>JZKD02S1803551.1:269830-303947 GCA_000966675.3 Picea glauca | reverse complement strand
TTGAGATGTTTTGGCTTGTCTATCTTATTGCATATGGTTGAGGTATGTTCAATGGTTATCTCTTTATGTTATTTGTTGCATACACACATATAAACACATCTAAAAGGTAGATCAAGAAAGTGTTTGACGAAATACCTCACTCGGAAAAAGTTTTAAAAAGACACCAAAATAGTGATGATCCTTGCATGATAGGTTGGGATCATTACACCTTGTCATGCCTTTCCTTTCCATGCCTTGCCTTTCCATGCAATGTCATGCCATGCAATGCCTTGCCTTACCATTCCATTCATTTCCTTGCCTTCACTTTCCATGCCATTCCATATCATAACTTTCCATGCCATGCCATGCCATGCCTTTACATTCCTTTCCATGCCTTTCCTTTCCATTCCATGCCCTTACATTCTTTACTTTTCATTGACATGACATGTATTTCCCTGCCATGCCATGCCTTTCCCTACCATTCCATGCCATGATTTACCTAGCTACATCATGAAATGTCATGTCATTCCTTTCCTTGACACGCCATGCCTTTCCTTGGATTTCCATTTCATGCCTTGACTTTCCATGCCATGTCTTTCCTTGTGATTCCATGCCTTGCCTTGACATTCCATGCCATGCCATGTCTTATATTTCCTTTCCATTCCATGCCTTGCCTTTCCATGTCATGCCATGCCTTTCCTTGTCGTGTCGTGCTTTTACTTGACTCCAATTTCCATGCCCTGCCATTCCATTCCTTTCCTTTCCATACCATGGAATGTCTCTCCTTTCCATGCCATGACTTTCCTTGCCTTTGTATGCTATGTCTTTCCATGCCTTGCCTTTCCATGTCATGTCTTTCCTTTCCATTCCATGTTATGCCTTGCATTGCATTTCCTTTCTATTCCATGACATGGTTTTCCTTGCCATCCCATGCCTTGCCTTTCCTTGCCTTTCCTTTCCATACCATGACCTTCCTTTCCATGTCATGCCATGTCTTTCCTTGCCATTCCATGTAATTCAATGCCATGCAATTCCATGCCTTTTATTTCCTTTCCTTTCCATTTCATGTCTTTCCTTGCCAATCCATGTCTTTCCTTGCCAAGTCATTCCTTTACAAGCCATTTCTTTCCATTCCTTGTCATTGCATGCCTTTCCTTGCCATGCCATGCCTTGCCTTGCCATGCCATGCCTTTCATTTTCATGCCATGTCTTTCTTTTCCATGTCATTCCATGTCATGTATTTTCTTCCCTTGACTTTCCATGTCATTCCTTATCTTTCCATGACATGTCATGCCTTGGTGACCTCAACACTATAGTCATTTGGATATTGCACAGTGCATATCCATGCATATACATATACATTACAAATTTGATATGAGAATCCTTGTCTGTATTAATGTTCAATTAAGATATGTGTGTTTATTTACATGATGCCTTGCATTCATTATGCACTCACAACATAATTTAGAACTAGTATCCATACACCAAAGTTTCACATTTCAATTTGCATGTTTAAACAAATCACATAACTATCATCATAATAAACATATAACAATACAAATAATATCCCAAAACACACAAATATATCTATATGTATACATATAAAGTGTCTATATGATTCTAACTAAACCCAACAAATACTAAACAATGAATCAATAAGATAAGTAAAAATCAAAGTTCTAACCTTCCAAGGCCAAAATATAGGTCATTACCTTTACAAATCCCTAGAACACCATTATGATGTAAAATAGACTAATCCCTCCTTGCATTTATTTCCATGTAGCTTCCCATTTTAACCTATACAACAATAAATATATATTTATGTAACATTATGCAAGGAAAAATTGAATTAAAAATGATGATTGCAATGAAATAATAATCACAAAAAATGAACATTTCTCATCCCAAGAAATAAAAAACATTTCTTCTAGGGACATATAACTTAACTTTATATCAAAAATTCCCTTTCCATCTAATGAAGTGTTTTTTCCTTGCCATGACATGCCATGTGACATCCCCAAAAATAAAATATTTTTGAAATTTAAAATTTGTTGGAAATTTATTCCGTTTTTAGTAAATTAGAATTTGGAAAATTTTTGCCATTTATGGAAATTTCGAATTTCGAATTTGGTAATTGTAATTAATTACTATGACTGTTGGGAAGAGAACTGATTTGAACCAACAAACTATTTGACTATGACACTTGTAGGAAAACAAAATATTTTATATTGATTGTAGGAGGACAAATGGAATAGCCATGTTAAATTTAGCTAACCATGACTCCATGAGTGGGGAACATGTTGGAACTATCTCTGGGTTGATTATTACAAGTGGAAAATCAGTGATTTGGCCATTGGAAGCCCCTAAAAATCATGGATTTAGAAATATGTGAAAATTCCCAAGGGAGGGAAAAGACCTAGGAAAATGATAAATAACATATGAGAGGAGGCAGGACGCTGCCAAGTATGCTGGGGAAAAGAGACTATTGATTTTTTTTTCCTTGTTGTTATGAACACTACTGTTTGAGTGTGGGGCAAGGAGGAATCTACTGGAATTGAAGGACATTGTTGAAGAGGAGTTCCCAAGTTCTCCCTCATGGGTTCATGGTCAGGCTAGGGGGTGAATCAGGCAAGTGGTTTTGGCTGCCTTATTCTACAGTTGGGAGGAACGCGGTTGTTCCCTTTGTTTTTCCACAAGCTGGTTCAGATATGTAAACCTTTCCTTACTATGTTCTTGGATGTTTTGTATGTAGCTGATATTATACATCTAATTGTTCTAAATTGAAATAATGCTTCTAATGGATGACATCTATCGTGGTATTAAATTTACAATCACAGTCTAAATTCTGGAGTGGTCCCGCCCGAAAATATGGAATGCCGGACAAATTTATTTAGATACAATTTGAGTTTAAGAGAGTAGATCCATCTATAAGATAGGTTTAATCTGAAGTCAACATTCTAAGATACTCTTTGTGCTTGAAGAAGACCAATCTGTGTAGATATAGGTTTATTTCTGTGACTGGAGTATTAAACAGATCTATTTTGAGCAATCAGATAGGTTTAATTTGAAGTCTAAATGATAGGATACTCTGTATGCTTGAAGAAGACCAATATGTATAGATATAGGATTATTTTTGTGACTGAAGTATTAAATAGGTCTAAATTTGAGCAATCGGAGTTGAGTAAATGTGTGTTGAAAGGAAACATTTAAATGTATCGCTAACTCCAAACAATCATGCATCTTAAAGAGACTTCCTGTCTATTACATTTAATAATTGAAGATAAATATGAAACAACAAGAACCTTATGGATCACCTGGGAACTCATATATTATACATATATATGCGTATTGGAAAAACGCAAACTAGAAGTAATCTATCTACATCAGAAAGGTTGATATGAAATGTGTCTTTTCTTGCATTCTATGACTTTTTCGTATGCACCAACAACATGCAAATAAAATACAAGATGTGTATAGAATGAAAAATTTTGGAAAGTTAAGGAAATTTGGAAAACCCCTTTTGTTTATCAGATGCTAAAACAATCATGGGAATTGACGCCTATCAAAATCTTTTATGCTTCCCATGTTTTATTTAAGAGTGGTCTACCCTTTCCACAGTCAAAGTCTGTAACGAATTTAGAAATTTTCAAAAACCTTAAGGAGATCCAAAACAATTTTTTTCTCAGGAGTATTAGATTCTTTCGGGTATTACAATCTCACAGTCAAGGGAACAAACATTAAAACTATGGAAGCTCGGACTTCATCAACGCGAAACGATTTCGCTGGGAAACGTAAGTTAATACAGACATTTACATAATACACACATAACCCACACATTCCCAGGAGTCGATGCGTATAACCACAACCACAAGACTTACTCTAATTGGGAATAATTTAATCAATAACTACCACAAGGAAAGGTTGCATTACAATTTAATTTATTGTATATTCTATCTCTGTCGTGGTTCCAAATATGAATTATGTCTAGTATATCACTATACAGAGACTAACAACAAACCTCATCAAAAGAAAAACATTTACAACCCTTGTTTAAAATTCTGTACATCTAATGATTTGATATCAATCGTATGCCAAGAACGCCAGGGTAATAACCCAACACCACCAACCTCTTTCCAAACCTTTCAAGAGTTCTCTTAATAGTCACTCATTTACCTTATTGAGAAGAATCCTGATTTAGATCCAATGCCTTTTCCACTTCGAACTACAAAAGAAGCGAGGCATTCAGTTAGATTATAGAGTATGGGTCTCACCGAACTCAAATTTTTCTATTATCAAACTTACAAACTAAGGACTGGGTGTAATATTTTACTTATCTAAGATTTGCCATAAGTAGGCTCCCATGATAAATAGTGACCGTCATTAGATCGGAAGGAGAGAAGTGAACGCGATCAAGATGATGGGTACCCTCACATCAAATAGGGCCCCATCATTAGTTACAATATCCAGTATAAAGAATGTGCTTTCATAAAGGGACAACCATCAAATTGAGCAACTTTAAACAAGGGAGGATTTCATACAGTTATACAGTAGAAGAGACAAGTTGCAGAAAACATTTATATTAAACATGAGTTTCGTAAGTCTATACACTGATAGAGAAAAATAATAACAAAGGAACCTGTCTAAAAGAAAGGGAGAATTTAATTTAAACCACGGAGTAAGGTGCATACCCTCCTCCTGATAGACAAACCATGGCCAAGCCCATACTTAACCCACAACCATTGTCTGTGGAATGACATAGGAACCTTAATCCAGAGAGGTATTGCTATTCTGGGTTCCCTAGGAGGAAGTGATGAATGGTTATCCGTTCTCCTCATTGGGGTTATGGTTTTCAGTCAGGGCAAGGTACAGTCGAAGAAACGCGTCGAGGTAGGTATACAGAGCCAAGATAAGGAAACATTATTTAGTAGTTATACAGAGAATACCCAAATACGACAGGGAATAAGGTCAAGATCGACCCCCTCTCAGTTCACTAACCTCATAAACTAAGATGCATTACAGTATGTCTTTCCCAAAACAATGATACAACACAGTGCAAGTAGGAACGACAAGTAAAAAATCTCACTGCTCATGAATAACCCTTGATAGTCCCCAAGGAAAGATGAAACTAAAAGTGAGAGTGCGATAAGAAAAACTATCTACTCGTAACAAGTAGAACTAGAATGCCTCTGTCAAATTTCATTAACGAGGAAGTAATTTTCATAATAGACAAAGGTTACAGTGGAAGCACGAATCTTACCACGAGGTTGGATGAAGGATATCGCCTCCATCATGGAAGTTCTTCGGTATTTCCTTCGACAACATTTTTCGGAGTTGCAAAACCAAATCCTTTGTGAATCTACTCGATACCAGAATGAACCGCTAACCCAAAAGGAAAGCCTGACCGTGTAGATTAAATTTCGTTAGTATGAAGGAAGGGTCGGCCATGTAAGGGAGTTAATTTGGCGCAACCACATTAGACGAAAGGTCAGATAATGGCCACGACTCTCCCGCACATCAGGGCCACTTTAATGGTCTGATCAGGGTTTAACTCTTGAATGATCTGTTCCTGCCAGCTCCATTAATGAGTTACGTATGAAACAAGCGCCTGCGTGTTTAAGGTGGGTTTAACCCTAACCAACCCCAACCTCGCTATGGTAGTTTATTCGGAGTGTTATATGGAACAGGTGGAGCCAACGAACAATTAGAACAGAATGTTGATTTTCAAATAATCATTATGTCATTTTTAAACCTTTTTTCTTTGCACATGATACCTTTGATCAAAAGGTTAAGGTTACACATAGGACATAGGGATATAGGTCCCATTTTCCTCATGGTGGTAAGCGGAACTACATGGATATATAATTGTATATCGGTATGAAAGTAAACCTAGTTGTAGGATTAAGTGAGTGGTGGAGCGCGAAGTAAGCACACTTGAAATATTGATTCAAAGGTTAGACTGGGTAGAAAATTTAATGCAACATCAGCCAAGACCCTTTTCTTTTAATGATGAACCCAGTCAAAGGTAAATGTATAAATTAAGAAAAAAAAATTAGTTGACAGTTTTGAGGTTTATTACATGCCATCCCATGCCTATCCTTTACATGCCATGCCTTTCCTTGCCTTCCCATGCCATTCCATGCCTTTCCTTTACATGTCATTCCTTGCCTTTCCTTTCCATGTCATACCTTTCCTTGCCACGCCATTCCATGTCATGACATGGCATGTCTTTCCTTTCATTCCATGCCTTTCCATGCCTATACTTTCCATGCCATGCCTTTCCTTGCCTTTACTTTCCATTGCATGCCATTTCATGCCATTCCTTGCCTTTCCATGACATGCCTTGCATCTCCTAGAATTTCCATGGAATGCCATTCCATGCATTTCCTTATCATGCCATGTGTTGCCTTTTCATGCCATGCCTTGCCTTGTCATTCCATGCCTTGCCTTGTCTTTCTTTTCCATTCCATGCCTTTTCTTTCCAGGGCATGCCTTTCCATGCCATGTCAAGTCATGCTTCGCCTTTCCATGACATGCCTTGCCATTCCTTTCCTTTCCATGCATTCCCTTGCCATACCATGACTTTCTTTTCATTTCCATGCCATGCCTTGTGTTGGGGTCATATAATCATAGGTGACTTGATTCTTCAGCTTTCTATTTGGCATTGCTATCGTGATGAAGACGTATGGCTTGCTGGGCTCGGTTGATTTCACTTCTCCCTCCATCCATTTCACGTGATCCTTCATTACCCTGCTGCACCCTCCATGCCCTCGCCCTCCATTTTTTCACCCCTCCACCATTTCCATCCCTACATGAATAAACAAGCTTAGGATAAAAAACATTAGGTTAATAATAAATGGTTAGTGACATTTTTTTAAAAGACTAATTAGCATAATAATGTTAATTTAATTAAATTACTATAGTTAGATTAATAAAATTAGGTTACGCTTGTTAATAATAAATAAATTAATAATTAATTGAAACCTAGGCTTGAAACTAATTAACAATAATTAATTAAATAATTAGGTTAGTTTGTTTAAAGATAACAATTAGGTTAGTGTATTAGAATTAAACATTAATTAAAAATTAAATAAAAACATAAAAAATAAAACAATATAAAAACATAAAACACATAAACAATAAAATAAATAAAAACTAAACCTAAAACAAATGTTGAATAAAAATATCCTCGGATGGGGTGACACGTGGAGCGATAATGCCACGGGGGACTGAGCTAGGACGTGGACTTAATGCATCCACTGGCCCATTTCCCCACGGCCATTAACCTCGCATGAGTCCGAGCAAATACATTGATACGATGAGGCCCCTCGCGTAAGGGAAGGTTACCCCTCACCATAGCATTAACAAGTAGCCTTTAATGGCGTTGGTTATGGCAATCGTTTTGGCTTTAGCGCTCATTTGTTTCAGCGACAATTTGTTTCGAGAGGTCTCCGGCTCGCAGGCAAATCAGAGTTGTGGTGACCTCTCTCCCGCCTCCTTGGCACAGTGGCCGCACTTGGCACCCTCGCCCTTCCTCCAGAGCAATTTGACAGGCAATAGTAGCACTAGGACTTCTCACTGTGCCCTCGCCATGCCACGACTTAGAGGGAAACCGCGCCGTGGAGCGGCCTGGTATGCAGCGACGTCTCGACTTAAACGAAAGGCGTGATTTGAGACAGCCATGACGATAGTGGATAGACGGAGGAAGAACAAACCAAGCATGCCTCCTATGGCATACATGGAGGAGGTCATCCCGGAAGGAGGTTTTCCCAGTCCACCTGAGAATTTGTTCATGGTCCCGAAGAATGGGAACCCGAGCACGAGCTTCGACTCTTATAGCACTCGACATCCAGCAAGCAATGTGCTCGACCCTGCCATCGACAACAAAGTGGTGCCTTACTCCCCCTGTTTCATTAAAGAGGAAGCTCCTCCCGAGCATACCACTGATGCAGAGGACCCAGGACGCGCTCGACACGAAAACAGGACATCGGAAGCAGAGGCCACCGCCAGCGAGGATTTCATGGGAATCCACCATTCAGAACAACCACCGTTAGCCGACTGGGGATACCTCAATCTGGTTTTCGAGATAAGGGACAAGCTGGACGATCAAATCTTTCGTCTAGGGCGTATGGACCAGCGGCTCGAAATGTTCTTTGCTGCCCACTCCAGAGCATCATCAAAGAAGAAATGTCCAACCTGCGCAAGACCCTACTCATTCCTGGCGAGATGGAGGCACTCCGAGGTCTAGGGAAGACAGCTTGGCACAGAGGTTACTCAATGCTTACAACCTGGCTCTAGTTTTGGTGTTGTTATTTCATTTTATGTCTTAGGATAGCTAGTTATCAGGTTATTTTAATGCTAGCTAGCAGAACCAGTTTTAAGTTTCCAACTGTAAGTCCTGGTTTCCTTCGGGCAGGATGCCGCACCGTTAACTCTATTAATTCTGACAATTGTGCTCACTGTGTGACAAATGGACATGGATGCCCAGCTGTCCTGGTTTCCTGCTCAGGCAGGACAGCTGGCATCATCTTCAGTTTTGTATTTTGGCTATTTTGGATATAGTAATATAACAGGCATCACCCCCTTTTTTAATTAAAAAAAAAAAGTTGAATAAAATTATAATTAAAACATTTAAAACATATATGAAAATATATAAAACAAAAAGAAAACAAAAAACACCTAAAGAATCAATAAAACAAAAGTTAAATAAAAAATAAAACAAAGTTTACATTAAATAAACGTAATAAATAAAAACAAATAAAAAGAAAAAGAAAAAACGTGCACCTTACGCACATATCCCTAAAAAATAAATCAACCTCCATAAGATTTTCCAGACCCCCTGAGTACATCCTAACTATAAAGAGGGGGGGAGGGGGGGGCGATAAGAAAAACCACCATGGGAAACTTGTCACCACCATGTGAAATCGGAACTCCCAGCCCCAATACCACTTACCACCCTAGGGGGGGTCCAAAATCCACTCTTGCTCCTCCAAAACTGCTCTCCCCCAAAATTAAAACTGTTTTTCGCCAAGTTTTACCATTCCACTTCCAAGAGAATTTACAGCCAAACCAAAAGGAATTTTGAAAAACCGTGAGAAAATTTTCTCCGTAATGGGATAAGGAACAATAACCTCTCTTAATTTTTGCACAGGTATAAGGACTTAGGAGAATTGAAGCCATCTCTGAGAACTCATTTTCAGGATTCCATGTTTCCTGATTTTGTCATGTTTTGTTGTAGCTGGTTTGGAGAGATGGAGATGAATTTGGAAAAACTGAAAGAGGTTTTTTCTCAATAAGGACTCATATACAAAAAAATATTTGTGTTTTCACACATATGTCATATTTTTGGAGATACAAGCTTTTTAGTTGACCCATATTTTCAGCAGTTCGACCCGTCTTTCATGGTAGACAGTGCAAAATTTTCAGGGATTTGTTTCTATTTTTGGCCAGGTCATTGATTTTGACCTCTTGATCTCGGGAGATAATATTTATATATATTTTTATAATTCAAATGTAATAAGGGTTGATCAGTTGGAACCTATTGAGGAAAAAATGTTTGTTATTGTAATCAACTCACAAAGCCACAGTCTATCAAATGTAGTAATACAACTAGAACAGTTGCAAGATTCTTGTGTCACTCATGTTGGTGAAGTGTTTCTCACTATAATTATGTTTTCTCTATTTTCATATGTGTTTCTTTTCTCGATTGTTTTAAAGAGAATAAAGTTCAAGATTTGTTTTAAACCACCCCGTCCGAGTTTATACCAATATCAATGTTTTCCACTTGAAGGTTAAATCTAGGATTCTTAATTTCCCTGTTATAACTTGATCCACCCATTAATCCTTCCCATTTATTCATCAAATTTTAAAGGATCCAACAAAGTTCTTACCTTTCCCTATAAGTTTTCTTGTAGAACCTTCCTTTATTGAATTAGATCTCTTTGACTCCATTTCCCAATGGCCTTCCTTTCCTGTTCCAACCAACAATCTAAAAACCAAACCCTGTACACTTATAACTAGCCCAACATCCAATCCAACAAAGCTAAATCAGACATAGAGATCCCTCTCTGAGTCTTGAAGGGATAGATCCTTGACTCCAAAGTGGTTTTGTAGTTACCTCTGCCCATTTCTTCTTCATCTTGAGAAATTACAGAGTGTTAACATAGTGGCGACCATACTGAGGAACCTTCCTCAGAAAGCATATTAATTTCCAGATCTGATTACTGATGGTGGACAATGACCAGACACAAGAAGGTTGAATCATCCACCTGGAGACTCCAATAAACTCCAGATCATTTCCAATTCGAAGACTCCACTGGAGGAAGAACCTGAAACATGACTAGACCATCTGAAAAGAATGGGTATTTAAGCTAGAAGTTTATCTAATATATGATAGGTTTTATTTTTAATTATTTCTTCCCTTCTCATGATCCTGATCCAGATCACACTGCCAAAATTTATAAAGATCATGTCCAACCTAATGATCCTCAAGAGGCTAAGCCTAGTGTTACAATCCCTGTACATAATCCTACACCTATAAATATTCTAGATATATACAATCCTCTTATATTACCACCTATACTCCATGATTTCCCTATCAATTACTACAAATATCTTCCCATGTTTGATGGAGAATATCGTAACATCACCGCTGAGAAACAAATTCAGGGTTTTGAGAAATTTCTTGATATGTTTGACGTGGAAAAAGATTATGTCTACATCAGACTTTTTTTTCTATCTTCACAAGATGGAGCTAAGGAATGGTTCAAAAGTTTGTCAGCTATAAGCATCTCCAATTTTCATCAGTTTGTAGAAGTCTTCCTTGGTAAATGGGATATCAAGAGAAATATTTTTCTCATTTTAAAAGAGTATGATCATTTGAAAAGACAACCAGGAGAGACAGTGCAACACTTTTCAACCAAATTCAATCAAGTTTACAATTCCATGCCTGCTGATATAAGACCACCTCCTAGTTTAGCTCTCTTACATTACCCAGATGACTTTGATTCAGAGATGGAATTTTAGTTGAGAGAAAGGAACACTACTACACTCAAGGAGATACAGGACAGTGAAATTAGTGTGGAAGCTAATTTTTTGATCAAAAGGTCAGATATCAAGGCATAATAAAGGGAGGAAATATCAAAGGAGCAATTGAAATCTTCAGAAGCCAAACTGGACATTCTTGCCAGCACAATGAAAGAAATGATGTAGAAAGTCATCATGGGAAATAAACTTGTTTTTCAAGGGCATCATGTTCCATTGGTTACAAAGAAAGAAAGTGCCACTATTCGCAAACACTTTGCACCTCACCCTTGGTATCATGGATTGGAAAATGATCATTTCATGTATTCAATTCACAACATAGTCAAAGATGAAACTCCACTCAGCTTGTAGAAGATAAATCAATGGATATGATGTGTATGTTTGATGAAATTTCCTTCATGGACGATCTACCCAAGTATGATAACTATGATGAGGATTACACCAAGGTGAATTACTCAAAACCATCAGCAACATATTGTTGGGAGGAAGAAGATCAGTTGCACTTCAAACATGACAGTCAACTTGTGCATATCAATTATGACATCAATGAGCAAACTACACAAAATTTTAGAGTAAGTGGAAAGACTTTACCCTTATGTTTCTCTTCATTTCAATTTATGAGAGAAAATTATAAACATGTTGTAAATAGTGAATATGTAGGATCTTCTAATGAATCAGTTAAGGATGTCATTGATGACATGGAAGTTGTTTTATATCTAGGATTACAACCACTAATTTCCCTTGACTTTCAAATTCCAGATGAAAGTTCAGAGCCTGAAACAAAATTTGAATCAGTTGAATATAACTTTGTACCATTAGTATTTAATTCATTTCAAATTTTTTAGGAAACTCTTGAGTAGATGTTGAAGGATAAATACATACCAAGTCAGGAAATTTCATTTGAATCAATGCAGCAGTCATGTCAATCTCTTCAGGATCCAATAATTTATTTGTTGAATGACCTGTGTTCTCAAGATCATGTTTCATGTGCCAATTATGGACTTGAAAGAATTTACGATATAGACATGGTTAGGCAATCATTTTCATGGTTTTATTCAACAACAAATTCTTCTCAAAGTTCATTAGAAAATCTACAAACAAATCAAAATTTTCATAATGATACATATGGCATATGTGTATTATCAGGTCATGGTCTTAAAATGGATAAATTTGAATATCAAGAGATAAGTCATGTTTATCATGATCCTATAGTTGTCTATATGGAAGAGTTGTTCTTTTCAGAATGCCCATTGATACCTAAAGTTTATGTGATTTTCCACTGTCCCAGGGCTTTGTATTGTGAAGATCAGGTTGGAAACCAGTCTATGTTGCCCATGCAAGTTCTATTTCTGATACTATTTAAAAACAATGAAAGGGAAGAGTTATTAGAGCAGTTGCTTGAATGGATTAATTGGAATTATTATATCATTTAGAAAAACAAAAGTATCAACAGTGTAGGGTAGGTAGCATTTTGAATAAGCTCAATCATTTGAGCATCTTTTTCAGTAGTGTGTGGTTTCCAATAGAGTTTGCAACTGATATTGTATAGTTCAATTTTCAGTTTAATTTGAGTCAGTTCGAAGATTGTAGTTGAAGTGAATCCATGGCCAATGGATAAGGCACTGGTCTACATGTTCAGATTTATATGGTTCTTGTCACCTCTTGAAAGAGCTTCCATCCCCAGGTGGAGCCTATGTTGGGGTTTTATAATCATAGGTGACTTGATTCTTCAACTATCTATTTGGCATTGCTCTCATGATGAAGACATCTGGCTTGTTAGGCTCAGTTTATTTCACTTCTCCCTCCATCCATTTCACCCGATCCTTCATTACCCTACAACACCCTCCATGCCCTCACCCTCCATTTTTCCACCGCTCCATCGTTTTCGTCCCTACATGAATAAACAAGCTTGGGATAAAAAACATTAGGTTAATAATAAATGGTTAGTGAAATTTGTTTTAAACACTAATTAGCATTATAATGTTAATTTAATTAAATTAGTGTAGTTAGATTAATAAAGCTAGGTTAGACTTATTAATAATAAATTAATTACTAATTAATTAATAATTAATTGAAACCTAGGCTTGAAACTAATTAACAATAATTAATTAAATAATTAGATTAGTGTGTTTCAAGTTAGCAATTAGGTTAGTGTAATAGAATTAAAAATTAAATAAAAACATAAAAAATAAAACAATATAAAAACATAAAACACATATACAGTAAAATAAATAAAAGCTAAACCTAAAACAAAAGTTGAATAAAAATATAATTAAAACATTTAAAACATATATGAAAATATATAAAACAAAAAGAAAACAAAAAACACCTAAAGCATCAATAAAACAAAAGTTAAATAAAAAATAAAACAAAGTTTACATTAAATAAACGTAATAAATAAAAACAAATAAAAAAAAGAAAAGAAAAAACGTGCACCTTACTCACATATCCCTAAAAAATAAATCAACGTCCATTAGTTTTTTCGGACCCCATCCATCCTAACTTTAACGAGGCAGGGGTTCGATAAGAAAAACAACCATGGGAAAGTTGTCACCACCATGTGAACTCGGACCCCCCCCACCCCCACCCGAATACCACTTACCACCCATGGGGGGGTATGAAATCCACTCTCCCTCCTCCAAAACCGCTTTCCCCCAAAATCAAAACCGCTTTTCACTTGGTTTTACCAATCCACTTTTGAGATATTTTACGGCCAAACCAGAAGGAATTCTGAAAAACCAAGAGAGATTTTTCTCCGTAACGAGCTGAAGAACAATAACCTCTCTCATTTTTTTCATAGATATCAGGAATTGGGAGAATCAAAGCCATCTCTCAGCACCATTTTTCAGGATTCCATGTTTCCTTATTTTTTCATGTTTTTGCGGTAGTTTTTTTGGAGAGATGGAGATGAATTTGGAAAAACCGAAAGACATTTTTTCTCGAGACAGACTCGTATACAATAACCTCTTTCATTTTGTTCACAAGTATAATATTTTTGGAGATAAAAGTGTCTGAGTTGACCCATATTTTCAGCAGTTCGGCTTGTCTTTCATGGCAAACAATTCAAAATTTTCAGGGATTTGTTTCTATTTTTTGACAGGTTGTTGATTTTGACCTCTTGATCCTGGGAGATAATATTTCTATATATTTTTATAATTCAAATGTAATAAGATTTGATCAGTTGGAACCTGATGAGGAAAAAATGCTTGTTACTGTAATCAGCTCAGAGAGCCACAATCTATCAAATGCAGTAAGACAACTATAACAGTGGCAAGATTCTTATGTCACTCATGTTGGTGAAGTGTTTCTCACTGTAATTATGTTTTCTTTGTTTTCATATGTGTTTCTTTTCTCTATTTTTTTAAAGAGAATCAAGTTCGGGATTTGTTTTAAAACACCATGTCCCAGTTTAAAGAAATATCAATGTTTTCCACTTGAAGGTTAAATCCATGATTCTTAATTTCCCTGTTATAACCTAATCCACCCATTAATCCTTCCCAATCTTTCATTAAATTTTAAAATATCCAACAAATTTCCTACCTTGCCCTGTAAGTTTTCTTGTAGAACCTGCCTTTATTGAATTAGATCTCTTTGACTCTGTTTCCCAATGGCCTTCCTTTCCTGTTCCAACCAACAATCTAAAAACCAAACCATGTACTCTTATAACTAGCCTAACATCTAATCCAAACAAAGATAAATTAGACAGAGAGATCCCTCTATGATTCTTGGAGGGATAGATCCTTGACTCCAAAGTGGTTTTGTAGTTACCTCTACCCATTTCTTCTTCAGCCTGAGAAATTACAGAGTGCTAACACCTTGACTTCACATTCCATGCCATGCCTTTCCTTTTCGTGCCATACCTTGGGATGCCTTACCTTTCCTCGCCATCTCATCTGTTTCCATGTCATTTCATTCCATGCCTTTCCTTGTGATGCCATGTCATGCCATGCCATGTCTTTCCTTGCCATGCCATGCCACATCTTTCCTTTCCATGTCATGCATTTCCATTCTTCATCTTTCCATGCAATTCCTTGCCTTGCCTTGCCATGCCATGCATTTCCATGCCATACCATGCCTTTCCATGCCATGCCATGCCTTTTCATTCCTTTCCTTTCCATGACATTCCTTTCCTTTTCATTCCATGACATTAATTTCCTTCCTATTCCATGTCATGCCTTACCTTTCCATTTCATGCCATTTCTCGTCATGCCTTTCCTTTCCTTACTGTGCCATTACTTTCCATGCCATGTCATGCCTTGTATTGACTTTCCATTCCACACCATTCCTTACCATGCCATGGAATTTCTTTCCTCTCCATTCCATGCCTTTCCTTTCCATTCCATGTCATGCCATGTCATGCCTTTCCTTTCCATGCCATGTCTTCTAATTCCTTCACTTGTCATGTCATGCCTTTCCTTGTCATGTCATGTCATTTCATGCCTTGAATTTCCTTTCCTTTCCATGACATGTCATGCCATTCCATGCCTTGCCATGTCATTCCTTTCCTTTCCTTTCCATGCCTCACCTTGCCTTCCCAATCCATGCCTTTCCTTTCCATGCCATGCATTTCCATAACTTTCCATTCCTTGCCTTGTCATGCCATGCCTTTCCATGCCATGCATTTCCATAACTTTCCATTCCTTGCCTTGTCATGCCATGCCTTTCCATGCCATGTATTTCCATAACTTTCCATTCCTTGCCTTGTCATGCCATGCCTTTCCATGCATTATCTTTACATGTTGTACCTTTACTTTCCTTCCCATGTCATGCCTTGTCTTTGCATGTCATGCAATTCCATGCCTTTCCTCGCCATGCCACGTTTTCTCATGCCTTTAATTTCCTTTCCATTACATGCCTTTTCTTACCATGACATGCCATTCCTTTCCTTGTTATGCTATGTCATGACATGTCATGCCATCCCATGCATTTCCTTTCCATGCCATTCCATTTCTTTCCATGAATTTCCTTACCATTCCATGCCTTGTCTTTCCTTCCCATACCATGTGTTGTATTTCCATGCCATGCCATGCTTTGAAATGTCTTTCTATTCCATGTCATTCCTTGCCTTTCCATGACATGTCATGCCTTGCCTTGACTTTCCACGCCATTCCTTGCATTTTATTTCCATGCCATGCCATGCCATTCCTTTCCTTTCCTTGACATTCCTTTCCATGCCTTTCCTTACCATGCCATGCCTTGCCTTGCCTTGCCATGTCATTCATTTCCTTTCCATGCCATGACATGCCTTAGATTTATATTCCATGAAATGACATACCATGCCATGCCATGAAATGGCATACCATGCGATGCCATGCCATGACATGTCATGTCATGCCATGCCATGCCATTCCTTGTATTGATTTTCCATACCATACCTTTCCATGTCATTCCATGCCATGCCTTCCATTTCCTTTCCATGCCATGGCATGCAATTCCTTTCATTGCCTCTCCATTCCATTCCATTCCTTAAATTTCCAATCCATGCCTTGCCATTCCATGCCATGGTATGCCTTTCCTTGCCATGCCATGCCTTTCCATTCCTTCTCTTACCATTCCATGCCATACCTTGCCTATCCATTGCATGTTATGGCATGCCACGATTTTCCTTGCCATGTCATGCCTTTCCTTGCCTTGAATTGCCATTTCATTCCTTGCATTGCCTTTCCTTTCCATGCCATTCATTTCCTTGTCATGACATGCCTTGACTTTCCTTATCATTCTATGCCATACCATGCATTCCCTTTCTATGCCATGCCTTGAATTATCATGCCATGCCTTGACATGCCATCCTATGATTTTCCTTGCCATGTCATTCCATGCCTTGCCTTGTCTTTCCTTTCTTTGTCATGCCATGCCTTTCCTTTCCTTTACTTGACTTTCCATGCCATGCCTTTTTTTGAATTTAGATTCCATGCCTTGCATTGCCTTGTGTTGCCTTGGATTTCCTTTCCTTGCCTTGCCTTTCCTTGCCTTGCCTTGGATAACCAAAATTCATCTAAAATTCACTTTCATTATGATATTCATAAAACCAATTATTTGTAAAAATATAGTTATTTTCATCGTTATAGTGAATTTATTGTTCTTTGAGTTGCCCACAAGAATTTTTTCTCTATAATCATAAACACCATTAAATTATTTCCAAAGTCAATTAACTTCTAATAAAAAAAATTTCAAGCTAATTTAATAAACAAATATTGACATTCGTGTATCATACCTTTTTTTTTTCTTAAAAAAGGTAATTCTTGTACTAAATGAACAAGTGTGATACCTAAAAATTACAATCAAAGGATTTGGTGCAGACCCCCTTGCCCTTGGCCTGAGATCCACACAGGATAGTTATAAATTCACCTTGAGCTGAAGTGGCTTCCTCGGATCCCTATTGGAACCTCACAAATTCGATGCATGGGTCCATCGAAAAATCCACCTGTGCGAACAAGCACTAGGCGCGAGCTTCACCCTCACGCGACCACAACTGGGCCTCAGCGCAAGCACCTTTCGTGATTCATGATCTCACGAGTTTGTGAGTTGAATACCCTTGACTCTTAACCTCTGATACCTGAGAGTGTGATATGGGTATGGCCCCTTCAATGCTAGCGCCCCTACCAATGACCACTGGCTAGGGCCTAGCTCTAGCACCCCTCACAACTCGCAACTTCATGAGTTAGAGTGTTGAGCCCTCGTGCTCCTACCTTACGAATCCACAAGACGTGATAAGTCAACAATGGGTTGACTCCTTTCCCAGGTGACGTACATCCTCCACCTGTCACCCGCTTCCACTTTTCTCTAGGCACTCTACATTGTCCCACTTGTCAACCATGCGATCCCCACCTAATGGACGTAACACACGTTTGCACGAGCCCTCAGCACTCATCGCTTTGTGACTTTAGTGATCAAGGTGCAACTCATTCATTCCCCGAAACCTCGATACACGAGGTAGTGAGACACCAAATCTCATGTCTCTCCTTCCTCCTCGATTGATGGTTCAGGTTGAATCGCGATCTCGCGACTCGGGGGTTTGTAGCACAAAGAACTCCGCCTGCCCACTCGCGATACCCAAATTCGTGAGATGATCCAGATCTCTACCACCTGTCCTCTAGAATGGATGGTCCCGATGCTTTTGGGACTTGACGAGTCCTCTTCCTTCTTCTGTTACGAGGTTTAAACCTCACGCACCTTTTATGGATCCAATGGCTCACGACAACTCGAGACTTCTCCCTGAAGTGTCTCTACCATCCATTTAAGCTACTCTCCTGCGTGACCTCCTCCTTCTATCTGGACATATATTCTACGGTCCATATCTTTCCTCCTAGTGTCAATCCAATGACAGTTGTAGCTCCCTCTTGAGCACGTGTTCTCTCCGAGCCTTGCAATATTTTGAACAATTCAAAGGCTGAAACCTTTGTTTTTCATCCCGCAAGTCCACAAACTTTAGTCTTGCCCGCATTCTAGGAATTTTGCCCTCCTGAGATTTTTCGACTATGAAACCTCGAAGGGTTCCTCGAATTCCTGCTCCTCTTTGTTTTTACTCTGTGCACAATAGCACTATCCTTCCCTAGCTTCAGAACTTCAATCTCTAAGGAAACTTAGCCCTTTTCTCTCCTTTCAAAGGGGAATTTTGGTGCCCTCTTGGCAACCTCCTGTTCAAGCACTCCTTGCTGAAAAAATAGAGTATTCAACAACTCTATGAGTGTCTTTCCTGTGACACTTCCCTTATCTCAGAACTCAAAAGATATTTCTTCTCTGTGCACTCCTTGCACTCGCTCGATGCCCTCCTAGCAGAGTTTCTACATAATCCTCAGTGTCTATGTCTTCTTATCGAACTCAAAACAGAGTTCTCCTCAATGAATTCTATACATTCGCTTGATGCCCTCTTGGCAGAGCCTTTATAGAATTCTCAACAATTCTGCTTCTCCTCTCTGTTCCCTTCTTTGCACAGTTTCTCCTTCAAGGTGTTCAACAACCTTGAGGTTTCTCCTTGAGTCACTGACTTTAGTTGGTGTGCCCTCCTGGCATGTCTTTGTCTAAAATTCTGTAGAATTCAGAAGTGCACTCTATGAAATGCCTTACAGAACCCGCAGTGTTCTGTCATTCAACCTCTTGCATGAAGCCACAAAGAACCCAAACCTGGAATCAAAGAAATCTAAGAAGATAGTGAAAATCTATATATCCCTACAAATGCACATGTAACATACATCTACACCATATCATACACACATAAAGACATTCATCAACAAACACATAATAACATGCAGGAAAAATTTCTTTGATTTTATTAATCTGAAATGCCTCTTTACAATGTGAGCTCGGATTGCAACAAAGCCATGTCTTCTTCTCTTCTCCCTCTTCTCTCTATTCTTCTCTGCCTCTCCACTGACTAACTTCCTACAAATACAAAGGTTTTTTTTTTACAAAAGGGGGCTCCTCGAGCGCTTCCCTCCATCTCACCAACTCTCATTAATTACAATGAATTACATTGAATGGACCATCTAATCCGAATTGGATCTAGATCCCCATCAACATGTCAACCATTGAAGGTGACACAAAATACAACATGATCAAAGGCACGACTTGCCTCTATCAACCTTACAAACATTTAATACATTAAATTCAATTTTGAAATTTGAAAGTGAGAGGGTTGCGCCTCTCCTCTCCATTGAATGTGTGCTTGAAGTGTTGCCTGGCTGGCGCATAGCTGGCTCGGAGCAATGCTCCTACATCATACTCCTCTACTGTGAGAAATTCATGAGCTCCTACTCATGATCTTCCCAGCATGGCTGTAAAAATCCACCTAGATCCCAAACAGTTCTCTGGAGTTGTTCATCCGCTCCATCACTTCGCTGATGCTGCTGCTTCTTCCCTACTACTCTTGCAGGATTCCTTCTACTCAACTTTCCTTTGCTGACTTCTTCTTGTGATGACCTCAACATTAGACTCCTGATCTCCTCAATCACCTAATCTAGATTCTCCAATGGTTGGATCTTTATATGCAGTCTTATCTGCTACACTTATGTCTTCTCAATGGGTAGATCTGCTTGATCTACCCTACTATCTTTATCTCTCTTTGTGGCGTTGAGTGGCCACTCCACTGCAGACTCCAATTCTACAGTCCCTTTACCTTCTGACAAATTTTCTTCTTCCGGGTCTTCTTCCAACTTAGCCTGTTGGATGTGCAAATTTTGCACCATCACCCTTCTCTCTAGGGCTTCCAATTCTTCACACAGATCCACAAAAAACATGTTGTCTGCTTCTTCTTCTGCTGCAGGCTTAAGTGTTGCAGACATCTCCTGTTCAGCTGCCCAGCTGAAACTTTTGAGCAACTCGACTGAATTCTCTTCTTCTCCAACTTGGGAAAACATCAGTGTCTGCTCCACTTCTTCCTCTTCTTTGATAGTCTCTGTTGGATATCCTTCTATTTCCGTACCCACAACATCTTCCCTGGCCTCATCTCGGCTTCTTGGTAGGAATATCCAAATTCCTCCAATGATTAGAATGTTCTTTTGATCTTCCTTCTCTATCAGTTGTCCTTGCTGATATGAACTCACCTCTGAGCTCATATTCTTTGTAAGCTCCTCTCGCTGATCCAAACTCATCCCTGAGTTCATGAGACTTTACGTCAATCTCATCTTCTCTCCCTTGCCCACCTGGAAATATGGGGTTTCTTCCCTGCCCACCTGGCAGTTTGAAAGTCCACTTCTGCCCATCTGGAAGTTTATGAGATCCTCTGTTAACCTCACACCCTTTCCCACCTAGAAATATGAAAATCCATCTCTGGTCACTTGGCATTCTATGAGATCTATTCCCGATCTCTCCTCTTCATCATCACTGAGATTTATCCCAGCTTCTGGTTCATAGGAATGAACCATCTCCTCTTCATCTCTGAGGATTTCAACATACCTCATCCATCCTCTCAATAGTCTTTGTTGCCTTATGGCCAATAATTTCTTAACTGGCCACTTTGCTTTTCTCTTCATGGGTTATTCATATACCCAATGCGGCTTTGTGTCCTATTGTATCTGCAGTGCAAGCTCTTCCATTCTCGCCCTTATCTCAACAAGTTCTTTGACCATTTATTCTTTACTCATCTGCTGGTGGTCTCCTCTTCCACCACACTCATGGCCTTCAGTAGCCATTTTCTTGTTCATGTCTGCCTTCTTCGCAAACTTGTTGTTGTCACTCTACAACTGTGAGTGCTTCTAGTCTTTCCTACAGTCCTCCAGACTATATATTGACTGTTGTTCCCTTCCAACAATCATCACAAAGCTTCAACACTCTGTCTTCCTTTTCCTCTGGCTCCCTCTACCTACAATATACAGACAAAATCAAGCTCTGATACCACTTTTGATGGTGTGTATCGGAGTATTTTATTTATCTACTCTGCCTCCCTCTGCCTGCAGTCTACAAACAAAAAGTGGTTTTGATACCACTTCTGGTGTAGACCCCCTTGCCCTCAGGCCGAGGTCTGCACAGGATCATTCTAAATTCACCTCGAGCTGAAGCAGCTCCCTGAGATCCCTATTGGAACCTCAGGAATTCGATCCATAGGTCCTTCAAAAACTTCACCTGTGCGAACAAGCACTAGGCACAACCTTCACCCTCACGCGACCACAATTGGGCCTTAGTGAAAGACCCTTTTGTGACTCACGATCTCACGAGTTTGTGAGTTGAATACACTCGACTCCAAACCTCCAATACCTGAGAGTGCGATACAGGTATGGCCCCTTCCTCTCTAGTGCCCCTACCAATGACCACTGGCTAGGGCCTAGCTCTAGCACCCCTCGCAACTCGCAACTTCGCGAGTTGGAGTGTTGAGCCCTCCTGCTCCTACCTTACAAATCCATGAGACACTATAAGTCAACAATGGGTTGACTCCTTTCCTAGGTGACGTACGTCGTCCACCTGTCACCCGCTTCCACTTTTCTCTGGGTGCTCTATGTTGCGCCACCTGTCAACCACGTGGTCCTCACCTAACGGATGTAACACGCATTTGCACGAGCCCTTGACACTCGTCACTTCGCGAATTTAGCAATCAAGGTGCAACTCATTCATTCCCTGAAACCCCGATACACGAGGTAGAAAGATGCCAAATCTCATGGCTCTCCTTCCTCCATGATCGACGATTTAGGTTGAATCACGATCTCACAACTCAAGGGTTTGTAGTGCAAAGAACTTCGCCTCCCCACTCACGATACCCGAATTCACGAGATAATCCAGATCTCTGCCACCTTTCCTCCAGAATGGATGGTCTTGATGCTTTTGGGACTTGACGAGTCCTCTTCCTTCTGCTGTTATGAGGTTTAAACCTCGCGCACCTTTTCTGGATCCAACGGCTCATGGTAACTGGACACTTCTCCTCAAAGTGTCTCTACCGTCTGTTTCATCTACTCTCCTGCGCAACCTCCTCCTATTGTCTAGACATAGATTCTACGGGCCAGATCTTTCCTCCCAGTGCCGATCCAACGATAGTTGTACATCCCTCCTAAGAACGCACTCTCTCTAAGCCTTGGAAGATTTCGAATGATTCAAAGGCTGAAACCTTTTTTTTTCATCCCGTCAGTCCATGACCATTAGTCTCTCCCTCGTTCTAGGAACGCTGTCCCTCCTGAGGTTTCTCGACTGTGAAACCTCGAAGGGTTCCTCGACTTCTTTCTCCTCTTTGTTGTTATTCTGTGCAGAACAACACTATCCTTCCTTAGCTTCAGAACTTCAATCTCTAAGGAAACTCAACCCTTCTCTCTCCTTTCAAAGGGGAATTTTGGTGCCTTCTTGGCAACCTCCTGTTCAAGCACTCCTTCCTGAACAAACAGAGTATTCAACAACTTTGTGAGTGTCTTTCCTGTGACACTTCCCTTATCTTAGAACTCAAAAGATATTTCTTCTTAGTGCACTCCCTACACTCACTTGATGCCCTCTTGGCAGAGTTTCTACAGAATCCTCAGTGACTCCGTCCTCTTACCGAACTCAAAATGGAGTTCTCCTCAATGCATTTTGTACATTCTCTCAATGCCCTCCTGGCAGAGCCTTTACAGAATTCTCAAAAATTCTACTTCTCCTCTCTGTGCCCTCCTCTGCACAGTTTCTCCTTCAAGGTGTTCAACAACCTTGAGGTTTCTCCTTGAGTCAGTGACTTCAGTTGGTGCACCCTCCTGGCACGTCTTTGTCTGAAATTCCACAAAATTCAGAAGTGCACTCTATGCATTGGCTTATAGAACCCGCAGTGTTCTATCATGCAAACTCTTTCATGAAGCCACAAAGAACCCAGACCTAGAATCAATGAACTCTAAACAGATAGTGAAAATATATCTATCCCTGCAAATGCACATCTGACATACATCTACAACATATCATACACACATAAAGACATTCATCAACAAACATAGAATAACATGCAAGAAAAACTGCTCTGATTGTATTAATCTGAAATGCCTCTTTACAATGTGAGCTCGGACTGCAACAGAGCCATGGCTTCTTCTCTTCTCCCTCTTCTCTCTATTCTTCTCTGCCTCTCTACCGACTAACTGCCTACTGATACAAAGGTTCTTTTTTACAAAAGGGGGCTCCTCGATCGCTTCCCTCCATCTCACCAACTCTCATTAATTACAATGAATTACATTGAATGGTCCATCTAGTCTAAATTGGATCTAGATCCCCATCAACATGTCATCCATTAAAGGCGACACAAACTACAACATGCTCAAAGGCACGGCTTGGCTCTATCAACCTTACAAACATTTAATACATTAAATTCAAATTTGAAATTTGAAAGTGAGAGGGTTGCGCCTCTCCTCTCCATTGAATGTGCACTTGAAGTGTTGGCTGGTTGGCACGTAGCTAGCTCGAAGCGATGCTCCTGCATCAAGATTCATTAAGAATGTAATTATACAACTTGTTATCCAATATATCCTAAAATAAAAACACTTGCATGAGAATTTCAATGTCATAAAATAAGCTCTCTTTATTCATATATCTTAGGTATCTTCATAGTTGTGAAACATGTAGTATCATAATTAATAGGATTCACATAGAAAGGGATGTCACTAAATAGGTTTGTGTTCCATCATTATGGTCTAGTCTAATTATAATATTCATCCACAATTTCTTTTGGATTGCATGAAAAAAAAAAAAACTTCAAGGCCTTATTTAAAATCAAAGAAATTAAAATTAATCTTTCAACTCAATAACTTTTATAACAAGATATAACATGCAGACATAGACCTAGACCTAGATCTAGACCTTTCCTTACCTTTCCATGTCTATATTTTCTTAGCCTTGTCATCTCTTGCCTCAACTTTCCTTCCCTTTCCTTGCATTTCCATACCTATACCTAGACCTATACCTAGACATGGCCTTGCCACGCTTTGTCTTGTCATGCCTTGTCTTGCCATGGTCTAGTTCATTATCTAGGTCATGGTCTATGTCATGGTATAGATCATGGTAATGATGTAGATCTAGTTCTTGATATAGGTATAGGGGTATTTCATGGTTTAGGTCTAGGTCTAGGTCTATGTCATGGTCATGGTTTAAGTCTAGGTCTATTGCCTACATGTCCCTAAATTGCTTTACGAGGCAAGTTGAAACTCATGATAAAAATAAAACCAGTACTCGAATGGATGAACTGTCGGTTGCATTGGATTTGAGTCACCGAGTTTCATATAGTGGACCCCCTCCGCTATCATCTCGTTGCATGGAAAAATGTTTGTTGAAGGATCACTAGGGCTGGGGTTTTTCTTAATAAGGCACAGTGCAATTCCTAAACAAGAGGTTGATTTTCAGGAACACAATGTTGAGAAATTGTGTGTAGCATGGTCGCATGGGACTTGGAAAAACATGCATGTAGGGTCTTACAATTTTTTTTTATGCTGCTCAATTTGGATTTTATGCCCCCAGAACAAATTGCCAACATTTCCCTAAAAGGATTGAGGAGACGAGTTGCAACTAACGATAAAACTCTAACTGAGACTCTGATGGATGAACTGTCAACTGCATTGGATCTAGGGAATCAAGATTCAACTAGTGGGGCCCCTCCATTATCATTTTGTTTCCCGAAAAAATGTTTGATGGAGGATCTCTGGAACTAGGGTTTTCTCGATGATGCATAGTGCAAGTTTTGAACAAGAGATCGAATTTCAAGAACACTATGTCGGGAATTTTTGGATAGCACGGTTACATGGTCTTTGGACAAATAGACATGTAGGAGATTATGAAACTTTTTTATGTTGCTTGATTTGGATTTTATGCCCCTGGACCAAATTGCTAACATATACATGAATAATTTGAGGAGGAGATTTGAAACTCATGATAAAATTCAAACTATGACTCAGATGGAAGAACCATCGGTTGCATTAGATATGAGGCACTAGGTTTCATCTAGTGTCCCCCCTCCTCTTTCATTTTGTTTCTCGTAAAATCATTTTTTGGAGGATCATTGGGACTAGGGTTTTTCTCAATGAGGCACAACATAATTTCTAAACAAGAGGTCAATTTTCAAGAACATTGTGTCAAGAGATTGTGGGTAGCATGGTTGCATGGGCATTGGCCAAAAAACTATTTGGGATATTATGAAACTTAGTTCTGCTACTTGGTTTCCAGTTTATTACCCTGGCCCAAATTCCCAACATGTCCTTGAATGACTTGAGGAGGCGAGTTGCAACTCACAATAAAACTGAAACTGGGACTTGGATGGATGAACCGTCAGTTGCATTAGATCCGAGGAACCCGGTTTCATATACTAGGGCCCCTTTGGTTTCATTCAGTTTCCTTTAAAATCATTTGTTGGAGGATCACCAAGAATAGGGTTTTTCTCAATGAGGAATAGTGCATTTTTTTAACAAGAGGTCGATTTTCAAGAAACTGTATCAGATGATTGTGGGTAGTGTGGTCACATGGGCCTTGGAAAAACATATGTATGGGAACTTATAGAAATATGTTATGTTGCTCAGTTTGGATTTGATGCCCCCAGACCAAATTGTCAACATGTCCTTGAATGGATTGAGGAGGTGAGTTGTAACTCACTATAAAAATCAAACTGAGACTCAGATGGATGAAATGTTTGTTGTATTGGATCTAGGGCACTAGGTTTCAAGTAGTGGAGGGCCTCCACTATCATTATATTGTCTGGAAAAGTATTTTTTGGAGGATCACAGGGACTAGGTTTTTTCTTAATGAGGTATAGTGAAATGTCTAAACAAGAGTTTGGTTTTCAATAACATTATGTCATGAGATTGTGGGTAGCATGGTCACATGGTCCTTGTCTAGACAGACGTGAGAGAGCTCAAGGAACTTCATTATGCCTCTTGGTTTGGATCTGATGCCCCTAGACCAAATTTCCAACATGTCTCTAAATGGATTGAGGAGAGAATTTGCAACTCACGATAAAACTCAAACCGAGACTCGGATGGAGAAAACATTAGTTGCATTGGATCCAGAGAACTAAGTTTCAGCTAGTGGGGACCTTTCATTGTCATTTTGTTTTCCCGTAAAATCATTTATTGGAGGATCTAGAATTTGTTTTTAAGGCTAGATATGGCATGACATATCAAGGAATGACATGGAAAGGAATGACTTCGCAAGGAAAGACAAGGAATTGCATGGAATGGCATGGAAAGGAAAGGAAAGGCATGGAAAGGCAAGGCAAGGCATGGCATGAAAAGGAAATGCAAGGCATGGAAAGGAATGACATGGTAGGGAAAGGAATGGCATGACATGGAAATTCAAGGCAATACAATCCATGACATTCCAATGGAAGGCATGTCATGTAAATAAAAGGAATGGAATGGCATGGAAAGGCATGTCATATCATGGAAAGGAAAGGCATGGAATGGCATGGAAAGGAAAGGTATTACATGGTAAGACAAGGCATGGCAAGGCATGGCATGGCTAGGAAAGGCATGACATGGTATGGCATGGATTGACATGGAATGGAAAGAAAAGGCATGGCATGGAAAGGAAAGGCATGGCATGGCATGTAAAGGCATGGAAAGGTAAGGAATTTCATGGAAATACAAGGCATGACATGACATGGCATGGTATGGAAAGGAAAGGTATGACATGGAAAGGAAAGCCAAGGAATGGAATGGAAAGGGAAGGCATAGAATGGCATGGAAAGGAAAAGCATGGAATGGAATGGCATGGCAAGGCAAGGCAAAGCATGTCATGGAAAGGAAAATCATGGTATGGCATGGCAAGGCAAGGAAAGATAAGGAAATGCAAGGCATGGCATGGAAAGTCAAGGAAAGGAAAGGCATGGAAAAGAAAGGTGTCGCAAGGTAAGGCATGGCATGGAATGACATGGAAAGTTAAGGAAATGAATGGAAAGGAAAGGAATGGAATGGAAATCCAAGGTATTGCATGGCATGACAAGGAAATGAAAAGCATGGAATGGAAAGGAAAAGCATGAAATGGAATGGGAAGTCAAGGAAAGGAAATGCAAGGCATGGTATGGAAAGGAAACGAATGGAAAGGAGAGGTGTGGCATGGAATGACATGACTAGGAAAGGCAAGGCATGGAAAGGAAAGGCATTTCATGGCATGACATGGAAAGTGAAGACATTAGATTTCATGGAAAGGAAAGGCATGACATGGAAATTTAAGGTATGGAAAGGCATGGCGTGGCAAGGAAAGGCATGGAAAGGCATGGAATGATAGGAAAAGACAAGGCATGGAATGACATGTCATGGATTATGAAGGAAAGGAATTTCATGTCATGGAAAGGAAAGGCATGACATGGAAAGGCAAGGAAATACATGACATGGCATGGAAAGGAAAGGAAATTCAAGGCATGGTAGGGGAAGCCAAAGCAATGCAATGCAAGGCATGGAATAACATGGCAAGGAAAAGCATGGAATGGAATGGAAAGGAAAATAATGGATCGGCATGGAAAGGAAAAGCATGGCATGACATGGAGAGGAAAAACATTCCATTGGATGACAAGGCAAGGAAAGTAAATGAAAGGCATGGAATAACAATTCAAGGAAGGGAAAGGCATGGAAGGGAAGGACATGACAAGGAAAGGCATTCCATGGCATGACATGTCAAGGAAAGGATAGGCATGACATGGAATGGAAGTCAATGGCATGACATGACATGGAAAGGTAAGGCATGGCATGAAAATCCAAGGAATTCCATCTCATGGAAATGAAAGGAAATGCAATACAAGGCATGTCTTGGAAATGAAAGGAATGACATGGAATGGTATGGAAAGGAAAGGAAAGGAAAGGTATGGCATCACAAGGAAAGGAATGGAATGGCATGGAGAGGAAAGGCATGGAATGGTGTGGTACAAGAAGGAAAGGCATGTCATGGCATAGAAATGAAAGGAATGGCATTGTGAGGCACAGTATGGAAAAAAAGGAAAGGAATGGTGTGGCAAGACAAGGCATGGCAAGGCAAGCCATGGCATGGGATGGCATGGAATGGAAAGGAAAGTTAAGGAAAATAAACACAAGGCAAGGAGAGGAAATGGAAGAAAAGGTAAGGAAATCCTAGGTGATCAAGGCAAAGAAAAGACAAGGAAAGGATAAACATAGTTCCCTAACAACAAAAAAGAACCACAAAATACAAGAATACCATAACAACCATAAAATGAAGACAAATTTTCAAGTATTCATAAATATGAAATATTTTTTCAATTATTCCATTTACATACCTATGGTCATTGAAGTATACCATCAAGATAACTTATAATATTGATGGTATCCATTAAATTATCATACTCAGAGTAACGAAATAAGTATCATACCTTTGATGAGTTCTTACTTGACATTGTTTGCAGTTGGAGGTTTGTACCTACAACCAAGTTTGTAAAGTGGTATACAACTTCACCTAGTCTATAATCTTGAAATACATAACCACCTTTCTTCCATGTTCTTCCATCATGTTTCATATATTCTATGTTAATAACCATCAACCCAATCAAAAATTCAATTCTTGCAGAGTTTGTTATTGATCGCATGAGGGTATGCTTTCCCTCTAAGCAATGTTCCAACAAATAATAAGTTTCCCATTCATTACCTCTTGGGAAAAAAACTTCATATATGTTCACTTCAAAAAAAATAGTTCCAACACATGAGTCCATTAAGCGACCAAAGAATAAAACATTGATGCTAGTTATTAAAAATTAAATAGAAGGTTTCACTGAACTTGGAAGTATGAGATCTGGTTCATGATCATAATCTGCTAAAATATTTGACTGGTACTCCTCCAAATGGGATAATTCCATAGTTATACATTCACAAATGGGGAGTGATACATGATCCCATATATCAAACCACTCTATCAATTCACAATCATCCCATTCATTGTTGTTACATGGATGAAAAAAGTAAGAAAGTTTTCTCATCCATATTTCAACTACTGCATTGTCGAATGTTCAAACTGAATGGAATCCATGAGTGCCCTAGATTGTTTTTCATTCATGCCACTATGATCGATATACATCAACCACCTCCCAAAAATATCTATGTACATGCCCTTTCCTGTGTGATTGGTCTTCAAAGGATCTTTTTCCCTCTCCCATTACTGAAGAACACCATTCAACAATGGACTTCACAGTGCAAATGAGGGAAGTAATTGTGAACTTCATTTCTTTATTTTGTAATTCTCTTTTTATTCATATTCCTACTCCATCACGAACCCCTTTCTCATTCCCAGGCTCTAAATAGTTCCAAATGTGTGGTACCTTGAGTTTTTTGTGCACCATATAGAACCATTTAAATATAGGAGCATTTTTTAATTGAACTGCGTAACCATATGACCAAATACAATGTTGATCCATCTATATGTTATTGTCCTTAAGGTGATTGTAAAACCATTTAAAGAAATGTTATATGTAGGTTAAGTCATGGAACTGATCATCTCTTTTGTAGAAGTGATACTCCTTCAATATAACTATGTTTTCTTCATTATTATCTGGCCCATTCCTGTATGTGATATGGGCCATTATGATGACCTTCTTTGAGTAATAATATTGACTTTGAATTTCATTTAGCGGTTGAAGCATGTAGTTATAAGAAAAATCAACCACTGATAAGATAGTACCAATGGGAAATGTATCTATCCATATTATAAAATGATTTTCCTTCCATTGAGCCACATGGAAATGTTGAACATATTGTCATGTGTTTTTTACGAAGTCCTTCATGAAGTCACATACTCGTACCTATGAAGTCACCAATTGTATCTTTTTTCTTTCCTTCCCTCCATCAATATCATATGTGACATATTTAAATATTTGCAAGAAACCTCTTTCCTCCCCAATTCATACTCATCACTTACATGGATGCACTTGCTCAGTAATGTAATTCCACTATACTTAGGGCATGTCCCATCCAAGAAATATTTTTGATAAAATGTAAAACCCTCTGTCTTGGTACACAAGATGTTGTGAATAAAGTCTCTAGACGACGATGATATATATATGTGTGTGTGTGTGTGTGTGTGTGTGTGTCATAATAATAACAATACCCAATGTGATATCTATAACAACATGTGTTACAAATTGTGTTTATTCGAACATACCAAGGCTTGAATTTAAGGAAACATGTTTGGCCCAAGTTAAATGCACTATGTATTGTCTTGAATATCTCATACAATTTTGTCATCAATATGGGGTTCACAATCTCTATATCCCATTCGCAATTTTAATACATATTTTTGGTTGGAACAAGGCCTAGTGTTCTCATGCCAAAACAAATGTACTAGTCCATTAACTGCTATAATTAACTTCATGTTAGAATGAGGTATCCTATGAGTGAAGGCCCAAAAATATTTTGGGCCTCCTCTGTTGAGGCTATCTCATCTATTATAATACTTTCTAAGGGATTTTATATTGCATTTTATGAGATGAGAGATTTATTGGAGCAAACGATGTTTTCTTGTGACCTTTCTAACAACTGATTGTGCCAAGACACGTCGAGATACATTACGGTCTTTGGAAAAATATTTATAATCAATTCTTTGAAAATCATCAACAAGATTTCTAACAATATAATGACTTGTTTCTAAACTTTTGTCTATTTTAATGCCTAAAATTCTCCCAAAAGAAGTGAGACTTCTAGATTTTAACAAAGCCAAAAATAATTGACATTTATCAGCTTTGGATTTTGGATCAAAATTTTCTTTAAATATTTTATAAGAATGATAACGAATAGTATTCTTAGGTAACTTTCCTTAAAGTGATTTTATACGAATTTCATCCACATGAATGTGTTTAGAAGTTCTTTTACACAAAATGCTCAATCTAGTTAGGGATGATGAAGCCCTATTCTCATACTCTTCACCCCCATGCAATAGAGTTAACAACATTGCAATTATTTCCCCTTTAATAAATGGAATATCAATTCTGGGAGGAGAGTGGACATGCCCACAACTAGTTTCATGAATTATGACTGTCCAACAAGAGGTTGCACCACATGAACTTCTTCACTAGAATGTTGTGGACCGATTGCCTCTCTAAATTCATCCATTTTATAATCAGCTCCAAGAAAATCCTCCATCATCTGGTCATCCACAACAACTTGTCTTAATGACATAATGATTGGATTGGTGTCTATTGAACTCGCATGCTTTGCTTGTGGCAATGACAGAGAAACAATAGCGACATATATTCCACTATAAATTTGATTTCCCTCTTATAAAATCCTATGCTTTGACATATGTAACCTTTCATTTTATCTTTCTTATTCTACCTTTTCAATGGGTATTTATTTCCTTGAGAAATTTCTATCTCGAGTCCGTATGTTCCCCATGTTTAAAGAGAAAAATTGGCTTCCAAGAACCCCAACAATAATTGTTATTGGTATTACAGAAGAAGACACAACTAACAATTCCAATTTTGAAAGGAAAAAATTGTCTTGGTATTACAAAATAAGAGACAACTGACAATTCCAATTCCAATTGGAAAAAAAATTCTTGGGGTTACACAAGAAGACAAACTTAACAATTCCAATTCCAATTGGACAAATTTTTCTTGGTATTACACAAAAAGACACAACTAGAAATTCCAATTCCAATTGAACGAATTTGTCTTGGTATTACACAAGAAGATACAACTAACAATTCCAATTCCAATTGGACAAATTTTTCTTGGTATTATACAAGAAGAAACAACTAACAATTCCAATTGGACAAATTTGTCTTTGTATTACACAAGAAGACACAACTAACAATTCCAATTGGACAAATTTGTCTTGGTATTACAAAATAAGATACAACCAACAATTCCAATTCCACATGGGAAAATTTGTCTTCAAATTCTTCCCATAATTGTCTTGCAATAGGATAAAGTTGTCTATGAATTAAACAACAAGAGAAAAAGAACAAAATTTATCTTTTCTTTCTATTTTTGCATGGAGATGTCGGCATTGTTCAATTTTTTGAGATATATGAGGTTGAGGAGTGTGTTTGGCACACAAAACTTCCCAACATGAACACACACATGTTCCTATAATGTTTGCACACTAAATTTCATGTGATTTCTAGGAATGAGCACATGTTCCTACTAGGTAGGGATTATCACCCAACCTCATGAACTCTAGGTCATGGTCATGGTATAGGTCTATGTCATGGTCTACATATAGATCTAGGTCTATGTCATGGTATAGGTTATGGTATAGATATATTTATAGGTCTATGTCACGGTCTACATCATGATCATCATATAGGTCTAGGTCATGGTGATCTAGATCTTTCCATGTGTATATTTTTCTATGTCTAGGTCTAGTCATAGGTCTTCACATGTCTAGGTCAAGGAACCTTGTGATATAGAGAGGGGGGGTGGAGAGAGAGGAAGAGATAACGTGTGATATGGGAAGAGAGGAAGAAAAAGAGATCATGTGAGAGAGGGAGAGGGAGACAAAGAGGTGGGGTAGAGAGAGAGGGGGGGAGGGGAGAGGTAAGGGAATGAGGTTAGATATTCAGTGTTGATCTCAAAACATCCCACAAAGCTACATGTTTAGAGCCCAAATCCCATTTTACCATCCCTTTCACGGGTGCATTTAAATATATTGGGAAAGTGGTCAATATATTTAGATGGAAAAATAAAAAAATTGTAGTTTCTCCATTGATATTTAACCTTATATTCCCCTTACCAGGTTGTAAACAACTGAAAACAATAGTAAAATATTGAAGAACGTACATATAGATAAATTTTCCATCATATATAATCTAGGGGATGTCGAACACTAATTTTGGTGAATACAAAATCAAGGAAATTTAACCTTTTAAAATTTTTACTAGGTTGTAAATGACCAATGAAAACAACCTAATATTGAAGAACATACAAATAGATAAGGGTTCCATTAATACATCATCTATGCCAATCTCATAAGAAAAAATATCAATCATGGATTTTTGATAATATAAAATCAAATAATGGGAAATACTAGAGAGACATGAGAAAACCCGGCATTCAAATCAAATCAAATCACCAAAAAGGTAAGAAATGTGAATGATAAAATGATTTAAAAACGAATTAAGAAAAACATTCAAAAAAAGATAAATATTACATATAAAGAATATTGAATCCACAAAAAGATCACGCTTATATTAAAATAAAAAAGTAGAATCAATGTACCATTATCATAATTAACCCATTTGAAATCATTATTAAACTATAGGTGAATGTCTATATCCATAAAATATCATTATTAAATAACATTGAATAGTCATATTGATAAAATAGGAAAACCATGTTTTATAGAAATTTTATACTATGACTTAGATGGAGCTAGGGGGGTATAGGTCATGGTCTAGTTCATCATAATGTTCATGGTCATGGTATAGGTCTAGGTCATGGTCTATCTCTAGCTCTAGGTCTATGTCATGGTCTAGGTCATAGTCTAGCTCTAGCTCTAGGCATATGTCATGGTCTACGTCATGGTCATTGTATAGGTCTATTTCATGGCCTATGTTATAGGTCTAGGTATAGGTCTTTCCATACCTTGCCATGTCTAGGTCTTTCTATGTCTAGGTTGAGGTCTAGGTCTTGACATGTCTAGGTCAATGCCATTTCTTTCCTTGCGATGTACCAAACTTGTTATAGTGTGTGAAAGTGTGAGAGTTGGGAGAGAGAGGAATACATAGAGGGGGGGTAAAGATAAAGTGT
>JZKD02S1803551.1:186866-231047 GCA_000966675.3 Picea glauca | reverse complement strand
GGTTCCTTGACCTAGACATGTAAAGACCTATGACTAGACCTAGACATAGAAAAATATACACATGGAAAGATCTAGATCACCATGACCTAGACCTATACGATGATCATGATGTAGACCGTGACATAGACCTATAAATATATCTATACCATGACCTATACCATGACATAGACCTAGAGCTATATGTAGACCATGACCTAGACCTATACCATGACCATGACCTAGAGCTCATGAGGTTGGGTGATAATCCCTACCTAGTAGGAACATGTGCTCATTCCTAGAAATCACATGAAATTTAGTGTGCAAACATTATAGGAACATTTGTATGTTCATGTTGGGAAGTTTTGTGTGCCAAGCACACTCCTCAACCTCATATATCTCAAAAAATTGAACAATCACGACATCTCCATGCAAAAATAGCAAGAAAAGATAAATTTTGTTCTTTTTCTCTTGTTGTTTAATTCATAGACAACTTTATCCTATTGCAAGACAATTATGGGAAGAATTTGAAGACAAATTTGTCCATGTGGAATTGGAATTGTTGGTTGTGTCTTATTTTGTAATACCAAGAAAAATTTGTCTAATTGGAATTGTTAGTTGTGTCTTCTTGTGTAATACGAAGACAAATTTGTCCAATTGGATTTGTTAGTTGTTTCTTCTTGTATAATACCAAGAAAAATTTGTCCAATTGGAATTGGAATTGTTAGTTGTATCTTCTTGTGTAATACCAAAAAAAATTCGTTCAATTGGAATTGGAATTTTTAGTTCTGTCTTTTTGTGTAATACCAAGAAAAATTTGTCCAATTGGAATTGGAATTGTTAAGTTTGTCTTCTTATGTAACACCAAGAAATTTTTTTCCAATTGGAATTGGAATTGTCAGTTGTCTCTTATTTTGTAATACCAAGACAATTTTTTCCTTTCGGAATTGGAATTGTTAGTTGTGTCTTCTTCTGTAATACCAATAAAAATTAGTGTTGGGGTTCTTGGAAAACAATTTTTCTCTTTAAACATGGGGAACATACAGACTCAAGATAGAAATTGCTCAAGGAAATAAATACCCATTGAAAAGGTAGAATAATAAAGATAAAATGAAAGGTTATGTATGTCAAAGAGTAGGATTTTATAAGAGGGAAATCAAATTTATAGTGGAATAAATGTCGTTATTGTTTCTCTGTCATTTCCACAAGCAAAGCATGCGAGTTAAATAGAGACCAATCCAATCATTATGTCATTAAGACAAGTTGTTGTGGATGACCAGATGATGGAGAATTTTCTTGGAGCTGATTATAAAATGGATGAAGTTAGAGAGGCAATCAGTCCACAACATTCTATTGAAGAAGTTCATGTGGTGCAACCTCTTGTTGGACAGTCAGAATTCATGAAACTAGTTGTGGGCATGTCCACTCTCCTCCCATAATTGATATTCCATTTATTAAAGGGGAAATCATTGCAATGTTGTTAACTCTATTGCATGGGGGTGAAGAGTATGAGAATAGGGCTTCATCATCCCTAACTATATTGAGCATTGTGTGTAAAAGAACTTCTAACACATTCATGTGGATGAAATTCGTATAAAATCACTTTAAGGTAAGTTACCTAAGAATACTATTCGTTATCATTCTTATAAAATATTTAATGAAAATTTTGAACCAAAATCCAAAGCCAATAAATGTCAATTATTTTTGGCTTTGTTAAAATCTAGAAGTCTCACTTCTTTTGGGAGAATTTTAGGCATTAAAATGGACAAAAGTTTAGAAACAAGTCATTATATTGTTAGAAACCTTGTTGATGATTTTCAAAGAATTGATTATAAATATTTTTCCAAAGACCGTAATGTATCCCGACGTGTCTTGGCACAATCAATTGTTAGAAAGGTCACAAGAAAACATCGTTTAGTCCAATAAATCTCTCATCTCATAAAATGCAATATAAAATCCCTTAGAAAGTATTATAATAGATGAGATAGCCTCAACAGAGAAGGCCCAAAATATTTTTGAGCCTTCACTCGTAGGATACCTCGTTTTAACATGAAGTTAATTATAGCAATTAATGGACTAGTACATTTGTTCTTGCATGAGAACACTAGGCCATGTTCCAACCAAAAAGATGTACTAAAATTGAGAATGGGATATAGAGATTGTGAACCCCATATTGATGACAAAATTGTACGAGAGATTCAAGACAATACATAGTGCATTTAACTTGGGCCAAACATCTTTCCTTAAATTCAAGCCTTGGTATGTTCGAATAAACACAATTCATAGCACATGTTGTTATAGATATCACATTGGGTATTGTTATTATTATGACACATGTATATATATATATCATCGTCATCTAGAGACTTTATTCACAACATCTTGTGTACCAAGCCAGAGGGTTTTACATTTTATCAAAAATATTGCTTGGATGGGACATGCCCTAAGTATAGTGGAATTACATTACTGAGCAAGTGAATCCATGTAAGTGATGAGTATGAATTGGGGAGGAAAGAGGTTTCTTGCAAATATTTAAATATGTCACATATGATATTGATGGAGGGAAGGAAAGAAAAAAGATAGAATTGGTGACTTCACAGGTACGGGTATGTGACTTCATGAAGGACTTTGTAAAAAACACACGACAATATGTTCAACATGTCCATGTGGCTGAATGGAAGGACAATCATTTTAGAATATGGATAGATACATTTCCCATTGGTATTATCTTATCAGTGGTTGATTTTTCTTATAACTACATGCTTCAACTGCTAAATGAAATTCAAAGTCAATATTATCACTCAGAGAAGGTCATCATAATGGCCTATATAACATATAGACATGGGCCAAATAATAATGAAGAAAACACAGTTATATTGAAGAAGTATCACTTCTACAAAAGAGATGATCAGTTCCATGACTTAGCCTACATATAACATTGCTTTAAATGGTTTTACAATCACCTTAAGAACAATAACATATAGATGGATCAACATTGTATTTGGTCATATGGTTACGCAGTTCATTTAAAAAATGCTCATGTATTTAAATGGTTCTATATGGTGCACAAAAAACTCAAGGTACCACACATTTGGAACTATTTAGAGCCCGAGAATGAGAAAGGGGTTCGTGATGGAGTAGGAATATGCATAAAAACAGAATTACAAAATAACGAAATGAAGTTCACAATTACTTCCTCATTCGAGATGTGAAGTTCATTTTTGAATGGTGTTCTTCAGTAGTGGGAGAGGGAAAAAGTTCCTGTGAAGACCAATCACACATGAAAGGACATGTACATAGATATTTTTGGGAGGTGGTTGATGTATATCGATCATAGTGGCATGAATGAAAAACAATATAGGGAACTCATGGATTCCATTCAGTTTGAATATTCGATAATGCAGTAGTTGAAATATGGATGAGAAAACTTTCTTACTTTTGTCGTCCATGTAACAATAATGAATGGGATGATTGTGAATTGATAGAGTGGTTTGATATATGGGATCGTGTATCACTCCCCATTTTTCAATGTATAACTTTGGAATTATCTCATTTGGAGGAGTACCAGTCAAATATTTTAGCATATTATGATCATGGACCAGATCTCATACTTCCAAGTTCAGTGAAACATTCTATTTAATTTTTAATAACTAGCATCAATGTTTTATTCTTTGGTCGCTTAATGGAATCATGTGTTGACACTCTTTTTTTTTGAAGTGAACATATATGAAGTGGTTTTCCCAAGAGGTAATGAATGGGAAACTTATTATTTGTTGGAACGTTTCTTAGAGGGAAAGCATACCCTCATGCGATCAATAACAAACTCTACAAGAATTGAATTTGTGATTGGGTTGATGGTTATTAACAGAGAATATATGAAACATGATGGAAGAACATGGAAGAAGGTGGTTATGTATTTCAAGATTATAGACTAGGTGAAGTTGTATAACACTTTACGAACTTGGTTGTAGATACAAATATCCAACTACAAACAATGTCAAGTAAGAACTCATCAAAGGTACGATACTTATTTCGTTACTCTGAGTATGACAATTTAATGGAGACCATCAATATTATAAGTTATATTGATGGTATACTTCAATGACCATAGGTATGTAAATGGAATAATTGAACAAATATTTCATATTTATGAATAATTGAAAATTTGTCTTCATTTTATGGTTGTTATGGTATTCTTGTATTTTGTGGTTCTTTTTTGTTGTTAGGGAACTATGCTTATCCTTTACTTGTCTTTTATTTGCCTTGATTGCCTAGGCTTTCCTTACCTTTCCTTCCATTGCCTCTTCTTGCCTTGTGTTTATTTTCCTTAACTTTCCTTTCCATTCCTTACCTTCCCATGCCATCCCATGCCATGGTTTGCCTTGCCATGCCTTGTCTTGCCACACCATTCCTTTCCTTGATTTTCCATACCATGCCTCACAATGCCATTCCTTTCATTTCTATGCCATGACATGCCTTTCCTTCCCATACCACACCATTCCATGTCTTTCCTCTCCATGCCATTCCATTCCTTTCCTCGTGATGCCATACCTTTCCTTTCCTTTCCTTTCCTTTCCATACCATTCCATGTCATGCCTTTCCTTTCCAAGACATTCCTTGTATTGCATTTCCTTTCATTGCCATGACATGGAATTCCTTGGATTTTCATGCCATGACTTACCTTTCCATGTCATTTCATGCCTTTGACTTCCATTCCATGCCATGCCTATCCTTTCCTTGACATGTCATGCCATGGAATGCCTTTCCTTGTCATGTTGTGCCCTTCCATGACTTTCCTTTCCTTGAATTGTTATTCCATGCCTTTCGTTTACTTTACTTGCCTTGTCATCCAATGGCATGTTTTTCCTCTCCATGTAATGCCATTATTTTCCTTGCCATTCCATGATTTTCCTTTACTTTCCATGCCGATCCATTATTTTCCTTTCCATTCCATTCCATGCTTTTCCTTGCCATGTTATTCCATGCCTTGCATTGCATTGCTTTGGCTTCCCCTACCATGCCTTGAATTTCCTTTCCTTTCCATGCCATGTCATGTATTTCCTTGCCTTTCCATGTCATGCCTTTCCTTTCCATGACATGACATGCCTTTCCTTCATATTCCATGACATGTCATTCCATGCCTTTTCTTTTCATGTCATTCCATGCCTTTCCTTTCCACGCCATGCCTTTCCATACCTTAAATTTCCATGTCATGCCTTTCCTTTCCATGCAATCTAATGTCTTCACTTTCCATGTCATGCCATGAAATGCCTTTCCTTTCCATGCCTTTCCTTTCCTAGCCATGTCATTCCATGCCACACCTCTCTTTTCCATTCGCTTCCTTGCCATGCCATGCCTTGCATTTCCTTTCCTTGACTTCCCATTCCATTTCATGCTTTTCCTTTCCATTCCATGCTTTTCGCTTCCTTGTCATGCCATGAAATACCTTGGATTTCCATTCCATTCCTTGCCTTTCCATTCATTTCCTTACCTTTCTATGTCATTCCATGCCATGCCTTACCTTGCGACACCTTTCTTTGCCATGCCTTTCCTTGCCTTGATTTTCCATGCCATGCCTTGCATTTCCTTGTCTTTCCTTGCCTTTCCATGCCATGCCATGATTTTCCTTTCCATGACATGCTTTGCCTTCCCTTGCCATGCCATTCCATGCCATGCTTTTCCTTTCCATGCCATTCTATGCCTTCCCTTTCCATGCCATTCCTTGGCTTTCCTTTCCATGTCATACCTTTCCTTTTCGTACCATGCCATGTCATGTCATGCCTTGTATTGCCATGCAATTCCTTACCTTTCCATGCCTTTACATGCCATGCCATGACTTTCCTTTCCATGCCATGCCTTTTCTTTCCATTCCATGTCAATCCATGCCATGCCATGTCATGCCTTTCCTAGCCATGTCATGCCTTTCCATGCCTTGTCTTACCATGTAATACCTTGTCTTTCCATGCCATTACATGCCTTTCCTTTCCATGATATGACATGTCTTTCCATGCCATTCCATTCCTTTTATTTACATGCCATGCCTTCCATTGGCATGTCATGGATTGTATTGCCTTTAATTTCCATGTCATGCCATTCCTTTCCATGCCTTGCATTTCCTTTTCATGCCATGCCTTGCCTTTCCTTTCCATGCCTTTCCTTTCCTTTCCATGCAATTCCTTGTCTTTCCTTGCGAATTCATTCCTTTCCATGTCATTCCTTGATATGTCATGCCATATCTAGCCTTAAAAACAAATGCTATATCCTCCAATAAATTATTTTACGGGAAAACAAAATGATAATGAAGGAGCCGCACTAGCTGAAACTTAGTTCCCTTGATCCAATGCAACTAATGTTTTCTCCATCCGAGTCTCGGTTTGAGTTTTATCGTGAGTTGCAAATTCCCTCCTCAAGCCATTTAGAGACATGTTGGAAATTTGGTCTAGGGGCATGAGATCCAAACCAAGAGGCATAATGGAGTTCCTTGAGCTCTCTCACATCTGTCTAGAAAAGGCCCATGTGACCATGCTACCCACAATCTCATGACATAATGTTCTTGAAAACCAAACTCTTGTTTAGAAATTTCACTATACCTCATTAAGAAAAAACCTAGTCCCGGTGATCCTCCAAAAGATTCTTTTCCAGGAAATATAATGACAGTGGAGGCCCTCCACTACTTGAACCCTAGTGCCCCAGATCCAATACAATAGACAGTTCATCCATCCGAGTCTCGGTTTGATTTTTATAGTGAGTTACAACTCGCCTCCTCAATCCATTCAAGGACATGTTGACAATTTGTTCTGGGGGCATCAAATCCAAACTGAGCAACATAACATATTTCTATAAGCTCCCATACATATGTTTGTCCAAGGCCCATGTGACCAGGCTACCCACAATCGTCTGATATAGTGTTCTTGAAAATCGACCTCTTGTTCAAAAAATGCACTATGCCTTATTGAGAAAAACCCTAGTCTTGGTGATTCTCCAACAAATGATTTTAAAGGAAATGGAATGAAACCAAAGGGGCCCTAGTATATGAAACCGAGTTCCCCATATCTAATGCAACTGACGGTTCATCCATCCAAGTCCCAGTTTCAGTTTTATTGTGAGTTGCAACTCGCCTCCTCAAGTCATTCAAGGACATGTTGGGAATTTGGGCCAGGGTAATAAACTGGAAACTAAGTAGTAGAATGAAGTTTCATAATATCCTAAATAGTTTTTTTGCCAATGCCCATGCAACCATGCTACCCACAATATCCTGACACAATGTTCTTGAAAATTGACCTCTTGTTCAGAAATTATGTTGTGCCTCATTGAGAAAAACCCTAGTCCCAATGATCCTCCAACAAATGATTTTACGAGAAACAAAATGAAAGAAGAGGGGGCACACTAGATGAAACCTAGTGCCTCAGATCTAATGTAACCAATGGTTTTTCCATCTAAGTCACAGTTTGAATTTTATCATGAGTTTCAAATCTCCTCCTCAAATTATTCATGGATATGTTAGCAATTTGGTCCAGAGGCATAAAATCCAAATCACGCAACATAAAAAAGTTTCATAATATCCTACATGTCTATTTGTCCAAAGACCATGTAACCATGCTATCCAAAATTCCCAACATAGTGTTCTTGAAATTTGATCTCTTGTTCAAAACTTGCACTAAGCCTCATCGAGCAAAACCCTAGTTCTAGAGATCCTCCATCAAACATTTTTTTGGGAAACAAAATGATAATGGAGGTGCCCCACTAGTTGAAGCCTGATTCCCCAGATCCAATGCAGTTGAAGGTTCATCCATCAGAGTCTCAGTTAAAGTTTTATCGTGATTTACAACTCGTCTCCTCAATCCTTTTAGGGAAATGTTGGCAATTTGTTCTGGGGGCATAAAATCCAAATTGAGCAGCATAACAAAATTTTGTAAGACCCTACATGCATGTTTGTCCAAGTCCCACACGACCATGCTACACACAATTTCTCAACATTGTGTTCTTGAAAATCAACCTCTTGTTTAGGAATTTCACTATGCCTTATTAAGAAAAACTCGAGTCCTAGTGATCCTTCAACAAACATTTTTCCAGGCAACAAGATGATAGTGGAGGGGGCCCACTATATGAAACTCGGTGACTCAAATCCAATGCAACCGAAATTTCATCCATTCGAGTACTGGTTTTATTTTTATCGTGAGTTTCAACTTGCCTCGTAAATCAATTCAGAGATATGTTGGCAATAGACCTAGACCTAAACCATGACCATGACATAGACCTAGAACTAGACCTAAACCATGACCATGACATAGACCTAGAACTAGACCTAAACCATGAAATACACCTATACCTATATCAAGAACTAGATCTACATCATTACCATGATCTATACCATGACATAGACCATGACCTAGATAATGAACTAGACCATGGCAAGACAAGGCATGACAAGAAAAAGCATGGCACGACAATGTCTAGGTATAGGTTTAGGTATGGAAATGCAAGGAAAGGGAAGGAAAGTTGAGGCAAGAAATGACAAGGATAAGAAAAAATAGACATGGAAAGGAAAGAAAAGGTCTATATATAGGTCTAGGTCTATGCCTGCATGTTATATCTTGTTATAAAAGTTATTGAGTTGAAAGATTAATTTTAATTTCTTTGATTTTAAATAAGGCCTTGAAGTTATTTTTGTTTCATGCAATCCAAAAGAAATTGTGGATGAATATTATAATTATACTACACCATAAGAATGGAAAACAAACCTATTTAGTGACATCCCTTTCTATGTGAATCCTATTAATTATGATAATACATGTTTCACAACTATGAAGATACCTAAGATATATGAATAAAGAGAGCTTATTTTATGACATTGAAATTCTCATGCAAGTGTTTTTATCTAGGATAGATGGGATAACAAGTTGTATAATTACAAGCTTAATGAATCTTGATGCAGGAGTATCGCTCTGTGCTAGCTACGTGCCAACCAGCCAACACTTCAAGTGCACATTCAATGGAGAGGATAGGCGCAGCCCTCTCACTTTCAAATTTCAAATTTGAATTTAATGTATTAAATGTTTGTAAGGTTGATAGAGCCAAGCCATGCCTTTGAGCATGTTGTAGTTTGTGTCACCTTTAATGGATGACATGTTGATGGGGATCTAGATCCAATTAATATTAGATGGCCCATTCAATGTAATTCATTGTAATTAATGAGAGTTGGTGAGATGGAGGGAAGCGCTCGAGGAGCCCCCTTTTGTAAAAAAGAACCTTTGTATCTGTAGGCAGTTAGTCGGTAGAGAGGCAGAGAAGAGGGAGAAGAGAAGAAGCTGTGGCTCTATTGCAGTCCAAGCTCACATTGTAAAGAGGCATTTTAGATTAATACAATCAGAGCAGTTTTTCTTGCATGTTATTCTGTGTTTGTTGATGAGTGTCTTTATGTGTGCATGATATGCTGTATATGTATGTCAGATGTGCATTTGCAAGGATAGGTAGATTTTCACTATCTGTTTAGAGTTCTTTGATTCTAGGTTTGGGTTCTTTGTGGCTTCATGCAAGAGATTGCATGACAGAACATTGCGGGTTCTATAAGCCAATGTATAGAGTGCACTTCTGAATTTTGTCGTTCTATAAGACAAAGACATGCCAGGAGGGCGCACCAATTGAAGTCACTGACTCAGGGAGAAACCTCAAGGTTGTTGAACACCTTGAAGGAGAAACTGTGCAGAGGAGGGCACAGAGAGGAGAAGTAGAATTGTTGAGAATTCTGTAAAGGATCTACCAGGAGGGAATCGAGTGAATGTACAAAATGCATTGAGGAGAACTCCATTTTGAGTTCGGTAAGAAGACAGAGTCACTGAGGATTCTATAGAAACTCTTCCAGGAGGGCATCGAGTGAGTGTAAGGAGTGCACCGAGAAGAAATCTCTTTCGAGTTCTGAGATAAGGGAAGTGTCACAGGAAAGACACTCACAAAGTTGTTGAATAATCTGTTTGTTCAGCAAGGAGTGCTTGAACAGGAGGTTGCCAAGAGGGCACCAAAATTCCCCTTTGAAAGGAGAGAAAAGGGCTGAGTTTCCTTAGAGATTGAAGTTCTGAAGCTCAGGAAGGATAGTGTTTTTGTGCACAGAGTAACAACAAAGAGGAGAAGGAAGTCGAGGAACCCTTAGAGGTTTCAAAGTCAACAAAGATCAGGAGGGACAATGTTCCTAGAACGCTGGTGAGACTAAAGGTCATGGACTCGTGGGATGAAAAACAAAGGTTTCAACCTTTGAAGCGTTCAAAATATTCCAAGGCTCGGAGAGAGGGCATGCTTAGGAGGGATGTATAGCTGTCGTTGGATCGGCACTGGGAGGAAAGATCTCGACTGTAGAATCTACGTCCAAATAGTAGGAGGAGGTCGTGCAGGAGAGTAGATGAAACAGACGGTAGAGACACTTTGAGGAGAAGCGTTGAGTTGCCATGAGCCGTTGGATCCAGAAAAGGTGCGTGAGGTTTAAACCTTGTAACAGCAGAGGAAAGAGGACTTGTCAAGTCCCAAAAGAATCAAGACCATCCATTCTAGAGGACAGGTGGTAGAGATCTGGATCATCTCATCAATTCGGGTATCGCAAGTGGGGAGGCGGAGTTCTTTGCACTACAAACCCCCGAGTTGCAAGATCACAATTCAACCTAAACCGTCGATCAAGGAGGAAGGAGAGACATGAGATTTGGCATCTCGCTACCTCGTGTAGTGGGGTTTTAGGGAATGAATGAGTTGCACCTTGATCGCTAAATTCGTGAAGTGACGAGTGCCGAGGGCTCGTGCAAATGCTTGTTACGTCCATTAGGTTGGGACCACATGGTTAACAGGTGGCACAATGTAGAGCGCCCAGAGAAAAGTGGAAGCAAGTGACAGGTGGAGGACTTACATCACTTGGGAAAGGAGTCAACCCATTGTTGACTTGTCGTGTCTCATGGATTTGTAAGGTAGGAGCAGGAGGGCTCAACACTCCAACTCGCAAAGTTGCGAGTTGCCAGGGGTGCTAGAGCTAGGCCCTAGCCAGTGGTCATTGGTAGGGGTTCTAGAAAGGAAGGGGCCATACCCGTATCGCACTCTCGGGTATTGGAGTTTTGGATTTGAGTGTATTCAACTCAAAAACTCGCAACATCATGAGTCACAAAAGGTTCTTGCGCCAAGGCCCAGTTGTGGTCGTGTGAGGGTGAAGCTTGCGCCTAGTGCTTGTTATCACAGGTGGAGTTTTCGAAGGACCTGTGGATCGAATTCATGAGGTTCCAATAGGGATCCGAGGGAGCCTCTTTGGCTCGAGGTGAATTTAGAACGATCCTGTGTCGATCTCAGCCTGAGGGCAAGGGGGTCTACACTAGAAGTGTTATCAAAACCACTTTTTGTCTGTAGACTGCAGGTAGAGGGAGGCAGAGAAGATAAATAAAATACTCTGATACACACCATCAAAAATGAGCTTGATTTTGTCTGTATATTGTAGGTAGAGGGAGCCAGAGGAAAAGGAAGACAGAGTGTTGAAGCTTTGTGATGATTGTTGGAAGGTGCATAGTAGTCAATAGACAATTAGAAGGACTGTAGGAAAGACTAGAAGCACTCATGGTTGCAGAGTGACAACAACAAGTTTGCCAGGAAGGCATACAGGAACAGGAAATTGGATACTAAAGGCCATGAGCATGGTGGAAGAGGAGACCACCAGCAGATGAGTAAAGTAGAAATGGACAAAGAACTCGCTAAGATAAGGGAGAGAATGGAAGATCTTTCACTGCGGATATAGAAGGACGCAAAGTCACATTGGGTATATGAATGGCCCATGAAGAGAAAAGGAAAGTGGCCAACCAAGAAATTGTTGGCCATAAGGCAACAAAGACTATTGAGAGGATGGCTGAGGTATGTTGAAATCCTCAGAGATGAAGAGGATATGGTTCATTCCTGTGAACCAGAAGCTGGGAGAAATATCAGTGATGATGAAGAGGAGAGATCGGACAGAGATCTCATAGAATGCCAAGTGGCTAGAGATGGATTTTCATATTTCCAGGTGGGAAAGGGTGTGAGGTTAACAAAGGGTCTCATAAACTGTCAGGTGGGCAGAAGTGGACTTTCAAATTGCTAGGTGGGAAGGGAAGAAATCCCATATTTCCAGGTGGGCAAGGGAGAGAAGATGAGATTGACTGAAAGTTTCATGAACTCAGGGATGAGTTTGGATCAGCGAGAGGAGCTGATAGAGAAGATGAGATTAGAGGTGAGTTCATATCAGCAAGGACAACTGATAGAGAAGGAAGATCAAAAGAACATTCTGATCATTGGAGGAATTTAGATATTCCTACCAAGCAGCCAAGATGAGGCCAGGGAAGATGTTGAGGGTACAAAAATAGAAGGACATCCAACAGGGACTATCAAAGAAGAGGAAGAAATGGAGCAGACAGTGATGTTTGCCCAAGGTGGAGAAGAAGAGCATTCAGTCAAGTTGCTCAAAATTTTCAGCCGGGAAGCTGAACAAGAGATGACTGCAACACTTAAGCCTGTAGCAGAAGAAGAAGCAGACATCATGGATTTTGTTTATCTGTGTGAAGAATTGGAAGCCCTAGAGAGAAGGGTGATGGTGCAAAATTTGTGCATCCAATAGGCTAAGTTGGAAGAAGACCTGGCAGAAGAAAATTTGTTAGAAGGTAAAGGGACTATAGAATTGGATTCTGTAGCGGAGTAGCCACTTAGTGCCACAAAGAGAGATAAACATAGCAGGGGAGATCAAGAAGATCTGCCCATTGAGAAGACATAAGTGAAATAGAGAAGACTGCATATAAAGAGCCAGCCATTGAAGCAGCTAGATGAGGTGCTTGAGGAGATCAGGAGGCTGATGTTGAGGTCAACACAAGAAGCAGTCAGATCAAGAAGGAAAGTTGAGTAGAAGGAAGCCTACAAGAGCAGTAGGGAAGAAGAAGCAACAACAACAGCAACGAAGCGATGGAGCGGATGAACAACTCCAGAGAACTATTTGGGATCCAGGTCAATTTCGATAGCCATGCTGGGAAGCTCATGAGCAGGAGCTCATGAATTTCTCACAGCAGAGGAGTATGATGTAGGAGAATTGCTTCGAGCCAGCTATGCGCCAACCGACTAACACTTCAAGTGCACATTCAATGGAGAGGAGATGCGCAACCCTCTCACTTTCAAATTTCAAATTTGAATTTAATGTATTAAATGTTTGTAAGGTTGATAGAGCCAAGTCATGCCTTTGAGCATGTTTTAGTTTGTGTCACCTTTAATGGCTGACATGTTGATGGGGATCTAGATCCAATTTGGATTAGATGGCCCATTCAATGTAATTCATTATAATTAATGAGAGTTGGTGAGATGGAGGGAAGCGCTCGAGGAGCCCCCTTTTGTAAAAAACAACCTTTGTATCTATAGGCAGTTAGTCAGTAGAGAGGTATAGAAGAATAGAGAGAAGAGGGAGAAGAGAAGAAGCCATGGCTCTGTTGCAATCCGAGTTCACATTGTAAAGAGGCATTTCAAATTAATACAATCAAAGAAGTTTTTCCTGCATGTTATTCTGTGTTTGTTGATGAATGTCTTTATGTGTGTATGATATGGTGTAGATGTATGTTACATGTGCATTTGCAGGGATAGATAGATTTTCACTATATGTTTAGAGTTCTTTGATTCTAGGTCTGGGTTCTTAGTGGCTTCATGCAAGAGTTTGAATGACAGAACACTGTGGGTTCTGTAAGTCAGTGTATAGAGTGCACTCCTGAATTCTATGGAATTTCAGACAAAGACGTGCCAGGAGGGCACACCAGCTGAAGTCACTGACTCTGGGAAAAACCTCAAGGTTGTTGAACACCTTGAAGGAGAAACTGTGCAGAGAAGGGAACAGAGAGGAGAAGTAGAATTGTTTAGAACTCTGTAAAGGCTCTGCCAGGAGGGCATCGAGAGAATGTATAAAATGCATTGAGGAGAACTCTATTTGAGTTCGATAAGAAGACGAAGTCACTGAGGATTCTGTAGAAACTCTGCTAGGAGGGCATCGAGCGAGTGCAAGGAGTGAACTGAGAAGAACTCTCTTTAGAGTTTTGAGATAAGGAAGTGTCACAAGAAAGACACTCACAGAGTTTTTGAATACTCTCTTTTTTTAGCAAGGAGTTCTTGAATAGGAGGTTTCCAAGCGGGCACCAAAATTCCCCTTTGAAAGGAGAAAAAAGGGTTGAGTTTCCTTAGAGATTTAAGTTCTAAAGCTCAGGAAGGATAGTGCTATTGTGCACAGAGTAAAAACAAAGAGGAGTAGGAAGTCGAGGAACCCTTCGAGGTTTCACAGTCGACAAAGCTCAGGAGGGCATCATTCCTAGAATGCGGGAAAGACTAAAGTCCATAGACTTGCGGGATGAAAAACAAAGGTTTCAGCCTTTGAAGCATTCAAAATCTTGCAAGGCTTAGAGAGAATGTGTGCTCAGGAGGGAGCTACAGTTTTCATTGGATCGACACTGGAAGGAAAGATCTAGACTATAGAATATACGTCCAGATAGCAAGAGGAGGTCGCGCAGGAGAGTAGCTGAAATGGATGGTAGAGACACTTCAGGGAGAAGTGTTGAGTTTCCATGAGTCGTTGGATCCATAAAAGGTGTGTGAGGTTTAAGCCTCATAACAGTAGAAAGAAGAGGACTCGTCAAGTTCTAGAAGCATTAGGACCATCCATTCTGGAGGACAGGTGGTAGAGATCTGGATCATCTCACGAATCCGAGTATCGCGAGTGGGGAGGCAGAGTTCTTTGTGCTACAAACCCCTGAGTCACGAGATTGTGATTCGACTTGAACCGTCAATTGAGGAGGAAGGAGAGCCGTGAGATTTGGTGTCTCACTACCTCGTGTATCGAGGTTTCAGAGAATGAATGAGTTGCACCTTGATCACTAAAGTCATGAAGTGATGAGTGCCAAGGGCTCGTGCAAACACATGTTACATCCATTAGGTGGGGATCGTGTGGTTGACAAGTGGTGCAACATAGAGTGCCCAGAGAAAAGTGGAAGCGGGTGATAGGTGGAAGATGTACGTCCCTTGGGAAAGGAGTCAACCCATTGTTGAATTATCATGTCTTGTGGATTCGTAAGGTTGGAGCATGAGGGCTCAACACTCCAACTCGCGAAGTTCCGAGTTGCGAGGGGTGCTAGAGCTAGGCCCTACCCAGTGGTCATTGGTAGGGGTGCTAGCAAGGAAGGGGCCATACCCGTATCGAACTCTCGGGTATCGGAGGTTAAGAATCGAGGGTATTCAACTCACAAACTCGTGAAATCATGGGTCACAAAAGGTTCTTGCGCTATGGCCCAGTTGTGGTCGTGTGAGGGTGAAGCTCGCGCGTAGTGCTTGTTCGCACAGGTGGAGTTTTCGAAGAACCCGTGAATCAAATTCGTGAGGTTCCAATAGGGATCTGAGGGAGCCACTTCGACTCGAGGTGAATTTAGAATGATCCTGTGTGGATCTCGACCCGAGGGCAAGGGGGTCTGCACCAAATCCTTTGATTGTAATTTTTAGGTATCACACTTGTTAATTTAGTACAAGCATTACCTTTTTTAAGCAGAAAAAAAAGGTATGATACATGAATGTCATTATTTGTTTATTAAATTAGCTTGAAAACAAATTTATTAGAAGTTAATTGACTTTGGAAATAATTTAATGGTGTTTATGATTATAGAGAAAAAATTCTTGTGGGCAACTCAAAGAACAATAAATTCACTATAATGATGAAAATAACTATATTTTTACAAATAATCGATTTTATGAATATCATAATGAAAGTGAATTTTAGATGAATTTTGGTTATCCAGGGCAAGGCAAGGCAAGGCAAGGAAATACAAGGCAACACAAGGCAATGCAAGGCATGGAATCTAAATTCAAAGAAAAGTATGGCATGGAAAGTCAAGTAAAGGAAAGGAAAGGCATGGCATGACAAAGAAAGGAAAGACAAGGCAAGGCATGGATTGACATGGCAAGGAAAATCATAGGATGGAATGTCAAGGCATGGCATGATAATTCAAGGCATGGCATAGAAAGGGAATGCATGGTATGGCATAGAATGATAAGGAAAGTCAAGGCATGTCATGACAAGGAAATGAATGGCATGGAAAGGAAAGGCAATGCAAGGAATGAAATGGCAATTCAAGGCAAGGAAAGGCATGACATGGCAAGGAAAATTGTGGCATGCCATAACATGCAATGGATAGGCAAGGTATGGCATGGAATGGTAAGAGAAGGAATGGAAAGGCATGTTATGGCAAGGAAAGGCATGCCATGGCATGGAATGGATTGGAAATTTAAGGAATGGAATGGAAAGGAGAGGCAATGAAAGGCATGGCATGGCATGACATGGAAAGGAAATGGAAGGCATGGCATGGAATGACATGGAAAGGTATGGTATGGAAAATCAATACAAGGCATGGCATGGCATGACATGACATGTCATGGCATGGCATGGTATGTCATTTCATGGCATGGCATGGTATGTAATTTCATTGCATAGAAAGCCAAGGCATGTCATGGCATGGAAAGGAAATGAATGAAATGGCAAGGCAAGGCAAGGCATGGCATGATAAGGAAAGGCATGGCAAGGCATGCCAAGGAAAGGAAAGGAATGGCATGGCATGGCATGGAAACAAAATGCAAGGAATGGCATGGAAAGTCAAGGCAAGGCATGGCATGTCATGGAAAGGCAAGGAATGACATGGACTAGCAAGGAAAGACATGGCATGGCATGGTAAGGCAAGGCAAGGAAAGTCATGGCAAGGGATGGCATGGAAAGGAAAGGCATTTCAAGGCATGGCATGGCATGGAAAGACAACACATGGTATGGGAAGGAAAAACAAGGCATGGAAAGGCATGGAATGGTAAGGAAATTCATGGAAAGAAATGGAATGGAATGGAAAGGAAATGCATGGGATGGCATGACATGTCATGAAATAGCATAACAAGGAAAGGAATGGCATGTCATGGTAAGGAAAGGCATGTAATGGCAAGGAAATTCAAGGCATGAGAAGATGTGGCATGGCGAGGAAAGGCATGGAAATGCATGACATGCAAAGTTAAGGCATGACATGGGAAGGAAAGTAAAGGCACAACATGTAAAGATAAGGCATGGAAAGTCATGGCATGACAAGGCAAGGAATGGAAAGTCATGGAAATGCATGGCATGGAAAGGAATGGCATGGATTGGGAAGGAAAGGTGAGGCATGGAAAGGAAAGGAAAGGCACGACATGGCAAGGCATGGAATGACATGGCATGTCATGAAAAGGAAAGGAAATTCAAGGCATGAAATGACACGGCATGACAAGGAAAGGCATGACATGGCATGACATGGAATGGAAAAGAAAGGCATGGCATGGAAAGGAAATGAATTCAATGGCATGGTAAGGAATGGTGTGGAATGGAAATTCAATACAAGGCATGACATGGAAAGGAAATGCAAGGAATGACATGACATGGCATGGAAAGTAATGGCACAATAAGGAAAGGAAAGGCATGACAAGAAATGGCATGAAATGGAAAGGTAAAACATGACATGGAATAGGAAGGAAATTAATGGCATGGAATGAAAAGGAAAGGAATGTCATGGAAAGGAAAGGAATGAAAAGGAATGGCATGGCATGGCAAGGCAAGGCGAGGAATTGCATGGAAAGACAAAGAATGGAAATGCATGACATGGCAAGGAAAGATGTGGCATGGCATGGCATGGCATGACATGGCATCACAAGGAAAGGCATGGAATGAAATGACATGGAAACGAATGAGACGACGAGGAAAGGTAAGTCATACCAAGGTATGGCACGAAAAGGAAAGGCATGGCATGGAATGTGAAGTCAAGGTGTTAGCACTCTGTAATTTCTTACGCTGAAGAAGAAATGGGTAGAGGTAACTACAAAATCACTTTGGAGTCAAGGATCTATCCCTCCAAGACTCATAGAGGGATCTCTCTGTCTAATTTATCTTTGTTTGGATTGGATGTTAGGCTAGTTATAAGAATACATGGTTTGGTTTTTAGATTGTTGGTTCGTGATCAAACTCTGGACCAGGGATCAAAATTTAGCTCAAAAATCAAAGTTCTCGAAATTGTTTCAAAACAAATGGGTCCATAGCCCTCATCATCACGAACCCAACGAAACTCGTTTGGGTTCAAACAAACATCAGATGAGAGAGATATCATGATCTGTTCGAATCACCAAATGGGGTAAAAAAAATTGTACTGACTGTACAGTCTGTAAAGTCCGTACGGATGCGGACGTGGTAGAGGCCGTATGTCTGTACATTGACGTGGCATATGATGACATAGTAGTTTTGGATTGGTAGCTGAGGGTGAATGGTGTTTCGACATGTGGCAGTTTTTGGTTAGTGGTTTGGTGCCACGAGGCCCAGTCATGGGTTGCCACGTGGCACCCTGCTATTGGTTTGGGTGTTGGTTAAAAAATTATGGAGTCCACCGGAATCGAACCCTGGACCTCCACCATAGACCGATCACTTTGGAAATGGCCGCCCAATCGACATGCCATGCATTGGTTCTTATTACACATATGGGTTTATATTTATTTGAATTTGTTTAATGTTTAATATGGCGAGGGGTCGGGCTGGGGCTTAGCCCTGGCTCGCAGTTGTATTGCATATAACATATGACCATACAGTCCTGACCATGGAGTTTGGTGTGCATGTTAGCCCTTGTTTATATGCAACACGACATGCAACCACAACACACAAATTTTGAGTGAGAGATTTAAACCAAACGCGCCGACACTTGTTGGTTGTTAATTTTTTTTGGGACTTAGCCCTTTTGCGCGCGGTCACATGGATCCATGTGCCCACGAGTTTGGTGGTTAGGGGCTAGGTGCACCCATAATCATCCTACAGTTTGAATGGTTTTGCGGTTATGCACATGTGCTAGGTTTTAGCACAAGTTTTTTAGCGTGTTCTAGGTTGGACGCCCAGAGGTGCGTTTTGGCGAACCAGAGACAACAAGCTTGAAGGAAGAGAATGGCAGGAGGCCTATCTTCTTCATTTTTTGACCAAATGAGGTGCTGTAAAAGACCAACTACGGGTTTTGGGACGTTTTGAATCCATTGGCATTGTTTTCACATCCATTTGAAGACTTCTTTTGTAGGTTTTTATCCATTGAAGTTTCAAAGAGCTCCAGGGAGCTTGGAGCCCTCATTGTTTGAGGTCATGCTCAGATGAGCCTATGTTTGTTTTCTATGATTGAATACTCATTTTTGACTAATTATTATTCTTTGAAAAATTTGGGATAGGTTTCAGATCCATTTAAGGAATTTTACAGGTGTTTTTTCCAAAGAGAAGCTTAGGGAAGCTTAAGGCCACATGTAGAAGAGGTCATTCCTGAATGAGCCATGATCCGTTTTCAGAGTTTTATTAGTCATTTTTGGGGTTTTTATGTATTTTGAACCCAATGGTATAGTCAGAATTTCCATTGGAGTTGAGAAGTAGCTTGTAAAATAATTTTTGACAAATTAATCCCAGAGAGCCAAGTCCATTGATGGAGGCTCAAGGAGATGTAGCCCAGAGAGGGGTGAACTCCTTTATCATGTTGTTCTTATTGTGAGTGTTTTCTGGTTATTATTTGCTGCAAGTTATTTTTTCTGATGTATTTATGAAAACAACATATTTAATCTTGCAAACACCTCACACATAACCATTTAAAAGAAGCATGAACTTAACACATAATTTATCTTGCATATTTAAACACATGGAGCAAGGTCCTGTAAAGTTTATTTTAATGAAGTAGAGGGTGCTTTCATAGCATAACAAGTCAACCTTCTATTTTCAGATCAGGTTGTATCAGAGCATATCTTGTTTTGCTCATGTATTTTCCATTGATAGCTTGAGATTTAGCTGTTGGTATTGTGCAAGTTTTGTGTTGAAGTTTGATATCTTGCAAGGATGGCGGAAGCTTCAAACAATGATAGTTCGCATACATCTTCATTATCTAAGTTTTTGACAAAGAGATGTTGAAGGAGTTGCTAACCATGAGAGATGTGATGAAAGAGATGTGTGAAGATAGAAAGGAGAGCATTTCCCTTGAAGAGCAGTTGATGGCCATGAAGAAGGAGAAAGACCAGCTTCTTGAAAAGTTGCATGAGATGGAGACTCAACTCCATGAGGCAAAGGAAACCCTTACCAAGTACATGCATGAACATGAGGTATGTAATGTTAGTTTATCTTCAAATTCCTCACAAGATGAATGTTTTTGTATTTTGGAAAATCACACAAGAGGAATAGGGTCCAAATTATTGTTAAAAATGGGCTATGAAGGTAGAGGTTTGGGCAAGCATGCACAAGGCATTGTTGAACCTATTTTTGTTGAAGAGAGACCCAAGTATTGTGGTCTTGGATATGAATGAAGAGATGGAGCAAATTCTAAAGTTGTGGAGACAAGGGAAAAAGTTCCAAGAACAAATTTTGTTTCAAGTTCACCTCCTGAAGAAGGCTATAAAGGTGAAAGTTAAAGAACTTTTGTTGAAAGTTCAATCCCTCCAGCATGAAAGCCTTGTGTTCAAGATGAATGCAAATGTGTGAAATGAAAGAGTTATGACAGTGATGAGGACAAGAACATTGTTGATGGTCTTCAAAGGAGAGCTTGTAACTCTTCAAATTCACCTCCTCAAAGAGGTGATAAAGGTGAATTTTCAAGGTATAATGTTGCTTATCATTCAATTTATTTTTATTATGTTAAGCATGATAAATTTGTATGTAAAAATGGAAGAAAAAATCCATGTACATATTGTGGTTTATATAACCATCATGTTTCAAAATGTTGGAAAAGATTGACYRCTTTCAGGAAACTTTAYAAGCAAAGACAATGTGAAAAGAGGATGCAAAAGATTTGCACTCATTGTCAGAAGAGGGGTCATCTCATTGACCAATGTTGGACATTGCATCCAACCACTCATCCACAGCACAAGAAGCATATGAATAAAGATATTGGCAAGAATGGAAGAGGAGATTCCATCATCGATGTGCATCAAGATGATTCACAAGAGGACGATTTTCAGCAGAAAAAGTCACCATTGAGTTGGCTTGGTAAGAAATGGTTGGATTTCTTGGGCAAGTAAGGCTTGCATTTTCTGTTGTAGATGCATATTTCAGCCTTATGTATGCATTTATGTTGAGAGTATGACAAGATGCAACAGTTTATCATAACTTGTATGATGCAAGTTGCATGTGAATGCAATTCATTTGAAGGCATTTTTGTTTGTTGCACAACTTCGCCAAGAGGATGTAAAAGTGGGGTATGATGTTCACTTGTTATAGCCATGTATCTTTTTCATATTCAGCTCTTATGTACCCACATGTTTTGGGTTTATGTACTTATGTTTGTACTTGAAGGAGAGTTGAAGAGCTATGCACAGGCATGTGTTTTTGTGTATGTGCAAGCAGTGAACTTGGTGATAGTTCATCATGAATGATTCATGATTATAACATGATTGTGTATCATGAATGTCGACTTGTCATTGGGAAGGTTGATATGTTTCAAATGAGTCTCGACTGGTGTCAATGATTGTCTGATGACTATGTTGTGTCGATCATGTTTTTCGACTTGTCAATAGACCAAGCGCTTTGGCAATGGCTGCCCAACTGGCCCGCCATGTGTTGGTTCTTATGACATATATGGGTTTATATTTATTTGAATTTGTTTAATGTTTAATATGGCAGGGGGTCGAGCCGGGGCTTAGCCCTGGCCCACGGTTGTATTGCATATAACATATGACCATACAGTCCCAACCATGGAGTTTGGCACACACATTATCCCTTGGTTATATGCGACACCACATGTGACCACAAAACATGGATTTTGAGCGGGATTTTTAAACCAAACGCGCTGACACTTGTCGGTTGTTCATTTTATTTGGGACTTAGCCCTTTTGCACGCGGTCACATGGATCCATGTGCCCAGGAGTTTGGCGGTTAGGGGCTAGGCACGCCCATAACCGTCCTATAGTTTGAACGGTTTTGTGATTATGCATGTGTGATAGGTTTTAGCAAAAAAAATTGAGCGTGTTCTAGGTTGGACGCCCAGAGGTGCATTTTGGCGAACCAGAGACAACAAGCTTGAAGGAAGAGAATGGCAGGAGGCCTATCTTCTTCATTTTTTGGCCAAATGAGGTGCCATAAAAGCCCAACTAGGGGTTTTTGGATGTTCTGAATCCATTGGCACTATTTTAACAACCATTTGAGGACTTATTTTGCAGGTTTTTAACCATTGAAGTTTCAGAGAGCTCTAGGGAGCTTGAAGCCCTCATTGTTTGAGGTCATGCTCAGATGAGCCTATGTTTGTTTTCTGTGATTGAATAATCATTTTTGACTAATTATTATGCTTTGAACACTTTGGGATAGGTTTCAGATCCATTTGAGGACTTTTATAGGTGTTTTTTCCAAAGAGAAGCTCAGAGAAGCTTAAGGCCACATGTAGAAGAGGTCATGCTTGGATGAGCGATGATCCGTTTTCAGAGTTTTATTAGTCATTTTTGGGGTTTTTATGTATTCTGAACCCAATGATATAGTCATAATTTCCATTGGAGCTGAGAAGAAACTTCTAAAATAATTTTTGACAAATTAATCCTAGAGAGCCAAGTCCATTGATGGAGGCTCAAGGAGATGTAGCCCAAAGAGGGGTGAACTCCTTTATCATGTTGTTCTTGTTGTGAGTGTTTGTTGGTTATTATTTGCTTCAATTTATTTTTGCTTATGTATTTATGAAAACAACATATTTAATTTTGCAAAGACCTCACACATAACCATTTAAAAGAAGCATGAACTTAACACATAATTTATCTTCCATATTTAAACACATGGAGCAAGGTCCTGTAAAGTTTATTTTAATGAAGTAGAGAGTGCTTGCATAGCATAACAAGTCAACCTTATATTTTCATATCAGTTGGAATAGAAAAGGAAGGACATTGGGAAACACAGTCAAAGAGATCTAATTCAATAAAGGCAGGTTCTACAGGAAAACTTACAGGGCAAGGTAGGAAATTTGTTGGATATTTTAAAATTTAATGAAAGATTGGGAAGGATTAATGGGTGGATCAGGTTATAATAGGGAAATTAAGAATCATGGATTTAGCCTTCAAGTGGAAAACATTGATATTTCTTTAAACTGGGACATGGTGTTTTAAAACAAATCCTAAACTTGATTCTCTTTGAAAAAATAGAGAAAAGAAACACATATGAAAACAGAGAAAACATAATTACAGTGAGAAAAACTTCACCAACATGAGTGACATAAGAATCTTGCAATTGTTATAGTTGTCTTACTGCATTTGATAGACTGTGGCTCTCTGAGTTGATTACAGTAATAAGCATTTTTTCCTCAACAAGTTCCAACTAATCAACTCTTATTACATTTGAATTATAACAATATATAGAAATATTATCTCCCAGGATCAAGAGGTCAAAATTAAAAACCTATCAAAAAATAGAAACAAATCCCTAAAAACTTTGAACTGTCTGCCATGAAAGACGAACCGAACTGCTGAAAATATGGGTCAACTCAGACGCTTTTATCTCCAAAAATATTATACTTGTGCATAAAATGAAAGAGGTTATTGTATATGAGTCTATCTCGAGAAAAAACCTCTTTCGGTTTTTCCAAATTCATCTCCATCTCTCCAAAAAACTACCGCAAAAACATGACAAAATAAGGAAACATGGAATCCTGAAAAATGGTGCTGAGAGATGGCTTCGATTCTCCCAATTCATGATATTTGTGAAAAAAATGAGAGGGGTTATTGTTCCTCATCTCGTTATGGAGAAATATCTCTCTCTGTTTTTCAAAATTCCTTCTGGTTTGGCCGTAAAATATCTCAAAAGTGGATTGGTAAAATCGAGCGAAAAGTGGTTTTGATTTTGGGGGAAAGCGGTGGGTGGTAAGTTGTATTAGGGGGGGGGGGTCCGAGTTAACATGGTGGTGACAACTTTCCCATGGTGGTTTTTCTTATCGGACCCCCACCTCGTTAAAGTTAGGATGGATGGGGTCTGAAAAAACTTATGGATGTTGATTTATTTTTTAGGGATATGTGAATAAGGTGCTTGTTTTTTCTTTTTGTTTTATTTGTTTTTATTTATTACGTTTATTTTATTTAAATTTTATTTTATTTTTTATTTAACTTTTGTTTTATTAACGTGTTTTTTGTTTTCTTTTTGTTTTATATATTTTCATATATGCTTTAAATGTTTTAATTATATTTTTATTTTACTTTCGTTTTATTTTTACTTTTTATTTATTTTATTATTTATGTGTTTTATGTTTTTATATTGTTTTATTTTTTAGGTTTTTATTTAATTTTTAATTCTATTACACTAACCTAATTGCTAACTTTAAATACACTAATCTAATTATTTAATTAATTATTGTTAATTAGTTTTAAGCCTAGGTTTCAATTAATTATTAATTAATTAGTAATTAATTTAGTATTAATAAGCCTAACCTAGTTTTATTAATCTAACTACACTAATTTAATTAAATTAACATTATAATGCTAATTAGTGTTTAAAAAAAATGTCACTAACCATTTATTATTAACCTAATGTTTTTTATCCCAAGCTTGTTTATTCATGTAGGGACGAAAACAATGGAGCGGTGGAAAAATGGAGGGTGTTGTAGGGTAATGAAGGATCGGGTGAAATGGATGGAGGGAGAAGTGAAATAAACTGAGACTAACAAGATATATGTCTTCATCACGAGAGTAATGCCAAATAGATAGTTGAAGAATCAAGTCACCTATGATTATAAGACCCCAACATAGGCTCCACCTGGGGATGGAAGCTCTTTCGAGAGGTGACAAGAACCATATAAGTCTGAACATGTAGACCAATTCCTTATCCATTTGCCATGGATTCACTGCAACTACAATCTTCGAATTGACTCAAATTAAACTGAAAATTGAACTATACACTATCAGTTTCAAACTCTATTAGAAACCACACACTACTGAAAAAGATGCTCAAATGATTGAGCTTATTCAAAATGCTACCTACCCTACATTGCTGATAGTTTTGTTTTTCTAAATGATACAATAATTCCAATGAAGCCATTCAAGCAACTGCTCTAATAACTCTACCCTTTCAATGTTTTTAAATAGTATCAGAAATATAACTTGCATGGGCAACATAGACTGATTTCCAACCTGATCTTCACAACACAAAGCCCTGGGACTATGGAAAATCACATAAACTTTAGGTATCAATGGGCATTCTGAAAAGAACAACTCCTCCATATAGACAACTATAGGATCATGATAAATATGACTTATCTATTGATATTCAAATTTATCCATTTTAAGACCATGACCTGATAATACACATATGCCATCTATATCATTATGAAAATTTTGATTTGTCTATAGATTTTCTAATGAACTTTGAGAAGAAGTTGTTGTTGAATAAAACCATGAAAATGACTACCTAACCATGTCTATATCGTAAATTATTTCAATTCCATAATTGGCACATGAAACATGATCTTGAGAACACAGGTCATCCAAAAAATAAACTATTGGATCCTGAAGAGATTGACATGACTGTTGCATTGATTCAAATGAAATTTCCTGACTTTGTATGTATTTATCCTTCAACATCTACTTAAGAGTTTCCTTCAAAATTTGAAATGAATTAAATACTAATGGTACAGAGTTATATTCAACTGATTCAAATTTTGTTTCAGGCTCTGAACTTTCATCTGGAATTTGAAAGTCAAGGGAAATTAGTGGTTGTAATCCTGGATATAAAAAAACTTCCATGTCATCAATGACATCCTTAAATGATTCATTAGAAGATTCTACATCTTCACTATTTACAACATGTTTATAATTTTCTCTCATAAATTGAAATGAAGAGAAACATAAGGGTAAAGTCTTTCGACTTACTATAAAATTTTCTGCAGTTTGCTCATTGTTGTCATAATTGATATGCACAAGCTGACTGCCATGTTTGAAGTGCAACTAATATTCTTCCTCCCAACAATATGTTGCTGATGGTTTTGAATAATTCACCTTGGTGTAATTTTCATCATAGTTATCATACTTGGGTAGATTGTCCATGAAGGAAATTTCATCAAACATACACATCATATCCATTGATTTATCTTCTACAAGCTGAGTGGAGTTTCATCTTTGACTATGCTGTGAATTGAATACATGAAATGATCGTTTTCCAATCCATGATACCAAGGGTGAGCTGCAAAGTGTTTGGGAATAGTGGCACTTTCTCTCTTTGTAATCAATGGAACATGATGCCCTTGAACAACAAGTTCATTTCCCATGATGACTTTCTACATCATTTCTTTCATTGTGCTGGCCAGAATGTCCAGTTTGGCTTCTAAATATTTCAATTGCTCCTTTTCTATTTTCTCCCTTTATTATGCCTTGATCTTTGACCTTTTGATCAAAAAATTAGCTTCCACACTAATTTCACTATCCTGCATTTCCTTGAGTGCAGTAGTATTCCTTTCTCTCAACTGAAATTCCATCTCTAAATCAAATTCATCTGGGTAATGTAAGAGAGATAAATTAGGAGGTGGTCTTATATCAGCAGGCATGGAATTGTAAACTTGATTGAATTTGGCTGAAAAGTGTTGCGCTGTCTCTCCTGGTTGTCTTTTCAAATGATCATACTCTTTTAAAATGAGAAAAATATTTCTCTTGATATCCCATTTACCAAGGAAGACTTCTACAAACTGATGAAAATTGGAGATTCTTATAGCTAACAAACTTTTGAACCATTCCTTAGTTCCATCTTGCGAAGATAGAGAAAAAAGTCTGATGTAGACATAATCTTTTTCCACCTCAAATAGATCAAGAAATTTCTCAAAACCTTGAATTTGTTTCTCATCAGTGATGTTACCATATTGTCCATCAAACTTGGGAAGATATTTGTAGTAATTGATAGGGAAATCATGGAGTATAGGTGGTAATATAAGAGGATTGTATCTATATGGAATATTTATAGGTGTAGGATTATGTACAGGGATTGTAACACTAGGATCAACCTCTTGAGGCTCATTAGGTTGGACATGATCTTCATAAATTTTGGCAGTATGATCTGGATCAGGATCATGAGAAGGGAAGAAATAATTAAAAATAAAACCTATAATATATTAGATAAACTTCTAGCTTAAATACCTGTTCTTTTCAGATGGTCTAGTCATGTTTCAGGTTCTTCCTCCAGTGGAGTCTTCGAATTGGAACTGATTTGGAGTTTATTGGAGTCGCTAGGTGGATGATTCAACCTTCTTGTGTCTGGTCATTGTCCACCATCAGTAATCAAATTTGGAAATTGATATGCTTTCTGAGGAAGGTTCATCAGTATGGTCGCCACTATGTTAACACTCTGTAATTTATCAAGATGAAGAAGAAATGGGCAGAGGTAACTACAAAACCACTTTGGAGTCAAAGATCTATCCCTCCAAGACTCAGAGAGGGATCTCTATGTCTGATTTAGCTTTGTTTGGATTGGATGTTAGGCTAGTTATAAGAGTACAGGGTTTGGTTTTTAGATTGTTGGTTGGAACAGGAAAGGAATGCCATTGGGAAATGGAGTCAAAGAGATCTAATTCAATAAAGGAAGTTTCTACAAGAAAACTTACAGGGAAAGGTAAGAACTTTGTTGGATCCTTTAAAATTTGATGAATAAATGGGAAGGATTAATGGGTGGATCAAGTTATAACAAGGAAATTAAGAATCCTAGATTTAACCTTCAAGTGGAAAACATTGATATTGGTTTAAACTGGGACAGGGTGGTTTAAAACAAATCTTGAACTTTATTCTCTTTAAAACAATAGAGAAAATAAACACATATGAAAACAGAGAAAACATAATTATAGTGAGAAACACTTCACCAACATGAGTGACACAAGAATCTTGCAACTGTTATAGCTGTATTACTGCATTTGATAGACTGTGGCATTGTGAGTTGATTACAATAACAAACATTTTTTCCTCAATAGGTTCCAACTGATCAACCCTTATTACATTTGAATTATAAATATATATATAAATATTATCTCCTAGGATCAGGAGGTCAAAATCAACGACCTGGCCAAAAATAGAAACAAATCCCTGAAAATTTTGAGCTGTCTACCATGAAAGACGGGTCGAACTGCTGAAAATATGGTTCAACTAAGACGCTTGTATCTCCAAAAATATGACATATGTGTGAAAACACAAATATTTTTTTGTATATGAGTCCTTATTGAGAAAAAACCTCTTTCAGTTTTTCCAAATTCATCTCCATCTCTCCAAACCAGCTACAACAAAACTTGACAAAATCAGGAAACATGGAATCCTAAAAACGAGTTCTCAGAGATGGCTTCAATTCTCCTAATTCCTTATACCTGTGCAAAAACTGAGAGAGGTTATTGTTCCTTAACCTGTTACGGAGAAAATTTTCTCACGGTTTTTCAAAATTCCTTCTGGTTTGGCCGTAAATGCTCTTGGAAGTGGACTGGTAAAACTTGGTGAAAAACGGTTTTAATTTTGGGGGAGAGCGGTTTTGGAGGAGGGAGAGTGGATTTTGGACCCCCCCTAGGGTGGTAAGTGGTATTGGGGATGGGAGTTCCAATTTCACATGGTGGTGACAAGTTTCCCATGGTGGTTTTTCTTATCGCCCTCCTCTCCCCCCCCTCTTTATAGTTAGGATGTATTCGGGGGGTCTGGAAAATCTTATGGATGTTGATTTATTTTTTAGGGATATGTACGCAAGGTGCACATTTTTTCTTTTTGTTTTATTTGGTTTTATTTATTACGTTTATTTAATGTAAACTTTGTTTTATTTTTTATTTAACTTTTGTTTTATTGATGTTTTAGGTGTTTTTTGTTTTCTTTTTGTTTTATATATTTTCATATATGTTTTAAATGTTTTAATTATATTTTTATTTAACTTTTGTTTTAGGTTTAGTTTTTATTTATTTTATTGTTTATGTGTTTTATGTTTTTATATGGTTTTATTTTTTATGTTTTTATTTAATTTTTAATTAATGTTTAATTCTAATACACTAACCTAATTGCTATCTTTAAACGAACTAACCTAATTATTTAATTAATTATTGTTAATTAGTTTCAAGCCTAGGTTTCAATTAATTATTAATTAATTAGTAATTTATTTATTATTAACAAGCATAACCTAATTTTATTAATCTAACTACAGTAATTTAATTAAATTAACATTATTATGCTAATTAGTGTTTTAAAAAAATGTCACTAACCATTTATTATTAACCTAATGTTTTTTATACTAAGCTTGTTTATTCATGTCGGAATGGAAATGGTGGAGGGGTGAAAAAATGGAGGGTGAGGGCATGGAGGGTGCAACAGGGTAATGAAGGATCACGCGAAATGTATGGAGGGAGAAGTGAAATCAACCGAGCCCAGCAAGCCATATGTCATCATCACGAGAGCAATGCCAAATATATAGCTAAAGAATCAAGTCACCTATGATTATATAACCCCAACACAAGGCATGGAATGGAAATGAAAGGAAATTCATGGTATGGCAAGGCAATGCATGGAAAGGCAAGGAATGGCAAGGCATGCCATGGAAAGGCGAAGCATGACATGGCATGGCATGGAAAGGCATGCCCTGGCAAGAAAAGGCATGGCATGTAAAGGAAAGACAAGGCAAGGCATGGAATGACAAGGAAAGGCATGGCATGACAAGGCAACGCATGGCATGAAAAGGCAAGGCATGGAATGGCATTCCATGGAAATTCTAGGAGATGCAAGGCATGTCATGGAAAGGCAAGGAATGGCATGACATGGCATGCAATGGAAAGTAAAGGCAAGGAAAGGCATGGCATAGAAAGGCTAGGCATGGAAAGGAAAGGCATGGAAAGGCTAGGCATGGAAAGGAAAGGCATGGAAAGGCATGGAATGCAAGGAAAGGCATGCCATGTCACGACATGGAATGGTGTGGCAAGGAAAGGTATGACATGGAAAGGAAAGGCAAGGCATGACATGTAAAGGAAAGGCATGGGAAGGCAAGGAAATGCATGGCATGTAAAGGATAGGCATGGGATGGCATGTAATAAACCTCAAAACTATCAACTAATTTTTTTTTTCTTACTTTATACATTTACCTTTGACTGGGTTCATCATTAAAAGAAAAGGGTCCTAGCTTACGTTGCATTAAATTTTCTACCCAATATAACCTTTGAATCAATATTTCAAGTGAGCTTACTCTGTGCTCCACCACTCACTTAATCCTACAACTAGGTTTACTTTCATACCGATATACAATTATATATCCATGTAGTTCCACTTACCACCATGAGGAAAATGGGACCTATATCCCTATGTCCTATGCATAACCTTAACCTTTTGATCAAAGGTGTCATGTGCGAAGAACAAAGGTTTAAAAATGACATAATGATTATTTGAAAACCAACAGTATGTTCTAATTGTTTGTTGTCTCCACCTGTTCCATATAACACTCTGACTAAACTACCATAGCGAGGTTGGGGTTGGTTAGGGTTAAACATACCTTAAACGTGCATGTGCTTATTTCATCCGTAACTCATTAATGGAGCAAGTAGGAACAGGTCATTCAAGAGTTAAACCCTGATCAAACCATTAAAGTGTCCCTAATGTGCACGAGAGTCGAGGCCATTATCTGACCTTTCATCCACTGTGGTTGCACCAAATTACCTCCCTCACATGGCCGACCCTTCCTTCGTACTAATGACATTTAATATACACAGTCAGGCTTTCCTTTTGGGTTATTGGTTCATTCCGGTATCGAGTAGATTCACAAAGGATTTGGTTCTGTAACTCCAAAAAATGTTGTCGAAGGAAATACCAGAGAACTTCCATGATGGAGGCGATATCCTTCATCCGACTTCCTAGTAAGATTCATGCTTCCACTATAACCTTTGTTTGTTATGAAAATTACTTCCTTGTTAATGAAATTTGATAGAGGCATTTTGGTTCTACTTGTTACGGGTAAATAGTTTTTCTTATCGCACTCTCACTTTTTGTTTCATCTTTCCTTGGGGACTGTCAAGGGTTATTCATGAGTAGTGAGCTTTCGTACTTGTCGTTCGTACTTGCACTGTGTTGTATCATTGTTTTTGGAAAGCCATACTGTAATGCATCTTAGTTTCTGAGGTTTGTGAACTGAGAGGTGGTCAATCTTGACCTTGTTCCCTGTCGTATTTGGGTATTCTCTGTATAACTACTAAATAATGTTTCCTTATCCTAGCTCTGTCTACCTACCTCAATGAGTTTCTTCGACCGTACCTTGCCCTGACTGAAAACCATAACCCCACTAAGGAGAATGGATAACCATTCATCGCTTCCTCCTGGGGAACCGAGAATAGCAATACCTCTCTGGATTAAGGTTCCTATGTCATTCCACAGGCAATGGTTATGGGTTAAGTATGGTCTTGGCCATTGTTTGTCTATCGAGAGGAGGGTATGCACCTTACTCTGTGGTTTAAATTAAATTCTCCCTTTCTTTTAGACAGGTTCCTGTGTTATTATTTTTCTCTATCAGTGTATAGACTTACGAAATTCATGTTTAATATAAATGTTTTCTGCAACTTGTCTCTTCTATTGTATAACTGTATGAAATCCTCCCTTGTTTAAAGTTGCTCGATTTGATGGCTGTCCATTTATGAAAGCACATTCTTTATATTAGATATTATAACTAATGATGGGGCCCTGTTTGATGTGAGTGTACCCATCATCTTGATCGCATTCACTTCTCTCCTTCTAGTCTAATGACGATCACTATTCAGCATGGGAGGCTACTTATGGTGATCATAGATAAGTAAAATATTACACCCAGTCCTTAGTTTGTATGTTTGATAATAGAAAGAATTTGAGTTCGGTGAGACCCATACTCTATAATCTAACTGAATTCCTTGCTTATTTTGTAGGTTGAAGTGGAAAAGGCACTGGATCTAAATTGGGATTCTACTCAGTAAGGTAAATGGGTGACTATTAAGAGAACTCTTGAAAGGTTTGGAAAGAGGCTGATGGTGTTGGGTTATTACCTTAGCATTCTTGGCATACGATTGATATCAAATCATTAGATGTACAGAATTTTAAGCAAGGGTTGTAAATGTTTTTCTTTTAACGAGGTTTGTTGTTAGTCTTTGTATAGTGATATACCAGACATAATTCATATTTGGAACCATGGTAGAGATAGAATATACAGTAAATTCAATTGTAATGCAACCTTTACTTGTGGCAGTTATTGATTAAATTATCCCCAATTAGAGTAAGTCTTGTGGTTGTGGTTATACACGTCGACTCCTGAGAATATGTTGGTTATGTGCGTATTATGTAAATGTCTATATTAACTTATGTTTCCTAGAGAAATTGTTTCGCGTTGATGAAGTCCAGGCTTCCATAGTTTTAATGTATGTTACCTTGATTGTGAGACTGTACTACCCGAAAGAATCTAATACTCTTGAGAAATAAATTGTTCCAGATCTCCTTAAGGTTTTTGAAAATTTCTAAATTCGTTACAGACTTTGACTGTGGAAAGGGTAGACCACTCTTAAATAAAACATGGGAAGCATACAATCTTTTGATAGGTGTCAATTCCCATGATTGTTTTAGCATCTGATAAACAAAAGGGGTTTTCTAGATTTCCTTAACTTTCCAAAATTTGTCATTCTATACACATCTAGTATTTTATTTGCATGTTGTTGGTGCATACGAAAAAGTCATACAATGCAAGAAAAAACGCATTTCATATCAACCTTTCTGATGTAGATAGATTACTTCTAGTTTGCGTTTTTCCAATACGTATATATATGTATAATATATGAGTTCCCAGGTGATCCATAAGGTTCTTTTTGTTTCGTATTTCTCTTCAATTCTTAAATGTAATAGACAAGAAGTCTCTTTAAGATGCATGATTGTTTGGAGTTAGCGATACATTTAAATGTTTCCTTTCGACACAAATTTACTCAACTCCGATTGCTCAAATTTAGATCTATTTAATACTTCAGTCACAGAAATAAACCTATATATATACAAATTGGTCTTCTTCAAGCATAAAGAGTATCCTATCATTTAGACTTCAAATTAAACCTATCTGATTGCTCAAATTAGATCTATTTAATACTTCAGTCATAGAAATAAACCTATATCTATATAGATTGGTCTTCTTCAAGCACACAGAGTATCCTAGAATTTTGACTTCAGATTAAACCTATCTTATAGATGGATCTACTCTCTTAAACTCAAATCGTATCTAAATAAATTTTCCTAGCATTCTAGATTTTCGAGCGGGACCACTCCAGAATTTAGACTGTGATTGTAAATTTAATACCACGATGGATGTCATCCATTGGAAGCATTATTTCAATTTAGAACAATTAGATGTATAATATCAACTACATACAAAACATCCAAGAATAGAGTAAGGAAAGTTTTACATATCTGAACCAGCTTGCAAAAAAACAAAGGGAACAACCACGTTCCTCCTAACTGTAGAATAAGGTAGCCAAAACCACTTGCCCGATTCACCCCCTATCCTGACCATGAACCCATGAGGGAGAACTTGGGAACTCCTCTTCAGCAATGTCATTCAATTCCAGTAGATTCCTCCTTGGCTCACACTCAAACCGTAGTGTTCATAACAACAAGGAAAAAATAAATCAATAGTCTCTTTTCCCCAGCATCCTTGGCAGCGTCCTGCCTCCTCTCATATGCTATTTATCATTTTCCTAGGTCTTTTCCCTCCCTTGGGAATTTTCACAGCTTTCTAAATCCTTAATTTTTAGGGGCTTCCAATGGCCAAATCACTGATTTTCCACTTGTAATAATCTGCCCAGAGGTAGTTCCAACATGTTCCCCACTCATGGAGTCATGGTCAGCTAAATTTAGCATGGTAGTTCCATTTGTCCTCCTGCAATCAATATAAAATATTTTGTTTTCCTACAAGTGTCATAGTCAAATAGTTAGTTGGGTCAAATCAGGTCTCTTCCCAACAGTCATAATAATTAATTACAATTACCAAATTCGAAATTCGAAATTGCCATAAATGACAAAAAAATTCCAAATTCGAATTTACTAAAAACGGAATAAATTTCCAACAAATTTTAAAGTTCAAAAATATTTTATTTTTGGGGATGTCACATGGCATGTCATGGCAAGGAAAAAACACTTCATTAGATGGAAAGGGAATTTTTAATATAAAGTTAAGTCATATGTCCCTAGAAGAAATGTTTTTTATTTCTTGGGATGAGAAATGTTCCTTTTTTGTGATTATTATTTCATTGCAATCATCATTTTTAATTCAATTTTTCCTTGCATAATGTTACAAAAATGTATATTTATTGTTTTATAGGTTAAAATGGGAAGCTACATGGAAATAAATGCAAGGAGGGATTAGTCTATTTTACATCATAATGGTGTTCTAGAGATTTGTAAAGGTAATGACCTATATTTTGGCCTTAGAAGGTTAGAACTTTGATTTTTACTTATCTTATTGATTCATTGTTTAGTATTTGTTGGGTTTAGTTAGAATCATATAGACACTTTATATGTATACATATGGATATATTTATGTGTTTCGGGATAATATTTGTATTGTTATATGTTTATTATGATGATATTTATGTGATTTTTTTAAACATGCAAATTGAAAGTTTAAATTGAAATGTAGAACTTTGGTGTGTGGATACTAGTTCAAAATTATGTTGTGAGTGCATAATGGATGCAAGGAATCATGTAAATAAACACACATATCTTAATTGAACATTAATACAAACAAGTATTCTCATATCAAATTCGTAATGTATATGCATGGATATGCATTGTGCAATATCCAAATGACTATAGTGTTGAGGTCACCAAGGCATGACATGGCATGGCAAGATAAGGAATGACATGGAAAGTCAAGGGAAGGTAATACATGGCATGGAATGACATGTAAAATAAAGACATGGCATGGAATGACATGTAAAATAAAGACATGGCATGGAAATGAAAGGCATGGCATGGCAAGGCAAGGCATGGCATGGCAAGGAAAGGCATGCAATGAAAAGGAATGGAAATACATGGCTTGTAAAGGAATGACTTGGCAAGGAAAAGGCATGGATTGGGAAGGAAAGACATGACATGTAAAGGAAAGGAAATAAAAGGCATGGAATTGCATGGCATTGAATTACATGGAATTTCAAGGAAAGGCATGGCATGACATGGAAAGGAAGGTCATGGTATGGAAAGGCAAGGCATGGGATGGCAAGGAAAACCATGTCATGGAATAGAAAGGAAATGCAATGCAAGGCATAGAAAGGCAAGGCATAACATGGAATGGCAAGGAAAGAAATGACATGGAAAGGCAAGGCATGGCAAGGCATAGCATACAAAGGCAAGGAAAGGCATGGCATGGAAAGGAAAGACATGCCATGGTATGGAAAGGAAAGGAATGGAATGGCATGGCATGGAAATTGGAGTCAATAAAAAGCATGGCATGGCAAGGAAAGGCATGGCATGACATGGAAAGGCAAGACATGGAATGGAAAGGAAAGATAAGACATGGCATGGCATGGAATGTCAAGGAAAGATAAGACATGGCATGGCATGGAATGTCAAGGCAAGGCATGGAATCACAAGGAAAGACATGGCATGGCATGGCATGGAAATTCAAGGCATGAAATGGAAATGCAAGGAAAGGCATGATGTGTCAAGGAAAGGAATGGCATGACATTTCATGGTGTAGCTAGGTAAGGCATGGCATGGCATGGTAGGGAAAGGCATGGCATGGCAGGGAAATACATGTCATGTCAATGAAAAGTAAATAATGTAAAGGCATGGAATGGAAAGGAAAGGCATGGAAAGGAATGTAAAGGCATGGCATGGAATGGCATGGAAATTTATGATATGGAATGGCATTGCAAGTGAAGGCAAGGAAATGAATGGAATGGTAAGGAAAGGCATTGCATGGCATGACATCACATGGAAATGCAAGGCATGGTAAGGCAAGGCATGAAAAGGAATGAAATGTAAAGGAAGGGCTAGACATGGAAAGGAAAGGCAAGCCATGGAAAGGCAAGGAAAGGTAGGGTGATGCAAGGAAAGGCAAGGCTAAACATGGCTAGGGAAGGAAAGGAATGGAAAGGAAAGGTCTAGTTAAAGTTCTAGGTCTAGTTATGGAAAGGAAAGGAAAGATAATGTAAGGCAAGGCAAGGCAAGGCAAGGAAAGGCATGGAAAGGAAAGGAATGACATGGAAATTCAAATAAAGGCAAGGAAACAAAAGACAAGGAAAGGAAAGGAAAGGCAAGGGAATGCAAGGCAAGACAAAGGAAAGGCAGGGATATAAAAGAAAGGAAATTAAACGACACGAAAGGAAATGTTAGGCATTGATCACATACTTTGCTGTGGATACCCCATCCACTTGTAATATTTCACATTCATCCATGGATTTGGCTACCTTGGAATTCACACATGTGGAGTGGTTCCATGCATGCACATTATTGGAGGGAACATTCCATATGGACAATTGGAATTTGAATTGTATTGATGCCTATTTTTGGTGGTGTCCCCTTCATGAACATTTTTTTTTGCATACTACTACTATTTTTGAATGAGGGAGAATTTATTTGGAGAGGCTAATGTCCACATGTTGTAACATGGTCAACCATGGATTGAGGAGAGATATAAATAATTCATTATTATAATATTTATTTGACTTCTCATGGATTTAGTTAAAAACCAATAATATTTTATTGTATAAGAGAAGAGACTCACTCTATAAAGAAGATGTATCTCTCTCCATTGTAAAGTGTGGGGAATTTGGGTATTTAGGAGCTATCCTCTTGGGATACATTGTAGAATATTTTGTCAATCTTAATGGAGAAATTGAGGTATATTTTCATTTGATGTGAGGATTTAATGTGCATTCATATTGTATGTGTTAATTTTGTATTAATAAACCCTTGTAACATGTGATTTCCATTAAAATGAACCATGCTTCATTTTGGATAGAGTAATGTGAGGTTTCAACTATATTATTTCTATTGTGATTATGTTATCCTACATGATTCTTATTATTGGTTCCTCGAGTCTTAACTAGGATGGGACTTCAGACTTTTGTCAAATTTAGGTCTTTGAGAACCATTAATTGTGTATGGATTTATCACTTAGCAATATTTTCCACCATAAAAGATTAGTTAATGCGTAACACAAGTATTTATAATCACTTTAGAAAAAATGAACTATTCTTACTTGCATAGATTTCCTCAACACTTTAAAAAGTAATTATTCAAATTAATAAATTCATACATTCATACACATAAAATTAATACACTTTGAAATTCATACATTCATCAACATAGAATGTATAAACAATGATATTCATAAAAAGCATGGGACATTAAATGTGTGTGTGTGTGTGTATTCAAAATCGTTTTAATTGTACATTTTTTACAAAAAGGGACAACGTTCCCAATATACAAAATGGGAACAAGTGCCATAACATAAAAAACAACCATATGGTAGCTTAGATAAAAATTGGTAGTCATTGGTCACTCATTGACCATCTTCACCCTTGAAACCCTCAAGAACATCCTCGAAATAAATATTTCCTCTCTTCCTGGAAGAATCATCTCTAGTGGTTTTCACCTTGGTGTGGTTCGTCGCTGCGGAGACCACACAAAGAAAAAGAATTGTTATAAGTTTTTTTCCACAATAGATTAAAAGAATTATAAAATGACACTTTTTAATTCAACACAAGGAAAATCACTGTAGATGGTACTGAAAATCATGAGGGTGTTACCTTCCTCCACAACCCTAATCTCTCATCAATGCCAACCTGCATCAATTATAAGGATTAAATCATGAAGTTTAAAAAAATATGCATAAAATCAATTCCATTCATGATACATGAAAATTCATCATCAACACATTATCTCATCGTGAATATATTTGGAATTGATGGAGAGTCACTGGTAGGTAGAGAACTCGCTTGTGCAACCTATTATGAGGAAACATCTATTGTGGAAGCATCAGTGAATGGCACAGATGGAAATGTTGGCGGGGGTGGGTGGCATATGGGTGTATCCATAGTGGATGGATGTGATGGAAGCAGAGGTGAATATGGGTGGCGTTTGGGTGCATCCACTAAGGATGCATCAAATAAGAAAGATATTGGGGGTGGGAGGCGATGAATCCCCATGGGTTGTACAAGTGATGCAATAATGCCTCACCTGGAAATAGGTAACCAAAAATATATGGTCGGATTGTTAGGGACTAAACTAGTATTGTAACTAGAAAAATATCAACATAATATATACATATTAATAATATTTTTATTAGTACCAAATAGTAAAATCCAAAAACATAAATACAAAAAATTTGATATTTAAACACGATTTTACTCAACACATGATACATGTGAGGTAGGTGATTTTTCCATCCCAAGTGGACATTGTTCAACACCACTTAGTCCTACAAACTGTAGAAACACAAGAACATTATAAATTTGAAGATGAAAGAAAATAAAGAAATCACTATGGCAGATTTATAAAATGTGACACATGCATGTGTATGCAGAACACCAAATAAGCAGGATTCCTCTACTATTGCATTGGTGATGGCGATAGACATTGATGCATATATTGATGTAGATGGTCTACTATAAATGCATAGCAAATGAAAAACATAATACAATAAAATATTGAAATAAATACAGATAATACTATATACATATATAACAATGAAGAACATAGAGATGGTTAATATGCCAACCTCTTCAATGAAGCTCTGTTGTCCACTAGCCTCCATAGACCCATAGAAATTATGCCCGCAACTCAATCATATGTGAGTTTCACATGGATGATTTCTATGTCCATGTTTCCTCTCCTCATTGTACTCTTCTCTATGGGTTGAAGGTATGAACCCTCTATCAATGTCCTTGGCATGCACCTCCTACCGATATAATGCGACAAAGCTACCATTTTGCACTAGGATTCGAGTCAAGGATGACAGAGATACTTGTACTTTCTTCAATCCCTCTACAATAGGAGGATGTTGGGAAGGGGTTTATTCCTTCACCCAGGGGGGGAAATGAATTAACATGGGATCACATCTATAATTCTCTCAGTCCTATGTGGACCCTCAACCCACCCCCTGGAATTCACCAATGTCAAAGTAGCTCACACGATGACCCAAAATAAATTATTCCCATAATTTTCTCTAAAATTATAAAGGAATCTCTCTGATATTGGAGGGAGGTGTATCAAATACCATGAACCACCTATCCATCTAGTTTTGAGGAATTTTTGGGTGGGTGCACAATCTATAAAAATGTGTTTCTTGGTGACATGTGGTTTTTTTCTATATTGAGGTTCAATAAAAAGGGGAATCGGATCTTGTTTTGAAATACCCAAGTCTCTAACTAGGTTTCTATCAAGTCCAGTACTATAAAACTCAATCATTCTAGCCCGATATTCAGAAATAAAGGCTAATTTCCCGTGGGCACTTACAATGGACCTCATAATGACATCCAATGAAGTGGCCAAGGAATCTCAACTAGGTTCTCTAGTTCCCCTTAAATAATTGACAAGTGATATGAATGTAGCCAATTCCTCATCAATCTACATGTTTATGTTTGGTATTTGTGGTGGGTTGGGGTTTTCCTCACCTTGGCTTTATTATGGGAAGTTTTCATTGTCTTCGGGTTCCATCACTACTACATATGACCAAATTTTCCACGGTTTCTCGTTGTTATTGCCACATATATCCGTCGCACTTTCCATGAAGTCAAATAATATTTTTTGTGGAAATTTTTTCGATGCTATATCCACACACTAGGTATTCATGGAAACAACGACGAAATCAGGCTGTCATGTGTCATCATCCTAAATATTTTATGTTAATTTTTTTTTTCACATCGTCATAATTACGACAAAATATCGTCTGTAGACCAACGAACATACGTCAGAAAGATGGAATCCCAAAGGAAATAAGAAGATATGTATACATTCTTGCGATGAAGATCCATCACTATATCGATGAAGGAGCGTGGCAATAGTGACAAAAAAGCGTGGCAGAGTAAAAAAACCCACCAATGGCTTGCAATGTAGATGCCATACTTGTGACGAAAGGAGCGTCGCAATAGCGATGAAAAAGTGTGGCAAAGTAAAACAACCCACCAATGGCTTTCGATGTAGATTCCATACTTGGGACGAACTTACATCGCTATTGCGACGACTTATCTAGTTTTAAAGAAAAAATGATAGTTTTACCCTGCTTTCTAAGAAATCTCCTATCACATCCTTTTGTGTGGATAAGGAAACCTTGGTTATGATTTTGAAACATTGTCCTATATGGGCCAATAAGGGACAATACTATAATCTAAAGAACTCACTAGTCTCTAACCTTAATGGCTTATGTACATCACCGAACAATCTTCGTAAGTGGATATATACTTCTTGGGCTTCTTTTTTTATGCCATTTATTAGGATACATATATTATAAAGGGTTTTCCTTCCTAGGATTTATCATTGATTTGAATTTTTCACATGTATAATGTAGGGCTCTTTCTAAAGCTATGTTTTCTTGAATTCAACTTACATTTGGGGTAATTTTTAGAGGTCGTAATTTGGGTAAGATTTCTCAATGTCATTCTGGAATACAAGGGAAATAAATCTGTTGTGACAATCAATAAGACTTTGGGTACACTATCCAAAATTTTGGAGGGTGACATCCTCAACTTATTCCCAAATCTACATTTATGTAGAATTGTGCAAAGGTCTTCATAGCCAAATTGTATTGGATTACAAGAATTGTAGTTGGACACACTAACCAGGCTATGAACATATTGGTTTTTGTTGTAGTGTCTTTTTTTAGCATGGGAATGTAGCAACTTCCTCTCTGAAGGAAAAGGATTTTCAATCTAATAGGCAGAAGAATAACAAATCTTATTGTTTGCAGAGAAATAATATTGTCTTTGTTGGGGATTATAATTGCCAAATAAGATTCCAATTCCATGTTTTAGTCCTTTTCATATTATGCATTGTTGCAATATACCTTGTTTGGATTGATAATCTCCTCCCACTTTGTTTATTACCCATACCAATATGTCTAGATGATCCCTAAGTAGAATTCAAATTTCCTATAGGGACTCTACATATTGGTTCCATTACTTTGACATGTTATTGAATATAATTATCTCATATACTCCCTTCCATCCTATGGTTTGTCTATTCACTTTGTCCCTTTCATAAACATTTTCTAAGAAGAACTCATTTTTAGCATGAAGGGTCTCAACTAGAAGGTGGGATAGTCTTGGGACTTCCATACTTCCAATTGAGGGGTCAATTCTAATGCAAACTTGTTTACCATTTCCTATAAACCATGGAATTTTTTCTCCTATGAGAAGATATGATTCCAAAAAATCCTTCTAGCAAACCATACCTCCTAAAATTTATTTCCTTCTACTACTAATCCACTCTTTAATGCTTAAATTATCTATATATTTCCTTCTCATAATTGTTTTCAATAAAAAAAAAGTGTAGCATACTCACCCAACACTCATAACCATGGGATAGGTAGCCATGAATCAGGGCATTCAAATTATAGCCTCATAGACCCACTCACCTTGACAAACAAAGGCATGTCTCCCATGAAATCCTAAAATTTGTTAAAAATGTATGTACAGTGTGAATTAATGAAATGCATTGAAATTTACTAGCATAGACTAACTAACTCATGGTAGGCTAGTGCCTATGTTCATAGTTAATCAAACACACACATTATCATGCAATCATATATATTTTTCTAACATAAAACAACATCCATTTTATAGATTCATAAATAAGAATAGAGCAATTATCTTTTAACAGGAATGTGTGCAAGAAACTTGTTGTGTATGAGCAATTTTTGTATAAGGCCAATTGAATCTAAATAAGATTGAATGGCATGGAATGATAATTTTTTTGCATAAACATGAGAATGATACAATAAATAAATGGAAATGAGAGAATTCATGAAATTATAGTTGGATTTTCAACTGACAAGAGGAAGAAAGTGTCATCCCCAACAAATAGAGGAGGAAATATTAGAAGATGAGAGGGAAGAGGAACAAGACCCAGATGCTATGAAAGCTCGTATTCAACAAGGGAATATAGTAGCAAGAAGTAAATCACAACAACCTCTAGAAGAAGGGGAGATACAAGAAGAAAAATCAGCCAAAAAAGTAGGAAGGAAATCTCACAAGGAAAAGAGAGAAGAAACCACAAATATAAATAAGGAAATGAATAATCACTCTATGGTACAAAACTAAAATTTAAATTGAAACATATTGAAGCTTGCAACATTGGATTTTGACTCATCTTCACCATTTAGGTATGTCCTTTACCCTTATTAATGTCTACATGCAAGTCAGATACCCATAAAAAGTTAGTTTCTTGGATTCGTTACAGGTGGTTGGAAAAAAGTATGGTTCAAACTATAGCATTGTGGTTGAGTATTTCAACACTATTTTGATAAAATCAGAGAAAAAGGGATATAATATAGTTCATGACCCCATGAGATAAATAATGGAGGACTTAATTTCTAATTGGGATCTTTCAGATGTAAAACCAACCAAATGAAAGTATACGTGGATTAACAAAAGAATGAATCCTAGTTTCATTGCGGCTCATTTGGATAGGTTTCTCATTCATAGTGATTTTTAATCTCTAATTATATTATCTCTTCTAAAATTATACCTTTTGTTGTCTTCGATCATAATCCTATTGGTATAACCTTTGAACCCTTAGAAAATTTTGGGCCCATTCTGTATACATTTAACCCTCTCTCGCTTCAAAAGGAGGAAGTTTTGGCTCTTGTAGAGGATACTTGGGATAAACCAATTACAGGGTCTCCGAACTATATCTAGGAATCTAAAATAAAGGTAGTCAAACAGATTCTTAAATATTGAGTTAAAATATTATATATTCCTCTAGAGCAAGAAAGGAAAGAATGTCAAAAAAAACTAGAAGGAATACAAAAACAAATGGAAGAGGAGGAGGTCATTGAGCACATGTTATAGGAAGAAAGAGACACAAGCCAAAAGTTGCATGCGGTCTTTATAAAGGAGGAAGAGGAATGGTGATTAATATCGTGGAGCCTTTGGTTAAAAGCGGGAGATATAAACACTTCTTTCTTTCACAAGAACACTAAAGCACTGGGGCATAGGAATATAATTAAAATAATGTACTTAGAAAGAGGGTAGAAGATAGAAGATTTCACAGAAGTGAAAGAAGAAACTAGGCAACACTTTGAACAACTTTATGCAATAGATGAAGAAGAAGATAGAGAAAAAAACAAAGAAATCATGGAACACATTGACTAGACTATGAACATATTGGTTTTTGTTGTAGATTTTTTTTATAGCATGGGAATGTAGCAGCTTCCTCTCTGAAGGCAAAGGATTTTCAATCTAATAGGTATAAGAATAACAAATCTTATTGTTGGAAAGACTCGAAAAAGGAAAACTCAAAGAATGTATTTTGGGTGCCATTAAAAAAAACCGATTCTAAAGGTACCCAAGCATGTGGTATTGTAAAGGACTTTGACCAATCCACAAGGGGTGGTGGTGTAGACATCAAAGGTGCTTAACACATTTTTGTCATGCCAAATTGGTCTAAATGAATGATAATAGGATATTGTATCCTTCTTTTATGATCCAATATTTTACCTAGGTTCAAATCTAACTAACTTACATTATAAATCCCAAGCTAGGTGCAACAAATCGCAAACTACACCTAACAATAAACTTGGGCCTCAACCTAGAGAGAATAAGACATCCCAAAATGGAGGTGCCTACCCTTTCTTCCAACACACAATGGGCCATTATCTTATTAGGGACAAAGGATCAACCTTCAACATAACCTATGAGTTTAATTTTGGATCCACTCAAGGGCATGAGGAGAGAGATCCACATAGGGAGAATGTCACATTAAGGCACAAGGTCCCACGACCATATGGAGTTGCACAAGGGGTAGAGAGCATGTAGGTAGAGTGGGGAGTCCTATGGTCATACAACCATATGGTCTCTCATGGGAATGGTTGATTGGATGATTTAATTCTTAGAAGGATGGATCAGATTATTTTTTACTTTAAGGGGGATCACTAGTTTGGGCCATTGAAGAAGAGGATCATGTGTACGCAAGGAGGAATTGTTATCCACTAGAGTATTTTACTTTGAATTGTGTATATTTAATTGGATCTATTTGGAATGT
>JZKD02S1803551.1:152260-172384 GCA_000966675.3 Picea glauca | reverse complement strand
ATGTTATACTTATATTAAGAGTGGCTTGTAGTGTATGTTTTTCTTTTACTAGTGATAAATGAGGTTCTAAATCCATGACCCACATGGCCCCAAAAGAGGATAGGGAAACATGCCTCATGACTCTTGGTGGAGGGGTAGAAAGAAAAAGTTCACATTTTAGGTTCATTTTGATGTGGATTCGAATGAGTTTTCACTACTTGCACAAAATGGAATTTGTTTCTATGGGATCAAAACACTCAAGCACCCTTATTTCCATTTACTTATGATTTGAGCCTTATAAGAAAACTTCCCCTCATATTTGGATGAACTATATTTTTTTTTCTCCGCATATTTCAATTTACTAATAAATAACACCACATAATGAAAGTGGATATTGTGAAATTTGTGGAAGTGATCACTCTAGTTATTTTTGTGGACAATAATGATAATGGACAATGAAATAGCCATTGAAGAAAAAACATTTTCCTATGTCAAATATGGTTGAATACTAGAGTATGAGAGTTCATCAATGGTTAGATTGCAACATTTATATAGAAAAAACATCACATGAAAGAGAAAAGAGACCATGACTTCCATGGCATGGATGTAGTCATGCCCAAGGGGTAAGTTAAATTCAACATGGGTAGTCACCATTGCAAAATTGACTAAAATAATATTACCACCTGACTCGGTGGGAATATTAGATACAGTTCCTATTTATTTACATAGTATACCATCAAAAACTTGAGAATTAGTCATTAGTGGAATTAGGATGGGAGGAACAAGATGTGAATAAAATTGACTTATATATAAGAACTATCTCCATGATATAAGGATTTGTTTATAAAACAAGACATAATTGAACATTTCTAAATCTTAGAAAGAAACAACATTGAATTTGGTGTGCTAGAAGGTTTATTGAATCTAAATAAGATTGAATGGCATCACTAAGCATTTTGGTGATAGAGGAATCTTTGGGAAGGAGGAAGTCTTGAAGAGGCCTTCAAAACTAGGTGTAGCATAAAGGAGACTTCCAAGATCAGAGTACTTCCACTTAGCACAATTTGGGGACTATGGATTATCAAAAATATAAATTTGTTTGAAGGCAAGGAGACACTTCCCTAAAAATGTTTTTTCTAGTCCTTAAATAATTCAAATTCCTATCCATAGGTGTAGGAAAAATATATCTCCCTTATGCAAGGTGAAGTGGCTATAAAAAAGGATATTACACGGGATCGTTTTCATTGTGCCTCACAAGGGAACCCATCTAAGGGAGGATCAAGAGGCATACTATACTTATGTTCAGATCACAATATTTTTTTAAAGTTGGAATTGCTCAAGAAACTACAACTTCTATGAATTCATGGGTTTAAAGTTGGTCCTGAAACTTGCACAAGAATATGGTCTAACCCAATTACAATTTTTTGGAGTTTTAGATTTGGTTATCAAATGGATGCACAAAGAAATTACGGTCAGGAATTTTACATTACAACCCTTGTATTTCCATTATGACCCTTGTATGATGAAGTTCTTAATCTATTAACATTTTTCTCATAGACATCTCTATCCCATATATACAGGGACAAGATCACCGCTACAAATGGGATATTAAAAGACGGATTTGGGTTGGAATGAGGATCCTCGATTATTTTAGTAATATAGAAAGGAAATACTAAAGAATATAATCATGAACCATAGACCTAACCATATCCATTACAATTTCTATATCAGTTTTTGTATAATGATAGGGTTTCATTGATCTCTAGATGAAATAATCTTGTACTTTTTTTAATGTAATTTTGTTTCTTTTTAAAGAAGTTACTGATGTAATTCAACATGAACAACTTATAGTTTTTTGGTGATGATGGATTGGACATAAGAAATTCATGTAAAGGGCTCAAAAACACTTATTAATTCCATGGACATTTGGCAATGTAGTTTTTTCAAACTATTAAAAATACATATTTGTTTCCTTGAAAAAAAAGTGATGGTCACTCATATTTTCTTGAAGGCTACACTAAACTCAACTGTAGGAACATTGCATGATCTTCGATTACTTTCAATACTTTTTCCCAGAACTCTAAAATTAAATCGATAAAGAACTAAGTCATGAATAAAGGTTGTTTAAGGAGAAAATTCTTCTCGATACTTCATGCACACATTGAAACTATCTACCTTAGTCTTGATGTCCAAAAGTGAAACACCAATATATACAACTATTACCTCCTTTTCTAACATCAATAATTTCATTTGCAAGGTGTCTTGAGCTTCACTTTATGATTGTGCTTCCTTGAGTGTACATCGATAGTCAGAGAGGCCTTTACATATGTTGGACATATTGTCATTGATATGTTGTCATTGATATCAACAGTCGATGTCATTATGATTGGATGATTTGTTGTTATGATGAATTGACCATGTTGATGTCAACATTATATCAGTCACCAGTGAATGTCAAACAGTATGCAGAGATCGAAAGCATAAGCTCAGGATGAGGAGAGAACAATATGCAGAGCTTAATGCTCAGCAGGGAAAACATAGTACATAATAAATTCATGATCATTGTCGATCATGATAGGATCAACAATGTTCCTATGATCAAAGATCAGGAGAATTAGCGAATTCGTGATTACTGTTGATAATGATTGAATCAACAATGTTTCTATGATCAAATATCAGGAGAATTAGCGACTGAATATCAGTGCATAAAAGAATGCACAAACAATTATTAAAGATTGGAAGGAAAAGCGTAAGCTCAGAGTGAAAATCCTCAACAGTCATCCGATCAGAGTAAGAAGACTCAATAGCCATCCATTCAAGAGGTTGATTGTGTTGATTGTCTAAATATAATGGACATCGGTCATATGAGTGACCATGGGCTTAAGGACCGTTGGAGGATCGTGACCATTGATCTGCAAGCCAGATCAATAACTGGGATAAATTGCAGAGATTGGCAGGAGAATTAAAAAAATCGCTAGTTCCAATCCCACAATTGACCTAGATCGTCAAATATCATAGTTCCAAATATCTACGACTGCGGTTGATCCAAAAAATGATGAGATTAAGACAGATTAAATCGATATCATTGATGCGCAATCGCCAGATCAACGACAGGGACAAATTGCATAGTTTGGGTGACGAGTTAAATCACTTGCAAGTTGTGGTTCCATAATCATCCGTGATCATGGATTTTCTTCAAGAATATTCACAACCATTGGATCACTTTTGAGTGGAAGGACAGGATAAGCAGGGAAAAATGATTGAGAATTCGATTATGAAAATTCTCATCAACCGTCGGATCACGTTCGAGTGGAAGGATAGTATAAGATATCAAAGTTGCATCGCATAAAGAATGAGTCTTTGATATAAGACCCTGATCAATGAACAACATTCTCTTTGGTTCTAAACTTGCGAGGAGGTCTCGCTTCGTAAATTCAGATATTTGAAATTCCCGAAATGTGAATCTTTGTTAGCAGTTGAATCATTTTGAGTGGAAGGAAAGGATAAGATAGTATAGCAACACCATAAATAGATCGAGTCATTGATCCAAGATCCATATCAAACGAACATATTTCACTTCAGGTATAAATATGCAAGGAGTTTGCGCTCCTAAAAATTTGAGATTTTGAATACCCGAGGCCTGGAAATACGAAATGAATAAGGACTGACAGATTTGGAGGACATACAAGGACCATTGGATCAGGGATGTTGGTCAGCAAGACACATCAGCAAGGACACTCAATAGACCATGTCAGCATGAACAAGTCAACAAGACTACGTCAGCAAGGACACGTGGTGCAATCAGACAATGAAAAATGTCAATTTTATTAAGAATTTCAGGTATGTGAAATTCACAAATCTGAGTGACATGTCGCAGATTCTTAGCTCGTGACATGTCATGAAGTGATGCAAGTAATTTACATCACTTCGAGAGTTTTTCTTTAGGAGCTTTACCACCAGTACTCGCCCAAATTCCCAAAGTCCTGAATGTCGAGTAGCCAAAGTGGACATGAGATGTCTGATCTGAAGATCACTTCAAGAGTATTCTCTTCCACTGATATACTATAGTGGAAGGATAGTGTAAGAAGAAGCGTTGACTGACAGTAGGCAGTCTCCACTGTTTATGACTTACTCACCAGGTGACCACATCGGAGGAAATAATGGTTTGAGATCTGAAATCTCTGAAGTCCGAAAACCTAGAGTAAATGGTGGCCATCCATCTCAACACTTGATTAATTCCTAGCCATCAGATTTAGCAGTGAAAGGAAGAGTGTAAGGATCAAATCTAACCGTTGATCTAGTTCCGTGAAATAAACCATTCGATCGATATTCAGAGGTTCTAAAAAGTTCAAAACCCGAAGTTCTGAAGCAAGAATTTATGTCATCCGTCCATCTCATCAGAAGATTTGTGATTGTTGATTTGATGAGAACTCAAGCACTAGTTTTGCCTAACATCTGGTCATCATTGTTGATCATATGAAATAAGAAATAAAGGAAAAATATAATACAACACTTAAATTGATAATCATGTGGTTCTACACCTGTGATAATATGGGTTGAAGCAAGCACATCATACATGTTTCATTCGACAATGACTTACACCAGAACAATACAATGATCGAATATGATCAAGTTGGTGAAATGAGAATGAAATAGAAGCACAAATACGATCTAATGAGTTGATCCATGTCTATGATCAACTCATGAGGACAAACGAATCGATACATAGTCATTATTAAAAGATAGTTAAAACATGAAAACATGAATAAAGAATAAAAAGAAAAATGATATTAACTAAAGTTTAAGATTATCATTTTAAACGAAAAGGTACAATGGTTCAAATATGAAAAGACACAATGATTCAAATTCACACCAATTGGAACACTATATAAACAAAATGAATGGTGAGAAGACAATGTAGTTGAATTTGTTGAAGTATATATATTTATATATAATGGATTGAATGAAAGTTCATTCTATCAGGTTGATGCATGTTTACAAGTTGGGTATTGTACGAGGATTGGATTCCTCACATCTCATTTGGATCTAAGATCAACAAGCTAGGACTTGTTATGGGGGTTGGATTCCTCATTTCTCAGTTGGATCTGATAACTATAAGATGGGTCTTGTAAGAGAGAGTTGGGTCTCTCATAATTGTATGAATATGATATTCAAAGATTGATCTTATGTATTCATTCAAGTTATTTAACAAACAAAATATTTATTCTTTTATATATATTGATTGAGAAAATGAAATAAATATTTGTTGTTCAGTTAATTTGTGGAAAGTGGAAAATTGTCCAATGTTTTTTTGACACTGATTCACCCCCCCCCCCCTCAGTGTCAAGTACCCATTTCAAAAATTGGTATCAGAGTAGGTTCCTTCAACAATTTTAAACACTAAAGGTATATCCAAAATAAATGGTTGGAGAGATTTCTATCTCCACAAATGAAGCTCCCTTATTCAATGGAGCAGATTATTTATCATGGAGGGAAAATATGAAAAGATATCTGGAGTCAAGAGGATATGGAGTTTTTGATTCCATAGTAAGTAAGCCCTGACACTTAACTACTTCAAAGAGAAAATCCAAAAATCTAAAAAAAGCAAAGAGAAACAATTTGGTAGCCTTAAAAGCAATTCAGGATGGATTGTTAGATGAAGCACTACAAATCTGCCAAAGAATTATGGCTTCAACTAGAAAATAGTTATCAGAATGAAACACAAGAAGAAGAGAAATCCAATCAAAACGAGGAACAAGACTCTAATGAATATGATTCTTGTTAGAATAAAGAAAAAGACTCTAATGAAGAGGATTATTATCAGAGTAAAGAACAAAACTCAGAAGAAGAGAGTTCTTATCAAGATAATGAAGAAGATAAAGAAAAAGAAAATTTCAATCAGATTGAAGAACATTGTTCAGAGAAAAATACTTCTAATCTTAATGAAATACATGATTCATTCTTAGTCAATAGTGAAGAAGATGACCTCATCAAGGAATTTAGGAATACCTCAGTTTTCATTAAAGAAAAATTACGTTATCTTAAAACTAATGTTACAGGTGTTATAGAAGAGATTCGTTCGGAACCAGGAAATTATATGCATATTAAAGTTCATTTGGAGGCTCTTAATAGTCTTGAGTACACAACCTTATGCACTCTAGAAGAGTTGGATAAACTCCAATAGAAAGATATGATACTACTTCAAAATTTAGATCATTCTAACCATGAAAAATTTGAACAGAGAGTTCAGTTAGAAGAAAAAGAAGAGGAGATTGAGAAATTGAAGAATGAAATCATTCATGGAAAAGAAGAATCATGTCATAAGATGGAAGCAGAAGTTTTGAAACTTAGAAAGGAGGTTGATAAGTCAAACACTCAACTTGAGGAAATTAATGAAAGTAAAGAAGACCTAAAAATCCAATTAACAAGGAAAACAAATTCTTACAATATGTTGGAATTGGAAATCATCAATTCCAAAAAGATAAATAAAAGTGATAATGCATATCTAATAACTCAAATTAAAGAAGCTAAGAAAAGGGAATAAGCCCAGAAGATCCAAATAACCAAAAAGGAAGAATCATGCCATATGTTTGAATTAGAAAACATCAACCTCAAAAGTATTAAGCTAGAATACGAGGAAGAAATCAAAGTATTGAAAACTAAATTTTTTGATCTAACAAAAGATATGGAAGAATTGAAGACATATGACAAAACTATTAAATGCAAATAAGTCTTGGATGAGACAGAAGAAATTGTCATTAATCTAAAGACTCAACTTGAACATGCTAAAGAAGTGGAAGAATCCCTGAAGATTTAGTTGACTAAAAAGGAAGAATTATGTCACATGTTGAAGTTGGAAATAATCAATCTCAGAAAGATGAATGAAAAGACAAACAAGATTGTCAATTTCTAGAATAGCTCAGCTATCCTAGATAAGATTTAGAAGAGCCATAGATCAGTTGATGACAAAACTGGCCTTGGATACAATAAGAAAGAAGATATCTATAGAAATAAAAAGAAAGAAGAAAATCAAATGACAGATCCTTCAAGCCAAAATAAGATCAAGAATGGAAACACCTTCAATGACTATTGATTTTCTTAGCATATCTTTGGACATAAAGCAATGGACTCTAAGAAACTAGATAAAGGATATACAAGAAAATCCAAAAACTCAATTAAATGTTGGAGATGTAATTTTGTTGAGCACACAGCAAAATTTTGTCATACAATAAGATGTTACAACTATGATAAGTTTGGGCACAAATCCCAAAACTGCAAGAATACAAAAAGTCAATATTTGAATAACTCATTCAAGACAATGAAAAATACTAATAAAAGTTGGAAGAAGAAAGGAGATGATAAATCTCCAAAAACAAAATTAGAAAGAGAAGATCCAAAAAGTAGAATATCTCACAGAAAGATATGGAGAAGAAAATCTGAAGGAGAAAGCAAGAAAGATGTTATTACACCTGAAAATGAAGAAACTAATAATAAGAACAAGATGGGTAAAAGTCCTAATAAAGAATGTGAAATTCAATATGAGATAAATCAATCTCAAGAAAAGGAAATACCTATAGAATAATATGGGACAATATCAAATTCTGATGATGTCATAAGTTGTTAGTAAAAGAAAGAAAATAAAAAAAAGAAGTTTAATTTGGTTTTTACAAAATCAAAGATTTATGCCAAAAAGTTTCTAAATTAACATATGGAAAATATTGACTATCTATAGATTAGTGATCAAAAGAAAAATCATTGGTAGGGTTAGTTGTAGAATACAAGAAGAAGAAGAAATAAAGGTAGCAGATAAGTTCAAGAAGTATCATTCAACAAAGATCAAATGATAACAAAACTGACATTTAAATCAATTTATATAATTCATCAATTGATATTCCTGTGAAATATCAAAGAAGAATAAGAAGTATATCAAAAATATCAGTAATATTCATACTCTTCTTCTATTTGAAAAAGGGAAGTTAGTAAAAACTCAAGAGGAGTATTTTGGTTATTAAATAAGAATGTAATTAGATTAAGTTTTGAAAAGACTCGATCAGTACAAAAATTTGTATCAAGAAGACTACTTATTTAAACTCAAAAATCCCAATAAACTAAAATAAGAAATTAGTAAATTAATAGGGGAAGAGACCTTCTTAGGAAGAGCTACCCTTTCAGAAACAAAGGGGGAGAGTAGTTAGAAGCAGAGAGAGAGCATATTGACAGGGGGAGTCATTTAATTATTGCAGGCAAACCATGATTCTAGGGGGAGTTACCTAAGTTCATATTTTGGCCAACAACATGCAAACAAATAGATGTTGATTATAAGGGGAGAAACCCTTTGCCATTGATGTCAAAGGGGGAGAGAAACTTCATAGAGAAATCCATAGACAAAATCATCATCACAGGGGGATTTTGTGTATGAAGTTAGTATGTTTCCCTCAATGACAAAGAGGGAGATTGTTGGACATATTGTCATTGATGTCAACAGTTGATGTCATTATGCTCTGATGATTTTTTGTTATGATGAATTAACCATTTTGATGTCAACAGTATATCAGTTAGCATTGAATGTCAAACAATATGCATAGATCGAAAACGTAATCTCAAGAGGAGGAGCGAACAATATGTAGAGATTAATGCTCAGGAGGGAAAACACAGTATAGAAGCAGTTCATGATTATTGTTGATCATGCTAAGATCAACAATGTTAATATGATCAAATCTCAGGAGAATTAGTGAATTCGTGATTATTTTTTGTCCCAATTGAATCAACAATGTTATTATGATCAAATCTCAGGAGAATTAGTGACTGGCTGTCAATGCATAAAATAATGCACAAACAGTTATTAAAGCTCGAAAGGAAAAGTGTAAGCTCAGAGTGAAAAGCCTCAACAACCATCTGTTCAGAGTGAGAATAATCAACAGTCGTATGATCAAGCGTTTGACCGTGTTGATCGTCTAAATATAACTGACATTCGTCATATGAGGGATCATGGACTTGAGGACCGTTGGAGGATCATGACCATCGATCTGCAAGCTAGATCAACGACAGGGATAAATTGTGGAGATCAACAAGAGAATTAAATGACTCACTAGTTCCAATCCCACAATTCACCTAGATTGTCAGATATCATATCTACAAATATCTAAAACTGTGGTTGATCCAACAAACGATGAGATTAAGCCAGATTAAATCGATACCATCGATGTGCAATCACCATATCAACGATAGGGACAAATTGTGGAGTTTGGGTGACAAGTTAAATCACTCGCAAGTTGTGGTTTTGCAATCATCCGTGATCATGGATCTGCTTCAAGAATCTTCATAAGCGTTGGATCACTTTTGAGTGGAAGGACAGGATAATAAGGGAAAAACGATTGAGAATTTGATTATGCAAATTCCCGTCAACCGTTGGATCACTTTCGAGTGGAAGGATAGGATAAGATATCAAAGCTACATCAAATAAAGATCAAGTCATCTATCTAAGACCACGATCAACGAACCTCATTCTCTTTGGGTCTAAAGTTGCGAGGAGGTATCGCTCAAGAAAGTCTGAGATTTCAAATTCTTGAAATGCGAATCTCCGTCACCATTGGATCATTCTGAGTGGAAGGATAGGATAAGCTAGTAGAGTATCACCATAAACATATCAAGTCATTGATCCAATATCCAGATCGAATGAAGATATTTCACTTCGGGTAAAAACATGCGAGGCGTTTATGCTCCAGAAAGTTTGAGATTTGGAATACCCGAATCCCAGAAATCCAAAATGAATAAGGACCATCATATTTGGAGGACATATGAGGATCGTTGGATTAGGGATTTTGGTCAGCAGACCACGTTAGGAATGACACTCAACAAACCACGCCAGCATGAACAAGTCAGCAAGACTACGTCAACAAGGACACGTGGTGACAAATGTGAAGTTGATTCAGCATTTCAAGTACGTGAAAATCACAAATCTGAGTGACACGTGGTAATTGGTCGGCTCGTGACATGTCATGAAATGACACAAGTAAGTTACATTACTCAGAGAGATTTTCTTCAAGATCTTTACCACCCACACTTGCCCAAAGTCTTGAATGCCAAAGACCCGAAGTGGACATGAGATGTCCGATCTGAATATCACTTCGAGAGAATTCTTGTCCTTCAATATACTACAATGGAAGGATAGTGTAAGTGGAAGAGTTGACCGACAAAAAGCAGTCTCCACCTTTTATGACTTACTCACTAGGTGACCATTCCGAAGGAAAGAATGGGTTGAAATATGAAATCTCTGAAGTCTGAAGAGCATCAGTAAATGGTGGCCATCCATCTTGATGCTTGATTAAATCCTAGCCATCAGATTGAGCGGTGAAAGGATGAGTTTAAGGATCAAAGCTGACTGTTGATCTGGTTTTATGAAATAAATAGTCCTATCGAGATTCAGAAATTTTGAAAAGTTGAAAACTTGAAGTTGCGAAGTGATAATTTCCGTTAGCCATCCATCTCATCAGAAGATTCATGACGGTTGATTTGATGAGCGATCAAGCACTAGTTTGGCCTAGCGTCTGGTAATAGAAGTTGATCATAAGAAATAAGAAATAAAGGGAAACGATAATACAACACTTAAATTGATAATCTTGTGGTTCTAGGCCTATCATCATATGGGTTGAAGGAAGCACCTCATATAGGTTTCATTCAACAATGAGTTACTCTAGAACAATTCAATGATCGAATATGATCAATTTGGTGAAATATGAATGCAACAGAAGCACAAGTACGATCTAATGAGTTGATCCATGTCTATGATCAAATCATGAGTACAAACGAACCGATACACAATCATGATTAAAAGATAGTTAAAACATGAAAACATGAATAAAGAATAAAAAGGAAAATGATATTAACTAAAGTTTAAGATTATCATTTTAAACAAAAAAGTACAATGGTTCAAATATGAAAAGACACAATGATTCAAATTCACACCAGTTGGAAGACTATATAAACAAAAGGAATGGTGAGAAGACACTGTAGTTGAATTTATTGAAGTATATATATTTATATATAATGGATTGAATGAAAGGTCATTCTATCAGGTTGGTGCATGTTTACAAGTTGGGTCTTGTATGAGGATTGGATTCCTCACATCTCAGTCCAAAAGAACAACATCTATATCTACTAATATTAACTCTTTTTTGAACATTGTGCAACATATATATCTACAAATATTAAATATTTTTTAAGATCAATAATGTCAATTGTAAAGTTTTTAGGGCTTCACTTTTGACACCATACTTCCTTGAATATCATTTAATTCAACATGTTAGTGTGAATTATTGCATTGTGAATAAGTCACATATGCCCAACCTGTATGCATCTTGGAATGATTTTTAATAATACTAACAATAATGATTTTTAAATACCACACAAGAAAGGTGGTGGCAAGAACAATCCTTTCAAATATGAGGTTGGAAAACCATTCCGAAGTAGGAACAATGGGAAAGAACCGAGAGAAAGACACCAAGAACAATGTGCAATTTGATGCTTCTAGAATAGGAAAAATACCAATGATGGATACACAAACTTCATTTCAAATGGATACGCAAACATCATTAAGGATGAATTCAAGTTCAATAAAACTCACCATTATAAAACCCTTTCCCTCAGTATCGACAAACCCTTTCCCTTGTAGGTTTCGTTGCGCAGAGGTCTCTACAGTCTTGATAACCACTAAAACCAAACCCTTGCTCCCCTCACAACTAGATTCCTTTCACAGAGGTCCGGTCTCAGTATCCTTGGACAAAGGTCTGCTTTGTCTCAATAACCACTAAAAACAAACCCTTGTTCCCTTCACAGTCGGTTTCCTTGCATGCCCGTGAGGCCAGATTTTTAACGAGGGCTCATTTTCTGAATGGATAGACCCACCCCTTATGCTAAAATGTTTGTCTCATTGTTCGAACCCGAGGATATATTACTAGATGGAAGGTTGTTGGATCATCGGGCTTGACAAAGTAATAAACCGATGAATTTGGTCGCAAGATATGGTTGAAATAACCCCTAGTCTAGATGTGAAAAAGGGGAGTTTTTTAATGTTTTATTATATTTTGTTTTTTATTTAATATATATATATATATATATATATATATATATATATATATATATATATATATATATATATACACATATACATATATATAGTTTGGCATATGTATTTTTTTAGTGTTTTATTTTTTTTGTTTTTTATTTAATATATATATATATATATAATGTTTTATTATTAGTTTTAAAATTAATAATAACAACATTCTAAGCAGATCCCTCTAGCTAAGAAATCATGGGTGCATTGTATGTGTTATGCAACTAAAACATTTACTATAGATGGTTCTCAAAGTAGGCTTGTCCCCAATTTGGGAGTAATATAATGAATGTAGTCTAGATCCCTTTGGTAGAAAAGCCTCTTGTGGGGTGTATGTATTCTTACATGTAGAAAATTTAGTATAGAAAGTTCTAAAAATAGGCTTTCCCCTTGTATACAAGTATCACAATGCAATGTGGCTGAAAAACAACAATATAGAAAGATTCTCTTCATTGAAAATCCATGAATAGGGTGTATGTATTTTGCCAAATATTCTTAGATCTTACACCTAGACTCAACCACATCAAACAACAAATTTATTGAGGCCCTGTTGCTAGCCCCAATTGCATATTGGCTTGCATAGGTGAGGCAACCACGAGGGTCAAAACATGTTTATTGAGGATTTGAAATTTAGTAAGAGAAATATCACCCCCCTTACTTTACCATAAAACCAAGATCCCATTGACATATTAACACATCTTAACACAACATTTTCCTAACTTAAAAGAAATTATACTAGATAGAGAGATAACATATATTTAGACTAAAGGCTTCTCTTAGTTGATTGAGAATAAGTTCCCTCCTGGCTTTTGGGATAGCTTGGATTTTGCTAGAAGTTGAACCTACTCCTCCATTAAAACAAGGGGTTTGAACTAAAGGGCCTTAATCGTGATAATATCCAAGAAGCATGAGACTTTCTTTTTAAAAACCACCTCCCTACTACTCTCATTTTCAAACATTGGGAAACTAGTTGCAAAACATAATTTCCTCAATAGTGAGATATCCTTCTCCTAAAATTTAGCTCATTGGTGGGCATGCAATTCTTATGTGTCCTTCAAATTATCCCCAAACTCAACTAGCACATGATAGATATTCTCACAATTAATTTTATTACCCTCCAATTTCTTAGAGCTGAGAGAACTAGCATATTTATTGGGGTGGAAATTTCCTAATAAACTAAGAAACTATCATACCACTCATGGGTATTGAAGGGACTTAGAACCTACTCCCTTCTTTGGTTAGACTCTTTGTCATTTAACATGGTCTTGCAACAAGATATGTAGGAAATTGTAATGAAATGGGTAATTATATCTCAAGTAAGAGAGCTCATGCAGATCTCAAGTATGAGAGCTCATGTAAGAGAGCTCATGTAAATCTCAAGTATGAGAGCTCATGTAAGAGAGTTGATGAAAATATCAAGTATGAGAGCTCATGCAACATATGCATTAGAATTATATGCACCTAATGGAATGATATGCATTCCCTTTTTCAATGAAATTAATTCCTTTCCCTCATTAACTATATAGCAATTATCCTAAGGTGGTAGATTTTTTCGACCACCCGCTTCTCTAGATATGTGTACCATTGATTCTAAACCCCCATGAAATAATGATTTGTAAAGAGTGATAATATTAAGGGCATGCACAACAAAAAATATCATCATGATGGGTTAATGTGATAAGAGGGTGGATGAAGAATTTCGTTTGGCTTAACATCCTAGTTAGTAACAACTTCCATCCTCCCTCTTCTTCGATCCGATGTGCATCTAAGGAATGGGAATAGGAGGATCTAGTTATTATGATGTGACTATCTAACCAATGGGAACACATACATTGTATATACAATGTACAACTTTAAATAAAAATGAAGAAAGGTTGACGCAAACTTAAAACTTGTCAAGCTATTTGTTTACATTGAAAGAAAAATAGGGTTTACGGTTTACATGATGAATTGATGATGGAAACAAGTGCATGTGTGAGTCAAATTTTAGTCTAGAAACCCTCCCAAATCATTAAGGAATTCAAATAGTTTATCCATGTAAAATTTTAGGGCATACAGAAACAATTTGAAAAAAATTCAAAGCTGGCCCCATTCACAGGTCACCATTGCCCATGTCTAGATCTAGTACAATGTATGTTCGTTGTTCCTTTTAAAATTCATTGATATTACACATGTTATCGCATATAGTATTGTATATTTGAGTCTAGAAACCCTTCCATATCATTAAGGCATGTGAACAATGTTGAAATAATGTAACTGCAAAGAGTACTCTTATTATTATTGATATATTATTCATAGGATCAATTCCCATTGTGGATTGATCATGTCGGTTATTGTAATAGGAACAAATCCCCTTTTGTAGATTGGTCAAAAGATAAGTGTAATATGCAGAATAAGAAGTTGGCCCCAACAGTTATTAAAGAGACCCAGAAATATAATAAAGGTGGGTTTACCCACCCAATTTGAGAAGTCGGCCTTGCCAGTGAAGAGTCACTTCACACATGCCAGACTTGTATAAATAAAGGGGGTTAGCACCTCACTTAGACATAACTCACTTACTCAGTTTGAAGGACAAGTTCTAATCTGTTACCGACAAAGGAGAGAGAGAGTGGTGCATATCTATGAGAGGACTTTCTGTATTAGCATAAGAGATCTTTTGGCATTGTATTGACTATCTATATTAAGGAAGTTTTGCTAGGTTTTCTTCCCCTAGAGGGTTTCCCAGGATAAATGTTGTGTCTCCTGTGATTGTGTATTTCTCAGTGATCTTGGATTATGCTATTGTTATCTAATGTAATGAAAACATCTATAATGATGGCTTAAACATTAACATGGTTTCAGAGCCAAGATGAAGGAAGCATCTTTCACAATTGAAAAACGTCACTATTACCATACATGAAAATTAGGGCTTTTTTATGGTGAAGCTTTTCAACCCCGAACCCATCTAGAAAAGTGCGCCCTCCCCTAAGGATCAGTTTGGCACTATTAGCGCACCTTTTTAGTGGCTAGATCTCCCAAAAAGTGAAACCCTAGTTTCACAAAGTACTAGAAAACCAGAGTAACAGAAGTACCAGAAAACTAGAAGCACCAATCCAGAAATCCGCAGATCAAGTTTGAGGGGGTAAAAGTTGAATTTTCGAAATTCTGACTACACCAGCATACTCGCCTCAGCTCAACGCATCTATTCCCTGGATCAGAATTTCAAAATTTGAAGTTTGAAAAATTAGGGTTTCCTCATAAAACCCTAAGTTGCAGTTGCAGTTGCAGTACCAGTTGCAGTTGCAGCCATACTACCAGTGGCAGTCACCCTTGAAGTTTTTAAAAAGTTGGTAATGATTATCGTTGCTGCTAGATGGTGCCACCACATGCAAATTCCATCAAAGGTATGTATTCACATATGTTTAAATGGTTAAACTTTAAAGAGTATTTGTAGGAGAAGGGATCTCTTGCCATAGATCCAGAAGGATCTCAAGATCTAACACATTCATAGGAATGATGCAACCCAGGTGTGATTACTCTGATATGCATCTATTTGTCATGACATTATCTTGATAAGTGTTGCATGTTGAAGCTATGATCAAATTATTATAAGGATCAAAAGTTTATCATAAATCTTATCCTCTAAACTAACCTTCTATTAGAGAGATAGCGTATTGTCTTAGTACAACAAATAGGTTGAAGAAAGCACTCATCATATTGAGTGAAGGAGACTTGAAAGAAAAGCAAGCACTCATTCCTAAAGACAAGGCTCCAAATTTGATTAAATCAAGTTGATAAGATTCAAAGGTACACATGACAAGTTGATGACTATAGTTGAGATAACAGTCTTTGTAAAGTATTATACTTGATAGCATGTGAGCATATAGAGGTAAATATTTTGCGTGACACAACTAACACCTCCTAAAGGAGAAACCCTGTGTGTTAGTTCTAGGTTTCCATGGAATAATGCTTGGTCACAACACTATGAGAGTGTTGACCTCATTTTGTATTGTATTCCTTACCTTTAATTCTTGCTTCAGATAAATTATAAGTGATAGCTCTAAAGGAGCTACTGTGATAATTGTTCATGCTATTGCTTTATATTATTAGAGGGATATTATTCTTGCTTGTTGTTTTGTTGACCTTGCTCCAGGTCACATGTAATAACCCTGAGGAAGCTATAGTGAAGGTTGTAGAAGGCAACGTGCTAAAGAAGAGACCATAAATGAAGCAATCATCATTGGAAGAGAAGAAGGTGACTTGCATGAGCCAAAGGGTCACTCAGAAGCTGCCATGACCCATGCCATTGATGAATCTTGGCATAGAAAATTAGCTCACATCAACTAGAAGGCACTACCATACATATGAAAAGTGGTCACAGGTTTACCAGATCTCCAAGGTGACCATGAAGGCGTATGCAATGGATGTGCACAAGGGAAGAACATCAAGAACCCATTTCTGAAGAGAGACAACAAGACAGAAGGATTCCTAGAACTCATCCATTCATATGTGTGCGGCCCAATGCCACCATCCTACATTAGCGGTTATGTGTACTATGTATCATTTATTGATGGTTATTCTCGTAAAGACCTGAATATATTTCTTAAAGACTAAATATGAAGTGTTCAGTAAGTTCAAGGAATTCAAAGCCTTGATAGAGAACCTTTCTGAAAATAAGATTAAGATACTCAAGTCAGATAATGGAGGAGAATAAACCTCAAAAGATTTTGTGAACTTCTGCAAATATGTTGGGATCAAGAGGGAACTCACTACTCCCTATAATCCCCAACAAAATGGTGTAGCTAAACGGAAGAACAAAACCATGCTGGAAGCTGTGAAGATCAATATCTTCCTATGTGCTTATGGGCAGAAGCAGCAATGAAAGATGTTTATGTGCATAACCGATTGTCCCATAGTGCACTTGGGATCAAGACACTGGAAGAGATTTTCACTGGAAATAAGCCAGAGGTAAGCCATCTGAAAATATTTGGTTGTCCAGTGTTTATTGATATACCTAAAGAAAAGAGAAACAAGCTGAACCCTTTAGGAAAAAAGGGAATATGTGTGGGATACTGTGAGGTCTCCAAGGCCTTCAAAATCTATATACTAGGTCAACATCACATTGATATCAGTAGGGATGTGACCTTTGATGAATATGCAGTGCTCAAGAAATCTAAAATATGCCATCTTGAAGAGGTATATGAAGAGGAACCCGTAATCCCCAATACTACAATGAGGGAGGTTCCCATAGCTGCAGAACCAGTGAGGGAAGTCACAACTTCCCCTAATGAGGAAATTATAGAAGACCATGATATAGTAGAAGTGCAAGAACCTCCTCAGATGATGGTCCTCCATAAAAGAAATCCATCTTGGGCTAGAGAGATTATTCAATATGGAGAGAAGTATGGTGTTCCCGAAGGAACTAAAAGATAGGTGAAAAGACCAAAGCCATTCTCCAGTTATACGTCTTTGATGTGTGATCTTCTAGAAGAGGAGCCTACCTATTTTGAAGAAGCCATTCAGAGGAAAGAATGGGTAGATTCCATGACAGAGGAATACCAATCCATAATTAATAAAGAAGTATGGGAAATAGTTCCTAGACCAAAGAATAAAGATCTGGTATCCTCTAGATGGCTCCTCAAAATAAAACATGAGAAGTATAAAGCAAGATTTGTCTCTCATGGATTTTCCTAGAAAGAAGGCATTGACTATGAAGAGACATTCACTCCTGTGGTCAGATACACTTTGATCAGGACCGTCATAGCTCTTGGAGCTAAGATGAAGTCGAAGCTGATGTGAAGACAACTTTCCTAAACAATGTCATCAAAGAGGAAGTGTATATAGAGCAATCTCAAGGATTTGAGGTTGAAGACAGGAAGTCTCATCTCTGCAAATTGAAGAAAGAATTATACAGATTAAAGCAAGCTCCTAGAGCTTGGTATGGCCATATAGACAGTTTCTTGACGAGCTTAGGCTTTACCAAGAGTAAATCAGACTCAAATCTCTACTTCAAAATTATGAATAATGAGCCAGTAATCTTACTGCTATATCTGGATTACTTATTCTTAACTAGAGAAGAAAAGTTCATCATTGAATGTAAAAAGAGACTTGCCTCAGAATTTGAAATGAAATACCTTGGCCTAGTGCATTATTTCTTAGGTCTTGAGGTATGGCAGAGTCCTGAGAGGACCGTCCTTAACCAAGGGAAGTACACGGTCGAAATCATAAAGAGATTCGACATGTTGGAATTCAAGCCCATGAATACACCCATGGAAGCGAAGCTGAAGCTGTTGGTCGATACTTCATCAGAATTGATTGATACAACACTGTATAAACAGATTATTGGATTGTTGATGTACCTGACGAACACCAGACTAGACATTTGTTTTGCCGTGAACACCTTGAGTCATTTTCTGGTAGAACCTAGACGTGTTCACCTAGTGGCTGCAAAACATGTGATGAGGTACCTTAAAGGTACAATATATTATGGTCTCAGCTATGATGGAGATAATGATTTCACATTGAGTCGATATACTGATGCAGATTGGGTAGGAAGTGTTTCTGACAGGAAAATCACTTCAGGATGTTGTTTCAGTTTGGGATCAGCCATGATCTTGTGGCAGAGTAGGAAGAAATCTAGCATTGCTCTCAGCACAACGGAAGCAGAATACATTTCCGCATGTTCTGCTAGCTACGAAGCTCAAAAGTTGTTGACTGGCCTATTTGACTTAGAGATGAGACCAACCTTGATTCTATGTGACAACCAGAGCTGCATAAAGATGACAGAGAATCATGTATTCCATGAAAGGTTGAAACACATAGAGATCCGCTATCATTACATCCACGACATGGTACATAGAGGATCCTTGAAGCTCCAGTACATTAGCACGGATGAACAAGTTGCTGACGTGTTGACCAAGCCTCTATCTCATGTAAAGTTTGAGTACTTACGAGATAAGCTTGGCATATTCCGAAAGGACCTTCCTCAAAAGGGGGAGTAGATGTGATGTTCCTTGCTTTTGACCTAGCTGTCAGACGTAAAGAAATATGTGATGTTCCTTGCTTCTGACCTAGCTGTCAGACGTAAAGCAAGATGTGATGTTCGTTGCTTCTGACCTAGTTGTCATACATAAATAAATATGTGATGTTCCTTTCTTTTGACCTAGCTGTCAGACATAAAGCAATATGTGATGTTCCTTGCTTTTGACCTAGCTGTCAGATGTAAAACAAGATGTGATGTTCCTTGCTTCTGACCTAGCTGTCAAACATAAAGCAAGTTGTGATGTGTTCCTTGCTTCTAACCTAGCTGTCATATGTAAAACAAGATGTGATGTGTTCCTTACTTCTGACCTAGTTGTTAGATGTAAAGTAAGATGAGATGTTCCTTGCTTCTAACCCAGTTGTCAGATGTAAAGCAAGATGATATGTTCCTTGCTTCTGACCCAGTTGTCAAACGTAAAGAAAGATGAGATGTTCCTTGATTCTGACCCAGTTGTCAAATGTAAAGCAAGATGAGATGAGTTCCTTTCTTCTGACTGAGTTGTCATACATAAATAAAGATGAGACATTCCTTGCTTCTGACCGAGTTGTCAGACGTAAAGCAAGATGATATGATGAGACTAGCACTGAGCTTCCGGCTAGATAGTTGTGACGTAAATCTATTCTAGTATCTTGCTTCCAACCTGATGGTTGTGACGTAAAGCAGGACGAGTATCTTTCTTCCAGCTTGAGTGATGTGACATAAAGCAAGACGATGAGATGAGATAAGTACTAAGCTTCCAACTTGACAGTTGTGATGTAAATCCAGTCTTGCATTATGATGAGCCAACCTTGTGTTGTGATGATGATGTATCGGTTTTTATACTAATGCATATTGATGAAGATGATGATGGCATTCCTTTGAGAATGATGATGTTGTCGATGAAGCAAACTTCCAATGATTTATAGATACACCAGCCAAGATGATATTGATGATGTTGTCCTCCCACTTGATGTTGTTGATGATGTTGTCCTCTCTCTCTCGCATGATGTTGTTGAAGAATACCCTTCTT
>JZKD02S1803551.1:119941-137519 GCA_000966675.3 Picea glauca | reverse complement strand
CATTATAAGGTCACAGATCTAACGGTAGAGATTATGTTAGGGTTTTTTCCCTAGAAGGCAACCCTCTTTTATGAGGGAAATGTATTGCGGCTATGTACGAGGGTGAATATTGTATGCTGAGAGAGGATACTGTGGGAGAAAGAAGAGGAAGTTACAGCGGGTTTTTGCTGTAGGTTGTATCCCTTCATTTGTTGGATAATAATAAAGCAAGGACCTAGCAATTTCTCTGGTGGACGTATCCCACACTGGGTGAACCACATAAATCTGTGTCTCTCTTGTATTGTGTGTCTTCTGTGTTTTTGTTTCTTCATTTGTTTTATTTTATTGCTCCGCGGTCCTGTTTTTCTAACAATATAAATTGAGTTATGGTAGCTACTTTTGAAATAAAAATCCACCAAAGAAAAATATTTCTCATAGTGGGTCTATTGATCCATCACATACATCCTAAGGATATCTTCCATCACATGATTAACTCTCTCTATTTTCCCATGCATTTAAGGATGATAAGCAGTGCTTAAATTCAATTGAGTCCCAAGTGTTGATAGTAAGGTTGTCCAAGTCCTGGACATAAACCAAGAGTATCTATCCAATATTATCTTCTTGGGAAACCAATGAAGACAAATAATCTCATTAATAATTATTGGCAGCAAATATATTGCATCATTAGTTTCCCTAATTAGAATAAAGTCATCACTTTTGGTTGTTTTATCAACTATGATAAAAATGGAATTATGACTTAAATGTGGCGTGGGTAGAAATCCTACGATGAATTCCTATTTTAACATTGGAATGCCATGTATTCGTAAAAGTCCTATCAGATGGTGGTATTTGGCCTTCACCTACTAACATTCAAGGCACTTAACAATGAATTGAACTGCATTTTGCTTCATGCCTCCCTAAAACAAGTGCTTCTTCACATATGTTGACATCTTATTCACTCCAAAGAGGTAGAATATAGTGCTCTATGGATTTATTTAAGGATAGTTCTTTGAATATATCCTTCTCTAAGGATGTACATTCTCCCCTAAAATCATAAAAAATTATCTACCTCATGGATATAGCATTCAAACTTAGGCTCTAAAAGATTCCCATTGTGAAGTACCAATATAGCCTTTATATGCCAACTATCTCCAAGAAGCTATTATAACACTCGCTCCTTCAAACCAACCTTTAAGGGTACCAAGGAGAATATTTTAAACCTTCTAATATGGGCATCCACCACTACATTCTCCTTTCCCATGATGTAATGCATCTTTAAGGGTATTATACATTCATTGTTTTGTTTTTTACTTTATATTTCAAAATAATATTTGTGATATTATTTCAAAGAGGCTATATCGAAACAGTCCAATATATTAATACAAAATTTAAAATTTAAAATTATTTTGAAGATTTGAAATTTCTTCAAGATTTCAACCAAACAATCCCAAACTGTACTACTCTTAAAGTTCTAGTTCTATAATTGGCTGTGTGGCTTGTATATAGCCTTACATGTTATCCTAACAAACATACTATGTGTATATTGTCCTAATAAAATATTATCTTGCAAAGCACAAAGGATAATATAAAAATTCAAAGATTTTTGGGCCCATACCTACTAGGGGTATTTTTCTTGCTACTTGTCATTGAGTAGGGGTTGATTGAGATTTGCTTTCCTTCTTGCTCAACATTTTGTTGGAAAATTTATTCTTCCATAGCTTCCATTTGGTCCCAATAAAGAGAGCTTACTAAGAGAGCATGGATCTATGATTTCCTTAACTCCTCATAGATTGGTCGTTTCTCTCGTTCCAATTTCATAATTCTATCCTGCAACACTCTAACTTTCTCCTCAACTTCCTCCAATCTCTCACTGATAATTTCCTCTCTTATGTCTAGCTAGATGTGATTGCCTTTTAGTTTTCTATGTGGTGATCATTTGCCTTTGAATCACCTACATTTCCTTAAGATGTTTTGTGCTCCCAGTCTTTCCTCCAACCCTCCCAATTCCTTACATACAGAGAAAGGCATTCTTAGGCATTGCCATAGTACATTTCACACCTACAAATTTCTCTTCTAAGATCAAAGTTTTCACATAAGGAACCCTTGTTTGGATAATCATGTGGATTGGCCATTCTCCCAGCCTAATGTCGATGTGGCTAGAAAAGACTACTTCCAACCTTAGGTGAAGATACCTAGTTTGAAACCTACAAGAGATTCCCAGCTTCAAGCGAAAGAAATGGCTTCCAATTCGACATAAAATTACAAAGCATGGGGCTCTTCCCAATTATCTAGATCCAGTGGTGGAGGGTGCTTCAAGAACATGGAAGTCCAAGGAATGACAGAGAAGAAGCTTTGAAAAGACCTCTCCTTACAAGTGCAATAAAAACATCTCGGTATGCTTGTCAGATCTAGAAGCACTAGGAAACACCAGATGACTAAAAAGGAGGAAAGGAGATAGCAAAGTCACCTTGTGTTTGGGATCCCATCTTGTGAACTTGCCTTGCGTTGCGTATAGGTGCCCAACCTTGGTGAGGTTGTATTAAAAAATCTACCTCCAAGCCAAAATTTGTTCTTATCCATCCTCCAGCTTGTCTTTTTTCCTAGTGCTCCCTTGTGTGGTAGTTTTCGTTACAACTCTTCATGCATTTGGGCGCCCATCTTACGAACTAGCCTTGAGTTGCATTTGGTAACCCACCTTGCGAACTTGCCTTGGGTTGCGTTTAGGCACCCATCTTGGGAACTTCTTTGGCTCGTCTTTTTTCTTAGTGCTCCCCTATGTGGTTGTGCGATCCCTTGAGTTATATATATATATATATATATACTAATAAAAATCAAAAACAAAAAATCACATTTCAAAAACCCAAAACCACTAGTTTCGTGCTCATAATTTTTGAGCTTGCCCCCAATTAGTTGCACATGGTCTGCAGAGTGGAGGAGGAGGGGTGCACATCTACGCACACAGAGAAGGAGGGGCACATGGAGGAGGGAGAGGCACAGTTTCCCGAACAGCTGAACAGAGGAGGGAGAGGTGTACGGACGAGGGAGGGCTTAAAACCATGGTAAGTATTCTTCTTCCTCACCTGCGATGGAGTTTAGGGTTTCTCAGAGATTATAATTTTTATCACATCATCTTGAATTTTTCTCCTGGAGCAAGAGATATTCTAGGGGGTTGTATGAGTAATGATGTGTAAATTTCCACCATGTGGCCTTGAAATCCCACTGTAATTTAGATCCCACTGTGGAATCAATGTATATTGTTTTACCTCTAGGTGAAAAGAACCATTAAATAGCCATTTCTCTCATTTGGTGGTTAAATACACTATGATCTTGGTGCAGATGATAACCTCCAGCCATTAAAAAGAGCACTAGACCAAATTTCATCCACATCGATCTGAGATTGAATGAAAACCTATCTTTCTTTGTAACGCGTTGAGCACATCTACGTGCCCAGCACATAATGTCTTCAGTGGATAGCTGGGGTTCTTTGGGGCTTGACAATCTTTCACGTTGGGGTTTGACAATCTTTCATGCTTTGGGGTTTGACAATCAGTTGACAACTGGGGTGGGATTCCCTTTAGTGGCTCGATGCTAAACTGGAGCTAGGATTGTGTTATTTAGTATAAATTTGGTGCTTGGCTAGTGGACTTGGACCACAAAAGGCCCAATATTTATGATTTTTCATTTTTAATAAAAAAATCCCTCTTGTCTTTGTTGCAATGAAACCGAGACCACAAAAATTGAAAGAAAATTTTTATTTTTTCCCTTGATTTGATTTGGTGTATTCTTAAATCATATCAACATCTGAAACATATCCTCGTGCAACACCATTCACAAGAGCAATCCAAATTTTAATCAAACTTTGACCATGCAACTTCATCCCTAAATTATGTCATCAACTTTAAGTATATTATACCTGTGAAAAGAATCATCTATGTTGCCCTCACCAATATTTAGAAGAGACATATTTTCTAATTAATGCTAAATAAAATACAAGAGTAAAGTATGGATTCTGAAGAAGGGTTTCTATTCAGAGGTAGAGACCAGTAAAAATGTTGAAAAGCCATCAAATTCCTTCCGAGAGGAGGGAATTTCACTATGATGTTATAGCACTCCACCTTGCACGTGGAAAAATGGGTACATCCAACTGCAAACCCAAATCAACCTCAATTTCAAACTTGGATATCATGCATGGATGTAAAACTTAAATTTCAATACAATTTTTGTCAAAAATAACCTAGATCCTGCATATGAGCCCAGGAGCACAATAATCCTATAAATGACCATTTTTTAACCAAATTATAAAAAAATACATGTTCTAACATTGGCTATAATGGTGACAACATCCTCCCTGCGAGGCGCCAAATAAATCGTAGACCATGTTCCTGATCCATTGGGCTGCTACAAGCCTTTCACACCCTGTCACTTGCAACTTGTTACTTGTACCTACTAAAAACTACTACTGCGATCTTAAAACACATATTGGAAACTGAATTAAACTACTGAAAGCGATGTTCAACTGTGAGCTTATTGGAATTCCTACGTACCCTACTTTGATGAGCATAAATGTCAAGTCAAGTGATCTTAGACTTCCAATGAAAAAGTTCATATGGGATTCACCTCATAGGATGAGATATGTCATTGCACGATGATTCAAACTCATAAATATTGCCTTAACCATTATGTATCTAGATCACCACTTTTCCATTGTGTATAGTGGCATCATTTGGTGTTTATGAATTAAACCTCTTTTTCCTTATTGTCCCTAGATGCAAATTTCAAGCTTCATTAGCCATTTTTTCCCTTGAGGTATTGAGCCCTGAAAAAACATAAAAAAAATATGCAAATTTGAAGCCTTCAACTAGTCTTTGGACTATGAATACCATTCTTCCTAGTCGTGCATATGGAGGTAACATTTGACACAATTCGACCCAAGAGAGATCAAGGTCTTTTTAGCATATTTTTTTATTTATACCACTAATTACTCTACCAAGGTTGTAGTTTTTTTCCATGTGCCTCTATTTTAAAGGATAAACAAAAAATCATATATGTGTGTTAGAAGTTTTCTCAATTAGATAATTGATATTAGAATATTATTCTTCTATAAATACAATAAAACTATTTCTCACAAGGAGAATATGAATATCTTTAGCTATACTATAATATGAATATCGTTAGCCTAATGCTTCCTTCTCCCTCGATGGAGTGTAGGTACAACCAAATATGTATCTATCATACCTATCATCCAGCTAGAGCGATGAAATTTTGAGAGGGATAAGGGAAAACATATCCAACACATGTTACAAGGAGAAATCAACTAGAGGTAAAAAGGTCAGAAGAAATTTTGGTAGGTGCATAAAATTATTTCTTGTTGAAGGAGGATCATGCTCTTATGACGATGAGAGCATAGGTGACATCGAGGTTCCCTTGAGGTACAAACACCTACTTAAACAGTGGGTACCCAAGGAACTGCCAGAGTTGGACACGGACTTATGTGTTAATGAGAGGATGTATCTCATTGCTTCGTCATCCATCCATGGCCTTGGTTTATTCTCCATGGACAGCATAAAGGTAAAATATGGAAGATTGTTTGAATTGTTTGATTATGTTGGACCATGTTACACTTATGGAGTATGGTTGAGGCTGGTCCAATATATGCCTAGTATGCGGAGATACACACTCGCCAGAAATTATATACAGTTGAAAGACAATAATAAAAATAAAGGAGAGACTATGTATATTGATGGAAGGCCAAAGGCATCGGGGAATATTGCAAGTGTTATAAATAGTACAAGGCCTGGGATGACAAGAAAGGAACCCAATTGCATTTTTGAGGAGCATGAAGGTAATAGGATATTTGTATGTATGGTGAAAACAATAACGACATGCGAAGAGTTGTTGGTCGATTACAATCTGAATCGAGTCGACCCAGGAATGTCTTTTTTTTCTATGGTACAAAACCTATTCCATCCCTCTCTTATCTTACCTATAGTTTCCCAACCATAATATCACCAATTCATGGATAGAATGAAGGATGTATTCATTGAATCTTCAACAAAATTTAATTTTTCTTCTTGTAGAAAAAGTTATGAATGCAATGCTGAGAGAGGTCGCTTACCCCAAGAATCACAATACTGAAAATTAAAACAAGACACAAAATAACACATACAAAATTTTGCATATGGTCCACATTTCATATGTGGCTCACCAAATAGACCACCTTCTAAAGCTCAAAAGGTTTCCAAGATGACAATCTCGGTGAGAAGGACCAGAGTTGATCGATCCTAGAGATAATTGTGTCAATAGAAGCAAACCTTGAAACCACCAATTATGAAGATTGCAAACAAAGATGGCCAAGGCTTGGCCTTTACATTCCAATAAATTGGGAAATCCCCCCCTCTTTCATTTGGTCACTTTCTCTCTTATATCATTTCAAATCTTGTGGTTAAAGGAACTTATCCCTTGTGTCGATGAAAAAAGAGGTTTGAATTCCTCACAAGTTTCCATTTTTTACCTTCATGAAGTTAGCCCATATTGCTTGGGATTTGGATTGCACCCTTGAATCTGTTATGCACATCCTTTCTAATGGTTTGGGCTTCAAGCCCTCCTTTGGCCCCATTCAAATCATCTTGGAAAAAATTTTGACCCACTTTGCCTCATTTGTTGCAACACCCAAAAGTCTCCTTTCCATTACATCTAAGGAACATGGAACATGGAAATTTAAAACAATGTTATAAACCACAACATTCAGTTCAAGACAAGGATCTCAATGTAGAAATTCCACATTATTAGCTTGGAAGGACACACATCACATGAAAGACATCCAATGCTTCTACTGACCTCCTCACCTTTCCAAGAACATAAATCAATGTTGTATATACATACCTCCATTGCAAGCCCTTATGTTGCACTAGATGGCTTGGAAATGTTCATTTGATAGAGCTGACTTATCACTTTCTCTAATGGAAACTACCTTACTACATCCTTGTTGAATTCTCTGAATCTCGGATTTGATATTTATTGTTTTATAATTTCAATGCAAAATTTCGTTTCATGCCACAGCTATCATAAAATAACTATACAATGCGAATCTCAACTATTACAATGCAATAGAAATAACAAGATCTATAAATATTAACCATGCGCAGTAGACACAAGAACACAAGAATTTATCCTAGGAAAACCAACCTTGGAAGAAAACCCAACAATATTTCTTATAGAAGAATCAATTCAAGAGTTTACAAGTTTATCACCATCAAAATAGAGTGAATGTTTCATTTATGACGAAATTTTATTTTATTTTTGAATGTTCCATTTGCTAATTTTTGCTCGATGTTTCATTTCCAAATAGTTGCTAATTTGTATGTGTGAATGTTTCATTTGATAATATTTGCCAATATTTCATTATTTCATATATTGTTTTTTCAATATTTCTTGCACATACTAACATTCTTCTTGAAATTCTGCTGGAGTGGTGATCAGGGCAAAGGCCCTGAGCGTGGAAAAGGCCCCGTTCCTAGCACCGCATTGACTAAAAATGATGAATATATAAGTGATAAAGAGATATTTGATTCTATAGACCCCTTGCAGACAATAGAATTGTCCATAAGAAAGGCCAATAGGGAATTCCTGGATTTGGTTGTTGCTGGGCCGAAAACTGTTGAGGATTTCAAAAGGATAGTTGAATTACGCATTAAGATAGCAAATTATGGAGTAAGTCATGTCATCTAAGAATATCAATTTTTGGTTTTAAATTTTTTAATTTAATATATACAATTGACACATATTTCTCACTGTAGAATTTTTTGAGATCGATGAGAGGGGAAGGGGAAGGTCCTGGTAGCAGCAGTGGGATTGCAACAGTGAACCCGCATAGCTACATAGCCACCAGGCTATTCTCCACCCCAAATGTGTCTCCTGTGACCGATTCTATACCTTCTAGGGGTGATGCCACACTCCCACAACACACGCCAGATCATGCAGGTGGTGCACATGATCATGGATCTAATCACTCTTTCATTGATTGTTACCCTAGTGCTACATGTATCCAAAGCACAGGAACAACCGTGGTATCATTTTTGGTTGACCAGGACATTGTTCCTCTAAAACTAGTACAACTACCAGGTATTTAATATATTTATTTATAGAGATTCATGTTATATAATTGTTTAAACAATCACATATCAGTGAGATTTAAATTACTAGTGATGACAATGTTTTATAGAAAAAAATGTATTCTACAATAGTTTTCATGACTATGCATTAGAACTTTTTGGGTCGACCATTCGACTATGATGGAATTGACAAGATTCCAAACTGAAAATCCTTCTTATCTCCAAACTGGTTGGCGAGTTTGGTAACTCGTTCAATAAGCCAGAAGTCCTAAAAAGGACTGGCAAGCATTTGAAACATGTTAGAGAGGCGTATAGGAATAAATTAGTGCAAGACCCCAAGTGTGAACGCCCTTTGGTTTTCCCTGAGAGGGAGTGGAAATAAATTATTCTCGATGCAAGAGAATTAGTGATGAAAGCACAAGGGAAGAAACCACCTGGCCCTGGAAGGTAAGAGATGTTTTCAATTTACTATGATGATCTTTTGTTTACTTTACGAGGAAAACAATCAATATCTAACATATTTCAAAATGTTGTGTAGACTCCAAGACACTTCCAAGGCAACAAAGGCAAAACAAGAAAAACACGGCCAACATAAACTGGACCAAGGTGGTTACGAGAGATTGAAGGCACGAGTTGTAAGTGTCTAAACATTTTACTTTTTTTTTATCATCATCACAAAACATGTAATTCATTGAAGCTAGTGACTAATGATTTTGATATTTCTTAATGCAGGGGGATTTGTTCAACGAGCAAGCCATAGAACAAGATCTAAAGGTCGGGTTCATGTAGGGTTTTGATGGTGTGGTGGCACGACGAGGAAGCTTGGGGCAATCACCACGTGTCTCTCTGGAGGACATGGTAAATAAAATGAAATTAAAAAGTTGTCGATTAGTTTTTACTCATTGATTACTTGTAATGTAAAATATATTTTTTATTCATTTAAAATGTAAAATAATGTGTCTTTTCCACATTCACAGGAGAGTAATAATGCTAACAATGCTCCTAATGTACCCAATCAACCACATCCTGATCCCCATATTGATTCAAGCGTTGTTGTCGAAGGACCGTTATATAGTGGTATGCGTGCATTTTTAATGTTTTTCCATCTTTCAATGAATATTAATATTTAGGGTATATTCTATACTAAAAACTTATATTGTTTCATATGGCAGAGCGTGTAGATGTCGATCGAGAGTGGAGATCAACAAGCGCAGAAACAACAATGTGGCCACCAACTACTGTTTCTACTGCACCTGCTAATCCAGGTATAAAACATTGTAATTAAATCTGTATTAATTAAATTTCCCTAGGAACAGTGAATAACAATATCACTTAATTTTTTGTTGTCATTGTAGCAGTGGATGCCCATGCACATCCTGAACCTCCATGCCGAAATACTACAAGTTCATCATGGCATGAGGTGTTGAGTACTGATGATGCAACACTTAAAGAACGCCCAATAACTATGGGGGATCAGTTAAATGCCGATGATGACGACTTAATTTGTGCTTTCATGGATACCAGGAAGAAGAAGAATAATAATAATAAGAAGAAGAATAAGAAGAAGAAAAACAAATGATTAGACATTTTATTATTAATATAAATCCAATATATTTCTGGTCCAATGTAATGTATTTTGTTTTCCTAAATGTCATGAATGTTATTTTCTTTCATTTTTATTTTTTTAGCAGACGGGGATGAATGTTTTTTGCTTACATTTAATGTTACTGTCATTTCTAATCATAGTTGTAAAGTCTAGATAGATTGGGTATGGGGAAATGAGAGTGATGTGAGAGGGGGGGAGGGGCCAAAAGAGCTTCCACCTTGACGTGGTTGGTTATGTTCAGTAGAGAATAATTTATTCTCGAAACGAAGAGAATCTTGTTCAGGTATTCATCTTTAGTCTTTAATTTGTAGAGGTTGTTACATCTTTAATTAATATTCTGAAATATAATTAAGTCATGTGATGAATCGTAGGATGGAGAGGAGCAACAATGCAGGCACCCCATCACGCAAAGGTATGGATCTTGTTAAGGACTGGTTTAAGGTGATATAATTATAGATATGTTAGTCAAACTTAATATTAAATAATAATAATATAGGAAATGTGTTAAGAAAGTTAAATATTTTATGTTTTTTGTATTTTTTTGGAGATTATTTTTGTTGAAATTATAATTTTGAATTCATGAAATTGTTGTTTTTAATGTAAAAATAGTTTAAATGCCTTGAAATACATATTTTGTCATTGGATTGTTCTTTCCTTCAGAATATCAATCTCAGTTTCTCTTGACTACCTGAAGTATGGAATGGGGTGTAGTAGGAGGGGGACTTGAACTTCAACCCTATCCACTAGGATATGTTCACCCTGAGACCTTCAATATATGAATCAACTCTATGGAGAATTGTCTTGTGTCCTAGTAGTGAGTGTGTCTCTCTTTACCATATCTTATATGTTAGTGTTTGTCACCTCAAATCTATATTTTTCAATACCTCATTTATGGAGGTGTTGATGAGTTTTTTGCAACATCCAAGTGTCTTCTCTCCAGAATTGGGTAGGCATATGGATCTACTGTTAGGTGAATATGATTTTTCCATACCTTACTCGGTCTAGCCCCTTCTACTCCTATCTTCAATTCTACTATAATCTCTTTAGGCTCATGTTATTTTGTAGTTGTGAATCTCATAATTTCATTCTGGAACCCATACTTAAATGCTCATATTTACTCACCCCCAACATAGGATTTTGGTGACCTCAATATTTGTTGCAACGCCTAGTTGTGTAGGTAAGGTTTGCAAAGGAGATTTCTCCTTTTAGGGGTGATATCAAAATACAATTCACAAAATTTCCAAGTGTTTTTGAAATCTGTCTTCATAAGAGATATGTATCATTCAATGTTAAATTTGTACCATTCAATGTGGCCACAATGTGTGTTAGAATCCTCTTTTGCAACCTATTCGAACCATATCTCTGTATTCTCTTCGGAATATGCTCAATAACATAGCTACTCTCTTCATGTATCACAAGTGTCTTTTCATCAAGAAGGTTGTTGATTTCTTCTTTTCCTTTTTCTTGGTCTGGCCCCTTCTACTCTTACTTGGTCACCAATTCATTTGTAACAACTAAGAAGAGTCTCTTTAGCATGTCCCTTTCTCTATTCCTCACCTTTATAAATATTTCTACCATCTCCTCTATCATAAAAAAATATGGTTTCGTTTCCATTAGGAGACATGAGCTTCTTGAAGCCCTCTGCAATTGACATAGAGTCTTCTGGTGCACCCTTTTACCTAGATGGGTTTCGCTCCCACAAGATATATATCAGTAATTCATTTTATCCCTTGCTCCATCCCTTTATCATGTTCCTATACAATCCTCAATCCAAATTTCCCATAGCCCTTCCTCTCCATCACTTTATCATGTTCCTATACAATCCTCAATCCAAATTTCCCATAGCGCTACCTCATGTCATATATTTTCTTTTGGAGACATCAAGAGAGTTGTTCACATGATCAATAACAATAGTGTTACATATGAGGAAAACCTACACATTGAGTTCCTCAAACATGGTATTCACTCTATCAACTCCAATATTGTCAATTTGTTTAATTTATTGCGTTATTTGATCAAGTTCTCCTTTCACATGGTTCCACCATATCATCCACCCCATTTTGAAATCAAGGTTTAGTTAAGATCCTACAATTACATGACCATCATGATTGGACACACTTAAATACCTGTTATCAAATTTAGTTAAGATCCTATGTGAATGGCATAATTTTCTTTTAGAAAAACCCCAATATTGGTTTCTTTAGCAACTAACATGTTCATCACTAGTATTGTCAGTTGGTCGCAAACATCAATGTGTTCATCGCTAGAGAGACCAATGTGTTAGTCGCTAGAGCGACCAACGTGTTAGTCGCTTGTATTACCATTTGGTCACAAACTAGGTCAGTTAGTCATTCTAGAGACTAACTGATCCTCCTTTGCTTGACCTTTTTAACTAATGATTTGGTGTCTCTACTGACTAATATCCGTCATTCTAATGAATCATAGTGGTTTATTGACTAAGTTTGCCAGGGTTGTCTTGGTCACTCCTGTGACTAATATTAGTCGTTTGACCGACTAACATTCGTCGCTAGCCAAACTTTTCCCTATTGTGAATAGGATTATTTTCCTGGTCGCTAGACTAGTGAAGATCCATGTGTGGATGTTAGTCCAACGAATGAATTCCGACGAAAAAAGAAATCATCTTGGTCGCAAAAATGACTCTATGTCGACGAAAATTCGTCTCTACTTCGTTGCAAAAAGGTTCAAATTTAATAGTAATTGGAATTTACATCCATAACCCATGACTAATTGTTTTGTGTTTTTGCAAAGCCAAGACAAGAGACAAATATAACAAAGGAAATGAGAAAAATAAAGCATACCTGAGTAGAGTTGAACATTGTATCAAGATCTTGGGATTTTCTACTCATCTAATCCTACTCTATACTTTCTTACATAAAGAAAATCATGAGGCATGATGTGCAAATGGGCACAACAAGTGCCCATTGTCCCTTAAAAAATATGAAAAATATGAATGTGTGTGTGTGTTCCTAGGAATGCGCACATGTTCTTGCAAACTTGTCTAGGTGGCACGCTAAGTGGAGGTTTAGGATATTATGAATCTCTAACATCAAGAACACATGCACGCTCCTAGGAACACACACATGTTCCTACGGGTGTGCATTCCTGCTAACCCCCTTGCCACATTTCCGTCCACCAAATCTGTGCACACACCCTAAAATGAGTGGATAGTTGTGATTCTATCAAAAAATTGTGTTCATGCACGCTAAAATTTGGCTAGGGTAAAACAGTATGCTAAGAAGTAGAGATCTTGAGAAGTAATGAATTTTCATGGGTCTACTAAGTGAATTTGTATTTTTTTATACGAGTAGTTCCCTAATCCCAAGTGAAAGGAGAGACAAACTCCTTGGACATGAATCATTGGAAGAGTATGTTTTCTAGGATGGATTGTTGGATATAAATCCTATTTCAACTACTCTAATAGAAAAATATGTGATAAAAGGTTCCTTACATCTTGAAAATAAACAAATGATGTCTAAAACCCCATAACAATAAGAAATAAAATAGAAAATGGAAGAACCACACAATGAATCACATACTTATTCATTCGAGCAAAGGCCATTTTATAGATTTACAATGGGCCACTCAAGATAACGACCGATTAAAGAAAATAGTAAGAAAAATGCATTTAGCATGGGACTAGAAAAAAAATATAAATGATACAATGTACAAAACTCAAAATTTGAAAGTATGAAGTGAATCTAACAACCCCAAACTGATTCCTTAAGGAAAGTGTTTGTCAAGTGGGTGTGCATCTTCCTAGATGGAACAACTAAGTGAGAGTGTCTTTGTTTCGTATATGTATTTGTAATATTGCATATCTTAAGTGTGTTGTCACCATACAAAATCATTGGATAAATTTCTTCTCGAACTTAATTTTTATAATCTTATCTTTATCAATATTAACTATAATCTCATCATTTTTACAAAATCACTAAAAAAATTTAATCATTTTTATAATATCTTCAACACTTTTCAAAAGAAGATCAATATCACAAATGTATAAGAGAAGAACCATAACATGACCATATATAATAATACCAATACATTCCTCACCTTATAAATATTTATGAATTTTATCAATATTTATATTAAAATAAATAAGAAAAATGAGATGACATTGCTTAAACAAAATGTCCATTAACTACTTATCATTACATTTCATCTTAACCATAAAAATCTAATCAAAATACCATAGATATTAAAAGGAATACAAATTCATTATTTTATTTTCTATAACTTAACACTAAACATAGTGTCAACAACTTAACAATAAAAGAGATCTTAAAACTTTAAAGAATTAACTAGATGATTCTTAATTTTTTTCTACTAGATTAATTTTTACAAATTTATTCATTAATAATATCACTTAGTTAATTAACTTTCTCAATACTTATTTCTTGAATTTTAATGGCATAGTTGGTATATTTTTAATGTAATAACACATCCTTTTAATGTTCATCTACAAAAATATCTCAAGGATGACAACTTGTTTTACGAAAAGGTTATTATCTAACTTTTACTAAAAGGTTAGAAAGGTTATTATCTAACTTTTACTAAAAGGTTAGTGTCTAATGAAGATTTACATTTCAACATTTTATCTTATTAAGAATAACTTTAACTTGATAATATTATAAACAAGGTGTATTTTTTTTTCCATAGAAAATTTCGCTTTATATTTATATTAAATATAAATTGTTCATAAACATGATATTTTAGCAACATATGTCATTTACATTTTTTGGAAATTGACTTTTCCCCACAACAAGATACTAGACTTTAATCCCCCAACTTATACTTTGGTACAAAATACATAGAGTAGTGAGAATCGAGATACATATTTCCACAAAAACAAACTACGACAAAAGGACTCCCCAAAAAGACACAGCACTAGAGATCCATACAACAACTTTGAGACTTCTAGAATAGATTTAGAAACATAAGAGGACCCTCGTGGCCCCCTTCACAAAGATAGTAGGCAATTTTCCTTGGTTCCTTTTTGAGAGCATGTTTTGAAAGACTATTCGCCTCTTGATTTTCTTCTCTGAAAACATGAACAAAGGTGATTTTTTGGATATGCTTGATAATATCTGAAATCCTGTCCTTCCAACATTCCAGGGTGACCACTTGTAGACGGCCCTTTCCCTGCATCTAATATATAACAATTTTTGAGTCAGCACAGGTAAGTAAGTCTGAAATTGATAGTCGAAAAGCCAATGTAAGTAGGGCCCATACCCTCAGAAACTCTGCTCTTGTATTGGTGCCAGGTCCACAGTTGAATATCCATTTATAAAATCAATGATCACTAACCCTTATCACCCCCACTAGCCCCACTGTTTTTACCAGTTTGATGTGCAGCCCCATCAAACCATCCAACAATACCACCACCTGTTGAAATGCAAGGAATTGCTCTCGGGGCAATAACTTTCAATTGTTTTTTAAATTCACCCACTGCAATTAAATATTTGTAGACCACATTCTGAAAAGAGGGAATTTCATCTTCAAAAATAGAATAATTGCTTTCCAACCATATATACCAGCAAATAAAGGACGAAAAAGTAAGATAGAATTTATTATGAGCCTTCGAGTTTTTGAAACATTCAGCCACAGTGGTACCATTCCACCCAGTAATATGATTGATGGTCGATTTAATCATGTCCCAGACTGCAATTGTGAAAGGGCACTCAACGAACAAATGTAATACATTTTCCTTATTTTTCTTACACAGATAGAAAAGGCCCGGTCCACTATAGCCTTTATGTTATAAATTCTCCTAAGTGAGAATTTTGTTCTTGACAACCAACCAACCAAATGATGAAGGGCTTGATTTTCAGAGGGCACTCTCATGAACGAAGTGTCTTCCTCCATCCTCCAATAGCGAATTTCCAATACTTTGCTTCAGAGGCGTCATAAACATTTTTTATTGTTATCTAGCTAGATTAGTCGCCTCACGTCCATTTTAGAACATCCGGCCTCACTTGCAACTATACACCAGAGTTTATTAAAGCGCATCGAAAGGCCTTCCATTCTAAACAAGGTAAACATAACCCCCAAGCAATTTCAACTTATGATAGTGACTTCATTTATATAAACAAAATTGTAGGTATTTTTTTAAAAACATGTTTAGAAAGGAAATATGTTTGAATTTACTCGATATCGTTTACATTACTTCATTTTAATGGAGACTCCATGTTACACTTCATCCAAATTCATGTTTTCTTCATTGGTAGATTAAACTTGTCTTCCATCATATAACAAAAATGATCATACGACATTATTAGATAGTGGGGAATATAAATATCCGTTTAGTACATGTTGTATGCCATCATTAGATTATGGAGATTATGGGAGGTATCAATATATAATTAACAATTATTTCTCAACAAAGCCAAAAATATTAATATTATGTATATGTCATATTAGGTAGTGGGAAATATTAATATATGTTTAATGATTTTTTATGGGTTACTATCTTATATTTAGAAATATTAATATACTATTTATAGATGATGATGGTAATGATAATGGTGAAATATTAATATATTATTTAGATTTGATAATGATGATGATGATGATGAACGCCCACAATCAAATTGATCTATAAGACTTTAAAAAGGTAAGAGGTTACTTGGAATTCTTTACAATTTTATTTGTGTGCATGAAAAACAATAAGAAAAGTTTTCCAAAATCACCATAGTTTTGTTGAATTAAAAGGTTAGGAAGGTTAAATATTTTAAAATTGAGATCTAATCTAGGTATATGTTGGACATCCTGAAAGAAGTTCTTTTCATCTTCAACCCTCCTAGTGTCACAAACGTGACATAATATTTCATCCCATGAGTTTTGGGAATCGACCAACTCCTTATTTCACTATGGAGCTCATGAGAATTTGATTTTATTTTAGCAATGTTTTGTTTTTATTTACACTTTTCAAAATAGATTGATATTTGTGATGTTCTAGACTAGGGTTGATGACCTCCTTATAATATATTATTTTTCATTTTCCCTCTAACTTTTTATTGCACCACATTTTCTATTATTTTGATGTAATAATATTTTTAATATTATTCTTATTTTTCAATATGATCTCTTCCTTTATCCCCAAATGGTTTAACCAAGATTGGACATCCTTATTTCATCCTCACTTGAGTTGAAGGTTGTTTTGGCTTGAGTTTCAAGAAATTATAGAAATCCTCTTTTATTCCATGTTTTTTAACTTGTTTCTATACAATATGTATAGGGTCATATATGTGTTCTCAATGGGATTGATTCTTTGAGGAAGATAATATAGGGTGTACTTCCTTTAATTTTGATATTGTATGTTATAAAATTGTTTTTAGTATGCTATATCTTTATCCATGCCTCTCTAGAGATACTGCATACCCAAAATTCACATCCATATAGAATAACAGAGGTAACAGAGTATCAAAGAATATTTTTTTCATATCTCATATGAAAACATCATTTGAATTAAAATTGTTTTGAAACCCATAATAGGATTTCCACCCTCCATTTATCCTTTTCTCAATTCTATAATTCCAATTGAGCTTGTGGTGAATATCATTTCCAAGATATTTCTATGGAGGTAGTTCCCCCAAGATGTTTTTTTCATATACGAAAGTATCATAAGTGATATTATTGGATTTTATTTGTTTATATTAATAGACATGCCTGTATTGGAACAAAATTCCTTGAGGATTCTTACCTTCTTTTCAAGATCTTGGGAACTCCTCCCATAGGAAAAATATCATCAATGTAAATAATAAGAATGATGAATATGCCACTAATATTTGGGTCGACATGGTATATTGCTTCCAAAAAATCTACTTGTTGAACACACCACCCACACTAAGAGGGGGGGGGG
>JZKD02S1803551.1:104051-119910 GCA_000966675.3 Picea glauca | reverse complement strand
CTAACTTTTGTTCTTCTTACAAGTTAGAACTTAAAACGCATTTGAACAGATTAAGAACAATCAAATCATAATCACAATGGACACAGAAGATACCAAATGTTTGTATATAATTTATATGAATATATGTGAATATAATAATAAGGATTTTCCCAGCACAAACTAAATTGTTTCAGCAACAACTCAAGTAAGGAGAACCAACTCCTCGAAGAGCACCAACTCTCAAGAAAGACCCAGCTTGCTGCAAGACCAAGATTGTTGATAGAACATAGTCTATCCAACTAGAGTTTAACCAAATCTAGTAGAAATGATTCATTAATGAATCAATTATGTTTCATGATCAGAGGTATACAATCAACACTTATCACTGCACTTCATCTTCTCTTTGAAATTCACACCTTCTTCACTTGGTATTTCCTCTGATATTCATGCCTTCTTCAGTTCTACTTTTCGCTGATATTCGCATGGACCTCGAGTCCGTATCCCCTTCATTTTCTCCATAGGCCGCTCTTTCTCAGCGAGCCTATTTTTTCCACAAGACTGTATACTTCTTCCTCAAGCACACCATATAGTGAACCAATCATCGTTGTATTTATACTTTCTTATGCTCAAAACTTTTTTAAGTTATTGAGCCAACCTGTGCAACAATTTATAATCAACTTGTTCATTTACATCAACTTTGGGACAACCTAAGATCATCATTTCGGGTCTTCAACGTTAAATGTGGCATCCCCTTTTCTTTCATAAATTGATCACATGATGGATCGATTTCATTCGTCTCTGTGATAAAAAAAATAGGCACTTCCTTCAAACCATGTTCATATGATCATAGACGTAGAACCACAGGCTTAACAATTTAAGTGACTCATTCCATTCTACATTTTTACATCTCTTTACCATATGGCCAATGGCGTTAATCAGACATTAGGTGATATGAGTGCTTGAGCACTTATCCATTCAATGCTCATGATTCAATCTCCTGAAATGGATGATTCAATCTCCTAAAATGGACGATTGTCGTAACTTCGACACTTTTCCCTTTGGGTCTTCGGGACTTCCAACCTTTCTAATCTCCTGGAGTGGATTTATCCGAATAGATCAGATGGTTCACGTTTACTTCGCGGAGCCAAATCAATGGTTGAATTCGATCCTTGGACCTATACTTCATTACTTAATCCAACTGCCCGGAATTAATCAAGCAATGAGATGGATGGCCACCATTTACTTAGCGAATTTGTCTAGTATACTTACGTTGTCATTCCAATGTGTTTTGATCAATGGTTGAGTATGAAACCGAACAACAGATCGATGGTCGAGATCTCCTTCGGTTCTTCGGACTTCGGAGATTTCAAGTCTCAGCCCCTTCTTTCCTCTGGAGTGGTCACCTACTGAGTAAGTCACAGACGATGGAGACCGCTTGCTATCGATTAATGCTTCTACTTACACTATCCTTCCACTATAGTAGATCAACGGACGAGAATGCTCCTGAATGATATTCAGATCGGATGTCTCCTGTCCACTTCGGGACTTCGACATTCGGGAATTCGAGACTTTGGGCAAGTGTTGGTGGTAAAAATCCCATAGTGACGTAAATTTCTTATGTCACTTGATGATGTGTCACAAGTTGAGTAGCTGTCGCATGTCACTCAGATTCGTGATTCGCATGTACCTGAAATGTTGAATCAACTTGACACTTGTCATTGTCTGATTGTGCCATGTGTCCTTGCTGACGTAGTTTTGTTGACATGGATCTCCTCATGTGGGACATGTTCATATCCTTGATCTAACAGTTAGGATAGTATCGAAGGGTATCTCAGATCGACGACTGAGAGAGACTTCAAACCTTTGTCCTTCGACACTTTGGGACTTTTGAGATTTCTTGATGGTGAAACTCCTGAAGAAATTCTCTTGGAGTGATGTAACTTGCTTACATCACTTGTTGACATGGCATGAAATGATTTCCTCTTGATGCTTGTCATCATCAGATTATGCCATGTGTATGTGATGACATGGTCTTCTGACGTGGTCTTCGACATGTTCTTGCTGACATGGTCTACCACACATCCTTGCTAATGTGGTATGCCACACATCCTTCCTGATGTGGCCTGTTGACGTAGATCTCCCATATGTCCTTGCTATCGTGGTCTACCACATGTCCTTGTAGATGTGGTCTGTTGTGTGTCCTTACTGACATGGTCTTCTGACCAACAACCCTTGATCCAACAGTCATGATATGTCCTCTAAATCCGATGGTCCTTATTCATTTTGTATTTTTGGGCTTCATGTATTTTGAATCTCAAACTGAATTCTTGAGGTGATATTTCTCTGGAGTGTAACCTCCTCGCAACTTTAGACATGAAATGAATTTTGTTCGTTGATCAGGATCTTAGACCGATGAATCGATATTTTTGCGATGCAGTTGTGCTAGATTATCTTGTCCTTCCACTTAGAATGATCCAATGACTGACAAAAATTCACACAAATGATATCTCAGATCTTATCTTGCTTATCCTATCCTTCCACTTGAAAATGATCCGACGGATGACAGGAATTCGGGTTTGATCCAATGGCTTGTGGGTATTTGTTTAATAAAACTCTCAACCCTTTTACCTCTCTTATCCTTTCCTTCTACTCAAAAATGATCCAATGGTCATGAAGACACTCAAAGTAGATCCACGATTAAGGATGATTGCAGAACCACCACTTGTGAGTGATTTAACACGTCACCCAAACTCCACAATTGGAAGTTGTTCATTGTTTGTGAGTCAACCACAATCATTGATCTTCGAATATATAATATCTGAAGGTCCTAACTAATTGTGGGATTGGAACTAGTGCGATATTTAATTGTCCTTTCGATCACTGCAATTCATCCCTGTCATTGATCTAGAAATTGTGCATCCGATCGTAGTGACTTAATCTGACTTAAAATGATCGCTTTTTGGATCAACCATAGTCATCGATATCTGAGTCTATGAGATTTGACGATCTAGACCAATTGCAAGATTATAACTAGCGGGTTGTTTGATTCTTCTTCCGCTCCCCTCAATTCATCCCTGTCGTTGATTTGGCTTGTGGATCCGACAGTCACGATCCTCCAATGGTCCTCAAGCCCATGGTCACTCATATGACCAACGTCTATAATATGAGACGGTCAACACGGTCAATTTCTTGATCAAACAGTTGTTGAGGCTTCTCACTCTGATCGGATGGATTTTGATTCCAAGCTTTGATCTATGCATATTGTTCACTCCTCCTCCTGATCTTACGCTTTCGATCTTCTGTATATTGTTCACTCCTCCTTCTAAGATTTTATCATAGGAACATTTTTTATCCTATCATGATCAATAATAATCATGAATTTCTTCAAATTGTTCCCTTCTTATGATAACTAATATATTGTGCAATGTTCTCTTCCTTGTGAGCTTTGATCTTCATGTACTTCTGTACTGCATTTTCCCTTCTGCGGTTTGATCTTCATATTGTTCTCTTCTTATGCTAATTGATATATTGTTGACATCAATGACAATCTCATCTATGGTAAATGATAATTCATCGTAACAATAAGTCATTACATCGACTATTGACATCAATGACAATATGTCCAACAATCTCCCCCTTTGTCATTGAGGGAAACCCAGTAACTTCATATACAAAACTCCCCCTGTGATGATTCTTTCTTCGTATGAATTTTTCTCTCCCCCTTTGACATCAATGGAAAAGGGTTTTTCCTCCTGTGGTAAAGCTCTGTATGTTACTGACCAGAATATGAACTTGGGTAACTTTCCCTGGAATCATGTGCTGCCTACCATAACTAAATGAATCCCCCTGTCAATATGCTCTCTCTCTTCTTCTGACTACTCTCCCCCTTTGTTTCTAAAAAAGGTAGCTCTTCCTGACAAGGTTTCTTCCCCTGTTAATTTACTAACTTCTTTTCTTGGTTGATTGGAATTTTTTTGTTTCAAATGAGTAGTCTTCTTTATACCAATTTTTTTTAGTGATTGAGTCTTTTCAAAACTTAATCTAATCACTTTCTTATTTATTAACGAAAATATTTCCACTGATTTTTTGTTGACTGTTCTCCCCCTTTGTTTCTGAAAGAGTATCTTTTTTTAACAGGGTCTCTCCTCTTGCTATCTCTACAGGATGTCATGTACCTCATTTTCTACATCATAATGTTTTTTATGTGGATGTCGTTGTCCTACTAGAACACTGTGAAATTGTAGCTCACATTATTCAAACAAATCTTGGATATTACCATTAATTCTCATCAATATCTAACCAGATGTATATGTCTTTGTCCAAGATGCTTCTTTATTATACATTGTTCTAAAGTTGTCTAAGAAATTTTATAATGTTCTTGTCACATGACTGCAATTATTTTTGCAACAATTAACTTCACTCTTGTTCATTTGATCATTATTTTCTATCCACATCTGTGAGTGTCCTGATTTCTTGAACTTTGTTCTTTGATCTTCTATTATTGCAACTACATTTTTCTTCCATGTTTCATTTACTCGTGTCATATTGTATGAATCATTTCTCATTGACTATTTTCGCAAGTTCCAACAGTTATTGGCTTTGTGTCCATATCCACCAAAACTATAGCATCTCATAGTGTAACAATGTGTAGCAATATGTCCAACATGATTGCAGTTCCAACATCTTATACTGTTGTTGAACCTACCAAATTGTTTTCTTCCATGATGCCTACAATCCAAGGCTTTATGACCATATTCATTACAAGAAAAACAATAACCATTAATAACACTCTCATACCTTATTTGATTCATCCATGATAGTGTCTCTCTTCTAAACTTGCTTTGAGGTATATGAGTAGCTTATGGATGTCTTCCTTGATCTGATCTTCTAAATTTTTTAGTGTTTCTTTTATTTCTTGAACATGAAGAGCCTGAGTCATACCTGCTTTCACTTTTTACAAATGATGGAGTTTTTTCAGACCTGTATTCATCCTTTACAAATGAAGAAGCTATGTCAAACCTTTTTTCACCTTTTACAAATGAAGGACCTGCATTAGATTTCTTAGGAGTATTGATTTCTTCCTTGTTGTATCCAAGACTGGATTTTTTCATTTGGTGATATTTGACTATGCAAGATCTCATCCAGGTTCATGGAGTTGTTCAAGAACTTGATTTGAGTGTTTGAATTCTCAACCTTCTCTCTAAGATTCGCAACTTATGCTTCCATCTTATGACATGATTCTTCCTTTTCCAGTTGGTTCCTCACTACCTCCTCCCTTCTTTTGTCTTCTTCAAGTTGGATTTTAAGATTGACATAGCTTTCCCTTAGTTCTTTTAGATCTGTAGGGATTTTTCTTGGTTCATCATCTTCCTTATTTTCTCCTTGAGCATTTCCTTTATTTCCATGATATGCTTTTGACTCTTTTCAAGAAATTCTTTAGTGTAGTCATGAAGATATCTATAGTCTAAATCATTATGGTCATAGCAGTATTCACAGAGACTCCAATCAACCTTTTGTTTGGCCTTTGATAGTTCTTATTCTATTTCTTCCATGAGATAAATGTTGACAGAACATTCTATTATTGTATCTGATTCTTCTTCTTTATTTGTAGGGGAGGATTCAATATCGACATTATTGCAATCGAAATATTGTGGGGAGTCTTTACCTTTATTGATGGTTGAGTCTTCATCTTCATCCTTGATAAGAATGTCTTATGTGTCTTCACTTTTGATTTGATACATCTTTTCTAACTTCAACCATAAGTCCTTGGTGGATGTGCATAGTCCTATGATTTCCTTGACTGTATCTGATAATCCATTGAGAAGGATCTTCAATGCCACTTCATTGTTCTTCCTTACTTTTCTTTGGACTGTAATCTTGGGTAGATTCTTTGAGGTAGTTAAGTCCCAGGGATTTCTTACTATTGAATTCCAAACTTCAAATCCTTTTGACTTCAAATCCTTTTGACTTCAAATATTGTTTCATATTTTCTCTCCATGAGGAATGATATGTTCCATCGAATAAGGGAGATTCAATTGTGGAGAGAGCCATATGTCCACCCATTTCTTCAGGATTTACCTTCCAGTGGTTAAAATGTGTTGAAGGAACCCACTCTGGTACCAATTGTTGAACACACCGCCCACACTAAGAGGGGGGGGGGGTGAATTAGTGCGTGGACTTTTCTAACTTTTATTCTTCTTATAAGTTAACAGTTAAAACATATTTGAACATATTAAGAACAATCAAATCATAACCACAATGGACATGGAAGATACCAGATGTTTGTATATAATTTATATGAATATATGTGAATATAATAATAAGTATTTTCCCAGCACCAAATATTTTTTTTTAGCACCAACTCTCAAGCAAGACCCATCTTGTTGATAGAACATAGTCTATCCAACTAGATTTCAACCAACTCTAGTAGCATTGATTCATTAATGAATAAATTTTGTTTCATGATCAGAGGTATACAATCAACACTCATCACTACACTTGATCTTCTCTCTGAAATTCATGCCTTTTTCACTTCGTCTTTCCTCTGATATTCACGCCTTCTTCAGTTCTGCTTCTCTCTAATATTCACACAGACCTCATGTCTGTATACCCTTCATTTTCACCGCAAGCCGCTCTTTCTTAGCGAACCTATATTTTCAAAAAGCTCGTATGCTTCTTCCTTAAGCACACCATCTAGTGAACCAATCATCATTTTATTTATACTTTCTTATGCTTAGAACTTCTTTAAGTTATTGAGCCAACCTGTGCAACAAGTTATAATCAACTTGTTCATTTACAACAACTTTGGGACCACCAGAGATCATCATTTTGGGCCTTCAATGTTAAACCTGACATCCCCTTTTATTTCATTAATCAATCACAGGATGGATCGATTTCCTTTGTCTCTATGATAACATAAATAGATGTTTCTTTCAAACCATGTTCATATGATCATAGGTGTAGAACCACATGATTAACAATTTAGGTGATGCATTCCATTCTTCCTTTTTAAATCTCTTTACCATATGACCAATGGTGCTAATCAAATGTTAGGCAATACGAGCACTTTTTCTCTTATCGATTCAACGCTCATGATTTAATCTTCTGAAATGGATGATTGTTGTAAATTCAACACTTTTCCCTTCAATTCTTCGGGACTTCCAACCTTTCAAATCTCCCGAAGAGGATTTCACCGAATAGATTGGATGGTTCCTGTTTACTTCGTGGAACTAGATCAATGGTTAGATTTGATCCTTGGAGGGTAAAATCATGAAGGTGGGTAACACTTTTGCTTGTTTTATGACAAAAAAAACTGTATTTTCACAAGTTCTTCAACTTCTGGCATACAAAAGTTTTTTTTTTATTTAGAATTTCACTTTATAGTAAAAACAAAAGTTGTGAATAATTTTGTTATATTTCTAATGACTAATTTTCAATTTTTTTTTATGAAGATTTGATATGTCAATTTGACAATTGTTTAACAGTATGTTCCTTAAACATGAAAGGAATGATAATGAGTTATTGTTTTCCACAACAATGTATCTATTATTAAAATTATGTTTTTAAGAAATGAAATATACTGTAACAATCTACAGAGACTCTATTTTATTATGACTATAATTTTGAATCTAACGGATGAATATTATAATTTCTAGAATTTTTTTAAGATGACCAAGATGAAAACGTTGCAGATTTTAAACACGTGTTTTTCTACACCGTGTATCTATCTTAATTTTTACTTAAAAGTAAAATATAAAAATACCCTTTTGAAGAGAACCATTTAAAAATTATGAATATAAATTTTCCATAATTTTCGGTTGTGTATTTTTAGAGATATGGATTTTTCATTTCACCGAATCATTATCTCACCTAAAAATATTATTTAGTGATTTTTTTATAAAATTAAATAAAATTAGATAAAAACAATGAAAATGAAAACAAATTGTACCCAATGAAAGTAGATTCAATTTTAAAAATGTTGGTATCATTTCTCAAACTAAATTCTGAGCATTTGTAGGAGTCCGCTACTTGCAAAGATGAAGTAAGATGGAGAGAATTTACAGTTTCCTGCAAACAGTCCCATTTTCAAGTTTTCGGCTGAAATATTCTTTTGGCCGAAACCTAGTTTTTAACAGAATTCGTTAAAAATAAACGTTTTGGCCGAAAAGTTTTTCGGCCGAAAGATGCTTACCACGGGAAAATAGTTCACCCAAAAACGTTGTACAGGAATTTCGAGGGCACCGTTAAATTTGACGTGAAAATTTTCGGTCGAAAAATATTTCGACCGAAAACAATATTTGTTCGGCCAAAAAATTGCCGCTAGAAATTTTGGAGACCCGATTGTCATGAAAGTGTTACCCAGATTCATGATTTTACCCTGGACCTATACTTAATTTCTTAATCCAACGGCCAGGAATTAATCAAGAAATGAGATGGATGGCCACCATTTAATCCATGACTTCATCCATTATACTTACGCTATCCTTTCACTGTGTTTTTATCAATGGTTGAGTATGCAGCTGAACAACAGATCGATGGTCAAGATCTCCTTCAGGTCTCCGGAATTTGAAGATTTCGAGTCTCAGCCCCTTCTTTCCTCCAAAGTGGTCACCTCTTGAGTAAGTCACAAATAGTGGAGACCTCTTGCTGTCGTTTAACGCTTCCTCTTACAATATCCTTCCATTGTAATAGATCAATGGATGAGAATGTTCCGGAAGTGATATTCAGATCAAATGTCTCATGTCCACTTAGGGACTTCGTCATTTGGGACTTAGGGACTTTGGGAAAGTGCTGGTGGTAAAAACCCCAAAGAAAAACTCCCATAGTGATGTAACTTTCTTACATCATTTTATGATGTGTCATGAGCTGAGTAGTTGTTGTGTGTCACTCAGATTCATGATTCACACGTACCTGAAATGTCAAATCAACTTAACATTTGTCATTGTCTGATTGCACCATGTGTCCTTGCTAATGTAGTTTTGTTGATGTGGATCTCCTCATGTGTCACATGTTCATATCCTTGATCTAATGGCCAGGATAGGATCTAAGGGTATCTTAGATCGATGATTGAGAGTGACTTCAGACCTGTTTCCTTCAGGACTTCAGGACTTTTAACATTTCTTGGTGGTGAAACTCCCGAAGAAATTCCCCTGGAGTGACTTAACTTTCTTACATCACTTATTGACATGGCATGAGCCAATTTCCTCTTAACACTTTTCATCATCTGATTATGCCATGTGTATATGCTAACGTGGTCTTCTGATGTGGTCTTCCACATTTTCTTGCTAATGTGGTCTACCGCACGTCCTTGCTGATGTGGTCTGCCACACATCCTTGCTGACGTATCTCCCATACATCCTTGTTGATGTGGTCTGTTGATGTGGTCTTCCACATTCCCTTGTAGACATCATATTCTACGTGTCCTTGCTGACATGGTCTTCTGACCAAACAACCCTGATCCAATGGTCATCATATGTCCTCCAAATCCGATGGTCCTTAATATTCATTTCAGATTTTCGGCCTTCGGGTATTTTGAATCTGAAACTGAATTATTGTGGTGAGATTTCTCTGGAGCGTAACCTCCTCGCAACTTTAGACCCAAAACAAACTATGTTCATTGATCAGTATCTTATACCAACTGCTCGATATTTCTGCGATGCAGTTGTGCTAGCTTATCCTGTCCTTCCACTTAGAATGATCCAATGGTTGAGGGAAATTCGCACAAATGAGATCCCAGATCTTATCTCTCTTATCCTATCCTTCCACTCAAAAATTTTCTGACGGATGAAGGGAATTTGGTTTGATTCGACGACTGACAGGTATTTGGTTAATCGAACTCTTAGCCCTTTTACCTTACTTATCCTATCCTTCCACTCAAAAATGATCCAACGGTTGTGAAGACACTCGAAGCAGATCCACGATCAAGGATGATTGTGGAACCACCACTTGCGAGTGATTTAACTCGTCACCCAAACTCTACAATTGGAAGTTGTGCATTGTTGGTGAGTCAACCACAATTGTTGATATTTGAAGCTATAAGATCGGACGGTCCCGATTAATTGTGGGATTGGAACTAGCATGATATTTAATTCTCCTTTCGATCTTCGCAATTCATCCCTGTTGTTGATCTGGCGATTGCGCATCCGACGGTCACAACTTAATCTGACTTAAAATGATCTCTTTTTGGATCAACCATAGTCGTCAATATTTGAGTCTATGAGATCTAACGATCTAGACCAATTGTGATATTAGAACTAGTGGGTTGTTTGATTCTTATTTCTCTCCCCACAATTCATCCCTATTGTTGATATGGCTTGTGGATCTGACGGTCACAATCCTCCAATGGTCCTCAAGCCCACGGTCACTCATATGACCGACATCCGTAATATGACATGGTCAACACGGTCAATTTATTGATCAGACGACTGCTGAGGCTTCTCACTTTGATCGAATGACTTTGGATTCTAAGCTTTGATCTCTGCATACTATTCGCTCCTCCTCCTAAGATTACGCTTTCGATATTCTGTATATTTTTCACTTCTTCTCCTAATATTTTATCATAGGAACATTGTTGATCCTATCGTGATAAAAAATAATCATGAATTTCTTCATATTGTTTGCTTCTTCTCCTAACTTATATATTGTGCAATGCGCTCTTCTTTCCGAGCTTTGATCTTCATTTTCTTATGTACTGCATTTTCCCTTCTAATATTTGATCTTCATATTGTTCACTTCTTCTGCTAATTGATATACTATTGACATCAATGAAAATATCATCTATGGTAAATGATAATTCATCGTAACAACAAATCATCACATCGACTATTGACATCAATGAGAATATGTCCAACACTACTAACTTACCAAGGCTTTCTTCCAATTCAGTGTTAGTGGATGTTAATCATCATCATCATCATCATATTCCAAAAAGGGTAAGGGACAAGCGACAACCTTGCATGACTCCAATATTGAACTTAGTTTCTTCTGACTATCCCTCACTGTTCCTAAACATGGAAATAACATTCTCACAAAGCCTTATTCTTATTGCAATAACCCTGAACTTGAAAAGAAAATTTATCTTTTCGAGTCTATCCCAAAGGTTTGTCCTAACCATGTCATAAATAAACAATAAAAAAGTACTTATATATGTTTTACAAATATTTATATGTCATTAATTGGTAATGGGATATGTGTATAAAATCTTTCATCGATTTCTCTTTTCTTAAAATTTTATTATGATATAAATTAAGAACATAAAGTTTAAAGACAATATTTATTTATAGTGTGGATGTTATCTAACCATTTTTATAAATAATTTGTATGAATATTTTTAATCATCCAATGTTTCAAGAGGACACTCCACTCGTCATGAGGGATAAAAGAAGCTAACAAGTTTAAAAACAAATGTTGAGGTTTGTATTTAAGAAGAAAAATGGGATGTGACTTTTGAGGAATTAGAAGAAATTAGACATTTATCTAAAGTTATTATTAATAAAAAGGAGGAATATCCATTGGGAGAAAATAAATAATGTAGGAGGAAAATTAGGAATAGATTAAAGATAAAAGTAAAATCTGAAAGACCGATTGTAAATTGTGAGGCTAATCATATAGAAATAAAAGAAAGATGATAAATAATAAAATAGAGATAATAATAAAGAGAGATAAATATATGTAAGTAAGGTTTAGTAAATGACATGTTTAGAAGGGAAAAAGTAGAATCTGAAGGACCGATTGTAAATTGTGAGGCTAATCATATAGAAATAAAATATTGTTGTATGGTTAATAATGTAGTTGAAACATGTATTGCATGGCAGCATAGTCCCTGCCAGGTTGGAATGGGAATAAATGCACTGCTACGGTGGGACCGAGTACAGACACATGGGAAGCAAGTTGATGTACACGTGGTATCCATGTAGAGGATGACTTTGTGGCAGCGGTCGCGTCACGTTAATATGCGAACGATGAAGTTTTTTTCTGGGGTGTATATAGTTTAAACATGGAACTTAGAAAACTTCTGTCCAAATGATTTGCAACAAAGGTTTCTAGGAAAAAGGACCAAGAAGCATAGACAATAGGCATTCAAATACAATAGAATATTAAACAAAGGTTGGATATGTTCCATATTTACTTACAATAGAATATTAAACAAAGGTTGGGTATTTCTAAAGAAACAAAAGTTCCTGTTTTCTTTGAGCATAGATATTAAAAATTCAAATACGATACAATAGGCATAAAAGTAAAAGACATTAAAGTAAAATTAAATGAAATGGTTCCAAGATATTTCAACGTATTTTAATATGAGTAGGCATGAAAATGTTGCAAATAACAACAACAAAAAAATAACTATGAAGTATGTGTGTATCATATACAATTTTTTTGATAGTACAGGGAATATTTAACATTTAAAAAAGTGTTATGATGTTGGCCTTTGAATGTCTTGTAAGAAAGGTTCTTGGACATAAAAAATTTAGCATTCAAATATTTCTAGAATCTGTTCCATATTTCTATTTATGTTCGTCTTGCAACAAAGGTATTATTTAAATACAATAGAATACTAATAATGTCTTGCAACAAAGGTTCATGGACACAACAAATTTTGCATTCTCGGATTAGTTTTCTTTGAAATTTATCAAAAATTAATAATGTTTGTTACATATTTTTGGAAATTTAAATGTGTTTTTCATATAGACTGGGATTGGGGCTCCCGTGGACCATAGAAAGAAATAAGTACAAGAATTAGGAATGTAGACAAAAAAGTGTGAGACGGTAGAGAGGAAGACCTGAAAAGAAGAAATTGGAAGTTATGAGTGTTTGGTTAGAGTTTTCTATTTAAAGAGGTATAATAACTAGATTGATAAATAAAACAAGATGACATCAATATAGAATTACTATGAAGCCGATGCATTTTTGTTGTTGTCGTCAACGGTCACTGGAATCATGTCAACCAGTTGTTTCCCTTCCTTGATGAGGTCGTCCATTCTCTGTTGGAACCATTCTTCATTGTAGCTTCTCATGGGGGCCACATTGATTTCATATTGGACTTCTATGTCGTAAAGGTCATTTTCTAATTTCCTTAGATCCATTGAAATACTATGCAGACTCTGTTCAATTTATTCATTGTGTGTCGAATAGTCCAATACCCAACTCTCGAGCTCATCTACATGATATTCAAATATGTTGTAAAACTTTTCGAATGACAACCCCTTTAAAACATCAAGTTGTTCATGGAAGGATTATTTGGTCATCAACAAGGATTTGAGAATTAAGTTTGGGTTTTGAACCTCGTTGGTACTTCTGGCTAAGTCTATTGGATCAGGTTTGTGAATAAGTCTTCCTTTTCTAATATGGCTTGTTTACATGATTCGACAAGGAGCTCTAGGTTCTTAACTTTCTTTTTCCAGCATGATTTTAATTTTTTGGTATCCTTTGGGGAGGGAAGATTCTCTTGTCTTCTTTTCAGATCCGAGGTGTTGATGGCATGGTTGGAAAAATGGGTTAGCACTTATTCACATAAACGTTGATCATTTTTTAAATTCACCTGCAAATGTTCCCGCAAATCATTTTCCCTCTTTCGGAAGGAAGCTATATTTTGTCATGTTTCCCAGGCTTTAGTAACTAGCTGCATTATTTTCTTGATGTTATTATATACAGGTCTTTAGATGATGCAAGGAGTGTGGAGGATACTTTTATCTTGGCTGCAGTGGTAGAAGGCACATTTTTAGCTAAAGGACTGGCAAAGTCTCGGGTGGCAATGAAAGCCTCATCAAATTCCTTGACGTGGTCTTTTAGTCTGGCATTCTCTGCTTCAATTCCTCCAATGGAATCATCAAGAGCATCACTAGTTATGTAGTAAAATAGGGAGATTTGGGATGACCACATTTTCCTAGAGTTAATCTGTATGCGAGATTTGCCTTTCCTATTTTTTACATCTCTCTTTTCAATGACCATATTTTTAGATTGGTTGTTAAAAAAAACGCTCTGGAATATGAAGGATTCATCTTCATAAAAAATGTTGGCCTCATCTATTTCCATTGCATATGGACCAACTTTGTGCATGTGCTCAGTTTCAGTTTCAAGTTGCAACTATTCACTTTCAATTTCGGGTTCGTCTGCCTTCCCTACATTGTTTTTTCTTTTCTTCGTTAGTGGAATTTTGTGAGAACTATCAATTTTTATGTGAGGATGGCTCTTATCTCCTCCTCCGTTCGAAAATTTTTGGGTTTCTTTCTTACTGGGGTGGGTCGTTGATCTAAAAATGAAGAAGACTTGTATTCTTGAAAATATTTGCAAGTTAAATTTTATGTGTTAAAATGAAAATGGATCAACTTTGCAAAACAAATTTAATAGGATTTACTCATTCAAGATGCATATAAATAGTAGAAAAAATAGTGAACAAAAAACACATAACACAACAAATGATAAAGGAGTTCACCCCTCTCTTGGGCTACATCTCCTGGTCCAGCTTCCAATGTATCATTTGTATTATTTTCTCAAAGTTCTCAAAAATGTTCTTTACAATGCTCGAAATGCCAAATAGATTGCTCCAATGGCTTCAGAACTTCCAAAAACCCCTAGATGGGCTTTTTCGGCACCTCATTTGGCCAAAAATTGAAGAAGATAGGCTTCCTAGAAGTCCCCCCTTCAAGCTTGTTGTCTTTGCATCTACAAAATGCACCCCTTGTTGGCTCAATGTAGCCCACACGCATATTTAAGCGTAAAAAATCAGCACCGAATGCAACCACGTGAATTGTGCAAACTGTAGGACAGTTACGGGTGCACCTAGCCCCTAACCGTTAAGGGCAAGGTCGTATGACCCATGCGACCGCTCGCTAGCATAAACATAGGCTCTCGTTCCACAAGCCAATGGTCAAAGGCCAAATGGCGGGTTGTTTGTATAACCATTGGAACAAACACAACCGCGCATGCGCTTGAATGGTATAACATTTGTGTCAGCGACCAAGGGCTGGGGTGAAGCCTCGGCCCGGTCGCACCCCAAACTACATGCATATGCAAACTTTTAAATATATTTCACCATATATATTACAAGGAACAACTAGAGGCACGCCGGTTGGTAGCTCTTGCCAAGTCTTTCCCCCCTGCTTGGAGGTCGCGGGGTCGACTCCGGCCAACAACATAAATTTTAAACCAATAAATATATGACATGTGGTGGCCATTGACTGGGCCACGTGTCATCATCCCGTTCACTGACAAACATGCCATGTCATATGCCAATTGTCTAAATAACTAGCTGCCACATGTTGTACAACTTGCCACGTGTCATATCACCTACCATGTCATCGTTCGTACGGACTGTACAAACTGTACAGTTAGCGCCCCTTTTTTTGCCTGTTTGTCATTTTAAACAAAACGCGATATCTCTCGCTCCCGACGTCCGTTTGAACCCAAATGAGTTGTGTTGGGTTTGTAACGACGAGGTCTACGCTCTTGTTTGATTTGAAGCGATTTCAAACACTTGAATTTTTTAGCAAAATTTGATCCCCTGATCACACCTCCCCATTAGAAAGCTTTTGGACCTCCAAAAGACTATTTTCAGTCTATCTGAAGATGATGGTATAGCTCCTTCACCTTTCCAACCTCAATCCACTTGGATTTTCTTGGATTTGTACCTTTAAGAACAACTCGAAGATACTCCACATTTCCTCGTTTTGAAGTTCGCATTCTCCTGTCAAGGATGGTGTCTTCATGCGGTTATATAAGATATTCTGGGGAGAAATCATCTATAGAAGGAATCTAAACATGCTCTCATTGATCATCAATCAAAGGAGGCTCATACAATTTCAAATTCTCAACATTAACAACTACATACATTTGCATATAAGGAGGCAAATCTAAATGAAAGGCATTGTTACCAATCTTGTCG
>JZKD02S1803551.1:63234-73587 GCA_000966675.3 Picea glauca | reverse complement strand
TATAAATGATCTAAGGAAGAGACTAAGAAGTTGAAATTTTCCGAGTTACTTAGTGATGTTCTAGTGTTTACTAAAGTAATATTGTATATCATTGGAAGTAATAACCACTTGTGAAAAATTGTGCTTGTCTAATTTAACACTAGAAAATCAACATGGTTAGTCATATGACATCGAGCATATGATGGATGTGTGTTGGTATCCTTATGACATCGAGTATATGATGGATGTGTGTTGTTCATAGTAGAAGACATATTATTTGGAGGTTCACTGTATAAAGTTGTGCAAAAGATAAATTGATCTCCTCTAGGAGATGCTTTTTGTTGTTCTTGTTTCTTGTTTCAAGAAGGTCACAAGTAATAGCTCTGAGAAGAATCCATAATGAAAGTCACAGGAGGAAGACATGGAGGGAAATACCTTCCAACATGATATCAAGGAGAGACATTTCCAGTCATGATGATCAAAGACATAAAGTCTCTAGGAGCAATGTACCTCCGAGCACAGGACCTTGCCAAATAACAAAGATAGTTCTAGTGATCATGGATACAACCAGTCGATACCAACTGTAGAAAAAATATGGTGATATATCTAAGTAGAAGAGGTTGTACTACATCCATAGGGAGAAGATATTGAGTTACTTCCATAGAATGAGGAAGAGATACCTTTGGTGTCAGAGGGAGCATAGATAGAGGAGGATTCACCTGCAACTTTAGAGGGAGTGTTGATGTTTGAGGAAACATCATGAGACATTCTCCCCAGAGGGTGCTATGTGGACTAGTAAGGTGAATGTAGACTTCATCCTAATGTGCCTCAAATGGTGAGATGAACGAACCAAGACATTGGTTTCGCAAGGAAAAATTGATATGTCTTGTGAGACATTGGTTCCATGATGGAACCTCGATATGTCTTAGACATTGGTTTCATGAGGAAACATATATATATCAAATATGGTCCAAGATGAAATTACCTTTCAGAGGGAGAAAATTGAGCCTATTGATCAAATTGGTCCCATTGATTCTGTAGCTCCAGTTAATGTTCCTAGAGATATTGCAATAGGCTGGAAGAGACCTGGATGGGCTCATAAGACTCTGCAGGAGGTGGACGGACATGCATCTCCTTGTGGTACCTTTCGAGTGAGAAAGAGACCTCATACATATTCATGCTATGAACCACATCATTGATTTTTATCCTTCCTGTTATGAGGAGGCAAATAGTCATACAATATGGAGAAATGTCATGATGGAGGAGTATCAATCCATGATGAAGAATTATGTGTGGGATATTGTTCCAAGACTTGAGGGGAATTCTTTAGTGACTTCCAAATGGATCTATAAGATCAAACACATAGTTTATGGGAGCATCGAGAGGCACAAAATGATATTTGTTGCAAGAGGATTCTCTCAGGTGGAGGAAATAGATTATGAGGAGACATTTGCTACGGTTTCTCGATACACTTCTATCTGGATGATTATTTCACCTATAGAATCCATGGGTTGGAGAGTACATAAAATGGATGTAAATACAACCTTTCTCAATGGAGATATTGAGGAAGAAGTATACATCAAGAAGCCGAATGGTTTCATGATACATTAAAAGGAGTCTCATGTGTGCAGGTTGAAGAAGGCCATGTATGGACTCAAGAAGACACCTCAAGCTTAGTATGCAAGGATTGATGGACACTTGATGAGTTTTGGCTTCATCAAAACTGTTTTTGATCCCAACATGTACTACAAGAATTTTAATGGTGAGTCCCTAATTTTGGTCCTCTATGATGATGATTTATTCCTCACTGGTACAGAGATCCTTGTTGTTGAATGCAAGTATGTGTTGGCCTTTCAGTTTGAGATGAAGGACCTTGGTATGATGAACTACCTCTTGGGACTAGAGGTTTGGTAGAGAACTGATGAGATCTTCCTGAGTTGGGAGAAGTACATAGTTGAGATGTTGAAGAAGTTTGGGATGCTGAACTTGAAGCCTGTGGTTACACAAATGGTGACGAATATGAAGAAACTAATTGTGTCTTCTTATGATTCTGAAAAAATTGATCTGACTCTGTATAGAAAACTAATTTGATCATTGATGTATCTAGTTAACACCAGACCAAATATTTGTTATGTAGTGAGTACACTTAGCTAGTTTATGAGTCAGTGGAGACAGACACTGGATTGTTGCGAAGCATGTGTTGAGATACCTGGGAGGCACAGTTGGACATGGTCTACGATATACTTCCAATATTGACATGAGATTGCATGGATATACTGACTCTGATTGGGTAGGGAGCGTAGTTGATAGGAAGAGAACCTTTGGTTGTTGCTTCACTTTGGGATCTTCCATGGTTTCCTAGTGTAGAAGGAATCATAATTATGTGGCCTTGAGCACTGTAGAGGCAGAGTACATTGCATTGAGTGTGGAGATCCATGAAGTAGTATGAGATTGTAGGGATATACTGACTCTGATTGGGTAGGAAGTGTAGTGGACAGGAAGAGCACCTCTGGGTGTTGCTTCACTTTGGGATCTTCCATAGTTTCCTAGTGTAGAAGGAAACATAATTATGTGGCCTTGAGCACTGCAAAAGCATAGTACATTGCATTGAGTGTGGAGGTCCATGAAGTAGTGTGGCTTCGCAATCTCCTTACATATTTATTTGGACATGTGTTGGATTCCAATGTTATTCCAAGACATGGTGCAGAGGAAGTACTGGTGCAGTACCTTCCTACAAATGAGAAGGTTGTTGATGTTCTTACCAAACCATGATGAATTTTGAGTAATTCGGTCACAGATTTGGTGTGGAAAAAAATGCCTCCCTCACTAAGAGGGAGTGTTGATGTTTGCAGCTTCCTGATACATTCTCCATATCGTACTCCTCTGTCACTGAGTTGAGTTGATATGTGAGGACACATATCCGAGAAGGGATAAGTGGGACACTTATCAAAGAAGGGATAAGTGGGTTTGGGCTTATCCAAGAAGGGATAAGTGGGTTTTGGCTTATCCGAGAAGGGATAAGTGGGTTTTGGCTTATCCGAGAAGGGATAAGTGTGTTGATCTATGAAGAAACTTATCTGATAAGGGATATCCCAACATCCCTTATGGAGAGCACATGAGGACACATCCCATGTGGAGAGCACATGAGGACATGTAGAGGGAGTTGACCTTGATGTCACACACTATAGGGAGTTGACCCTAGTGTTTCTAGAGGGAGTAACCTCTAGAAGTCCACATGGGAGTGCCATGTGTGACAAACATTCTCCATATCGTAATTCTCTATGAACTGAGTTGAGTTGATATGTGAGGACACTTATTAGAGAAGGGACAAGTGGGACACTTATACGAAAAAGGGATAAGTGGGTTTGGCCTTATAGCCCAATGCCCCTTGTGGAGAGCACATGAGAACATGTCAAAGGAGTTTAACTTGACATCACACACTATTGGGAGTTGACACTAATGTTTCTATAGGGATTAGCCTCTAGAATTCCACATGGGAGTGCCATGTGTGACAAAACTTTTGCTACTACAATGGTTTTTAACCACTGGTGGAGACTGTGTATATCTAGACAGTAGTTGTGTACTACTATAGTTGTTGTGTACCAGTGAAAGTGGTTGTGTGTCACTAGACAGTATTTGTATGCGACTAGCAGTGGTTGTGTACCATTGGATAGTAGTTGTGTACTACTGTGGAAAGATATGTCCCTAGCTAAGAGGGAGTGTTGATGTTTCAGCATCGGGCAGACCTTCTCCTATATTGGGTTGTAGACCAAGGGAGATAGGATACATTTATCATAAAGGTGCACTTGTGGTAAATGGGCCCAGACATAGTCCTTCCTTGATCATGAAAAGGAATAATATGGAATCAAGGTGCTTGAAGTGATTTCCACATGTCATTTAACATCAGGTTGACATTCACTCACAGGTGTGTACCTATGGTGAAAGATCTTGGTGCGATCTTTGTCCTAGTCATGGTGATTTAACAAGGAATGATAAAGAGTCAAGATGATATATGCTATTAAATGAGGACCCGTAGTGAGCTTGATATCAGAGAGAGTCAATTGGATCAGAGGGAGAGATGCAAAAGGAGTTTCTCCTTGGTTGAGATGGGAGAGAGACATCTCCCAATACTAACAAACAAGTGTCATGAGTCTAGGGTGAAGTTTGTATACTTCAGAGACAATATTGGCATGATGCAGGATGTCTCCCTCCTTGAGAGGGAGTGTTGATGTTTGGAAAACATCAGGAAGACATTCTCTTAGATTAATAATTAGTAATATAATTATTCATTATTAAATACTATATAAAATAACTAAATGATAATAATAAATAGTTACTAATTATCCAAGGGACGCATCCTTTCATGGATGGTCACCATATGTTCCCTATATATGTAACATACATCATTGTAATAATATATCGATCATATCTCATATGAAGAAAAACAATAGATACACCACTCCACATCATAAAAACAAGTGGTAAGAGTTTCTAGTGGTGGAAGAATTTGTAGAAGGATTTTGATGAACTAAAAATAAATACCAGTCAATCACAAATCCTCTCATTAACAAACTTGAAAAATTCTTTCGAAGTCAAGATAGACGAAAACATATATGCCATGGGAGAAGATTTGATAAAATGAGGAAGGCCTACATGATATCATTATGAAATATTTAACTCTGACGTACATGGAGCCTTTTACCCATGGTCCATACAGAGAATCATACACAGAAGATGAGGACTTCAAGGAGGTGTTTCTATAGCTACAAGGCCATATTAATATAGAATAAGGTGACAAAAATATTGAATATCATTTCCAAAATGGGTTACTCTACAAGCTCGACAAGCTTTGTGTCCCTAAAGGTGAATGATTGTAGCTTATCAAAGAGGCACACACCTCCAATATCACATGACATTTTGGTGTTGGGGAGACAATTTCCAACTTATAGAGGTATGTGTACTATCCCAGAGTGAAATACAATGTAGCATGATATATTAGAGGATGTATACTTTGTTTTACTAGTAATCCTAGTAAGAGAACGTGAGGTATATACCATCCCTTACCCATACCCACTCGACCTTGGGAAAGAATTTCCATGGATTTTGTCCAAGTTTTGTCAACAACCAGGAAGGCACATTTCTATTTTTTTGTGGTAGTTGATAGGTTCAACAATGTGTGCATTCACATTCCTTGTAAAAATTCCATCAAAGGACAAGAATCAATAAAAATGTTCTTTGAACAGGTTTGGTTGCACTTTGGGATACCAAGAAGCATCATCTCAGACAGGGATACTAGACTTCTTAGTACATTTTGGACTAAATTATGGTAGAACATGGATAGTAAGTTGAAGAGATCTACAACATTTCATCCACAGACATATGGGAAGACAGAAGTAGTCAAAAAGAATTTGGTTTAGCTTTTGAGGGGTTACAATTATAAGCATCCAAAGACTTGGGATGAAAATGGTATCTACATATATCACTCTCATAATAGAGTAGTCCACACTTCTACCAGTAAGTAACCTTTTGAAACTTTCTTTGGATATTTTCCACCTTCACCCTTATATGTTGTATATGGACAACAAGGAGGAGTGAGGGAGAACATCACAAGCGATGCATTGAGAGAAGAAAAAATTGTTAAGAATATTAGGAAGATCCATTTGCAAGTAGAGGAGATGTTGAATAAGTCAGAGGAAAAATACAAGGCTAGACATGATCAATACAAAACCGAGAATTCATTCAAAGTGGGAGATAGAGTTTGGATGCAACTGAACAAGGAAAGACCGCAAGGTCCTGGTAATAAGATCAAGGCTATGTGATGGACCTTTAGATATATTGGAGAAGGTAGGAGATAAATCCTATAGACTCATTCTATCGCTATATATGTGCATTTACTCAGTCGTGAATGCGGAGAATCTCAAACTATACAAGCTTTGAATCTGTGAACATAGGGTTGTAAATGATTTTTAAAAAGTTATACTATTCTAGGTTTGTAGGTATTTACTCATATTCTTGTCTCTACTATTTGTGAACTATTTCTTGGGCCATTGACAAAAAACACCTTGCACTAGATTCATGATGATTTTGGAATATTGTGATAGTAATAAAACCTTCACTTAACAAGTGGTTAATCAATGATTATTCTTGCATGTTGGATGGTGAGAAGATCCTATGTAACATGGGAACCACCCACACACTTAGTAGTTTCTCACATGAAAGGTGAAGTTGTTGACATTTATGTTTCTAGTGTGTCCACCAATACTTGTGGCTCCAATATATTGTGACTATTAAACTAGCAATAACTACGGCTATAGAACTGCTAGTACCTACAACTATGATATGTTACAACTGCAAAATGATCAATACATGTAGCTACCGAAATGTTCTCTCTTCTCATTTGAATCGAGAAAAATGTCCTTGTGTTGCTTGTCTTGATCTGAATCAAGTGATTATATTGTGTATGATGTATGACATGTATTTCTCTTGTACCCTATCCTTTATTTTATAATGTTGATTTATGACCTTGTTGGGGCCACAAAAACCCCCTTTTACTTTTTCTTTCATAGGTGAAAGCAAAGAGGCCTCCTACTAAAATTTGAACTTTAATGTTTAATCCTTTATTGCTTACAACTAATGTTAATTCCTTACATACATTGAGAGAGTTGGGGGTTTGATCTTGATTGATGATTGTCTTTTATGGAGGTTAATTATTCCTTTTGATCTCATTCTTTCAAATGTCTTCATGATGCTTCCTAACTTATGATGTTTTTGTCGACATTAACACATTATCCTTGGGACATTTTGCACATTTCAAAGTGCTTGATGATCATATGTGGTTGCATAGTTTGATGTTCTAGTTTATGACATGAATGAGTTTGTGGATACATTAATGAAAAACACATATGCATTATGCATCCTCTTGCTTGCATGTTCTTCTTAATGTCTTGATCATATTCTGCAGTTTTGAACTCTAAGTTTTAATCGCAAAATCACTAATTCTTATTTTGAGTTTGAGACTTAGCATATGCAATTTTCAAGAAATTTATCTACATCCACCCATGATTATATATGAACAATCCCAATACTCATTCATAAACTCTATTGAAGGAATGGAATGTAATGTTTATGGTATAATGAAAAGTGTCTTCTTAATCACATAACTAATCTTGTATTTTATGTGGTTGCAGGAGCACGTTAATAGGGCCACTTCATTTATATGTCCACTCCATCCTTGAAATGCATGTGGGGAGTCCTTGTATCTTCTTCCTCTTTCCTAGACCTATCTCTATTGCGGATCTTATCTATCATTTGAAGCCAATAGTCAGAACTATGGACTAAGCCTTGTCTTGCCCAAACCTCAATAGATTTTGTTCCTATCGCCTTTGTATTTATGAAGTCGTGACCTTGATCCTTGTCTAGAACCATGACTCATGTGTAACCTGGACTCATTTTCCTAATTTTATTTTATTATTATAATGTACATACTTTGTATATTTTTATTTTATTTATTTATTTGTTTTTGTTTTTACTTTTATTTATTATTTTTCCATTGGTTTTTCAAAAACACGTGGTTTTTACTGCACTGGTATTTAACTATGGTTTTGTATTTTCCATGGTTTTCCCAAAAGTAACCCTTGATATTCATTTCATTTTACGTGGGAAAAATCTATTTTACTTTATAAATTTTTTTAGATGGGTCAAATTTGTTTTACATGGGTAGACTATTTTCACATGGTGTGTTTTTCCTAAAACCTTTTGCATTTTTGATATGTGTGTGTGTGTGTTTATTATCCTTTATTTATTTTTATTTTGTTTTTGTTTTTCCCATCTTCCCCTCAGTCCTAGGTTGTGTGTCTACACTCACACATATAATTTCATTTAGTTTCATTTTATTTTTAACATTTGTTTTTCAATTGTTTTTGGGTTCCTCCCATTGGTTTGCAACTTAACTTCAAGGTAAATTCAATTTTGAATTACCATTAATCCAAACCTTCCCTTATTATTGTAATCCCCTCCTCCCCTTCCTAAATACATCACCATCATGTAGCTCATACTTCGGATCGTTCATTTGTTTTTTAGGATTATTTAACCCCATCAAAGTCAAGCCATTGATATTGAATCCTTATCTTCATTCACCACCCAGAACCATTTGAGTATGGAGTGTTATGGAATGGGATGATACAGTATGATGCTACTGAATGAGATGTTATAGAATGAGATGATATAGAATGAGGTGTTACAGAATGAAGTGTTATGGAATGGGATGCTACAGAATGAAGCGCTACGGAATGGGGTGTTATGGAATAAGGTTCTATGGAATGAATGAGGTGTGATGGAATGTTTCTACAAAATTAAGTGCTATAGAATGGTCAACGACCATCAGTGCTCGATGATGATCATCAGGAAGGAAAGATGCTACAAAATGAATGATGCAAAATGAAATGGTCAACGACCATTAGAGCCCGATGATCATTGTCAGAAATAAATATCGTGGAAAGGAATTTGTTGCAAAGTATCCCAACAACCATTAGAGCTCGACAATCATTGTCAAAAAGGAAGATACAAAATGAAGATACAAATGGGAAATGATGCAGAATGTCCACAAACCATCAGAATGAAATGGTTGATGACTATCGAAACCTGACGGTCATTGTCGGGAAGAAATGTCGTGGAATGGAAACTATTGTTGAATGGTCGATGACCATCACAACCTGATGATTTCCATCGGAAATAAATGTCATAGAATTGAAGCAATGGAATATCTATGAAAATTTACATATCAACAATAGTATACAAAAGCCTCAGATGGACAATACAAAAAAATATGCGGCAAGCATATAGTTGTCCCAACCAAGCTTAGAGATGCAATAATACTACAGTAGACCATATTATGAATACAAGAACCCTATATGCATACATCAAAATGTTTCCAGTAGACAATCTTCACAACTAAATAACTCTATTGAATATTACATTGTGAATACAAGACCCCAATGGTTTATCCATCAAAAAATGAGCCCCAAAGATAATCATCTTGAATTTTTAGTAGAACATGGCACTTCATTACATTGCATTACATTGTTACTAGAATATGGTGATATGAAATGGAATTTCATTATATTGTATTATTTTTCCCTTGATTACAACTTCAAACACATATTCACAATTCGTTACAACATATCTAATAAAATAATGAAATATTTACTATTAAGGTTAATTTTCTTTAGATCTACAGAATATTTAGTTATTGATAAAATAGATAAAACACATAAAAATAGAGAAAAGTAAAACACATTGACACCATCCAAAACTAAATTCAAAATATCACTTGGGAAACCCAATACAGGAGAAAACCTAGCTAGAAGGTGAGGCTTCTCTCCTCTATTTTCTCTCGTAAAGAAATGATGCAAATATAAAGAAAGAGGCACTCTCTATGGAGTTTCATTTGACTTGTGGCCTATATGGCCACTACATAATCTCTCCTCCTCTATTATTCCCACATAATACCACTCTCATATGTTTTTCTCAACTATGGAACAAGATGCAATGAAAAATAATGGAACCCCTTCTCCTCTTAGTGGCACGGTATTTAACATAGCCTAATAGCCATCTAGGGATAGGTTTTTTACTTCCCCGGCCCTCAATTGTGATAGGGTTTTGAACCTTGTATAATATTATTGAAACTACACACATGGCTATCCGCATATGGATGAGTAATGGGGTACAACATGCAATCCTCTCATACCATGGTAGTCAACACGATAGGTCAAATTGCGAGAGTTTGATGAACTTTTATTGACATGATTTTTGCATCGTTGGGAAGGTATCAATGTGTATAATTAAGTCATAGAATCCCATCTTTGTTGGGAAAGTTTTAACCCAAAAACAATGTTGTCTGATGCCTCAAAATGGCTCAAGATGGTTTTGGACCCCAATTTTCCGAACTAGGACCTGCCACTAAAATGGACCTACAAGCTTGTTCCTCCAAATTTTCATCTCTAAAAGGATCAAGATAGATGAAAAAAAATATAATGATCCAATCTGGATCATACCTCCCCATTTAGGGTGCCTTTGGTCTGCAAAATATTTACTAAATGAGGTGAGGAAAATTTTCCTCATCCTTCTCCCTAGAGTACCACTTTGCTTTCCCTGGAATTTATCCCTTCAACCCAATTTTCCAAAGGTCATGTTGCCCCTATATTGTAGTTATAAACCACTTTTGCAAAAAAAATTCTTCTATTAACTCTGCCTAAGCATCTGGAGCTAAGTCCCCTATGGAAGGTATGACCTACTCCTCCTCCTAATATAGCATGGAAGGATAATATGGTTTGAGATTCTCGACATTCACTACTGAGTAAATGTGCATGTATGGGG
>JZKD02S1803551.1:23591-52104 GCA_000966675.3 Picea glauca | reverse complement strand
ATTATTCTTGCATGTTGGATGGTGAGAAGATCCTATGTAACATGGGAACCACCCACACACTTAGTAGTTTCTCACATGAAAGGTGAAGTTGTTGACATTTATGTTTCTAGTGTGTCCACCAATACTTGTGGCTCCAATATATTGTGACTATTAAACTAGCAATAACTACGGCTATAGAACTGCTAGTACCTACAACTATGATATGTTACAACTGCAAAATGATCAATACATGTAGCTACCGAAATGTTCTCTCTTCTCATTTGAATCGAGAAAAATGTCCTTGTGTTGCTTGTCTTGATCTGAATCAAGTGATTATATTGTGTATGATGTATGACATGTATTTCTCTTGTACCCTATCCTTTATTTTATAATGTTGATTTATGACCTTGTTGGGGCCACAAAAACCCCCTTTTACTTTTTCTTTCATAGGTGAAAGCAAAGAGGCCTCCTACTAAAATTTGAACTTTAATGTTTAATCCTTTATTGCTTACAACTAATGTTAATTCCTTACATACATTGAGAGAGTTGGGGGTTTGATCTTGATTGATGATTGTCTTTTATGGAGGTTAATTATTCCTTTTGATCTCATTCTTTCAAATGTCTTCATGATGCTTCCTAACTTATGATGTTTTTGTCGACATTAACACATTATCCTTGGGACATTTTGCACATTTCAAAGTGCTTGATGATCATATGTGGTTGCATAGTTTGATGTTCTAGTTTATGACATGAATGAGTTTGTGGATACATTAATGAAAAACACATATGCATTATGCATCCTCTTGCTTGCATGTTCTTCTTAATGTCTTGATCATATTCTGCAGTTTTGAACTCTAAGTTTTAATCGCAAAATCACTAATTCTTATTTTGAGTTTGAGACTTAGCATATGCAATTTTCAAGAAATTTATCTACATCCACCCATGATTATATATGAACAATCCCAATACTCATTCATAAACTCTATTGAAGGAATGGAATGTAATGTTTATGGTATAATGAAAAGTGTCTTCTTAATCACATAACTAATCTTGTATTTTATGTGGTTGCAGGAGCAGGTTAACAAGGCCACTTCATTTACATGTCCACTCCATCCTTGAAATGCATGTGGGGAGTCCTTTTATCTTCTTCCTCTTTCCTAGACCTATCTCTATTGTGGATCTTATCTATCATTTGAAGCCAATAGTCAGAACTATGGACTAAGCCTTGTCTTGCCCAAACCTCGATAGATTTTGTTCCTATCGCCTTTGTATTTATGAAGTTGTGACCTTGATCCTTGTCTAGAACCATGACTCATGTGTAACCTGGCCTCATTTTCCTAATTTTATTTTATTATTATATTGTACATACTTTTTTATATTTTTATTTTATTTATTTATTTGTTTTTGTTTTTACTTTTATTTATTATTTTTTTGTATTCCTTTTCATTTGTATTTTTCCATTGGTTTTTCAAAAACACGTGGTTTTTACTGCACTAGTATTTAACTATGGTTTTGTACTTTCCATGGTTTTCCCAAAAGTAACCCTTGATATTCATTTCGTTTTACGTGGGAAAAATCTATTTTACTTTAGAAATGTTTTTAGATGGGTCAAATTTGTTTTACATGTGTAGACTATTTTCACATGGTGTGTTTTTCCTAAAACCTTTTGCATTTTTGATATGTGTGTGTGTGTGTTTGTTTATTATCCTTTATTTATTTTTATTTATTTTTTGTTTTTCCCATCTTCCCCTAAGTCCTAGGTTGTGTGTCTACACTCACACATATAATTTCATTTAGTTTCATTTTATTTTTAGCATTTGTTTTTCAATTTTGTTTGGGTTCCTCCCATTGGTTTGCAACTTAACTTCAAGGTAAATTCAATTTTGAATTACCATTAATCCAAACCTTCCCTTATTCTTGGAATCCCCTCCTCCCCTTCCTAAATACATCACCATCATGTATCTCATACTTAGGATCGTTCATTTGTTTTTTAGGATTATTTAACCCCATCAAAGTCAAGCCATAGAGATTGAATCCTTATCTTCATTCACCACCCAGAACCATTTGAGTATGGAGTGTTATGGAATAGGATGATACAGTATGATGCTACTGAATGAGATGTTAGAGAATGAGATGATACAGAATGAGGTGTTACAGAATGAAGTGTTATGGAATGAGATGCTACAGAATGAAGTGCTACAAAATGGGGTGTTATGGAATAAGGTGCTATGGAATGAATGAGGTGTGATGGAATATTTCTACAAAATGAAGTGCTACAAAATGGTCGATGACCATCGGTGCTCGATGATGATCATCGGGAAGGAAAGATGCTACAAAATGAATGATGCAAAATGAAATGGTCAACGACCATTAGAGCCCGATGATCATTGTCAGAAATAAATGTCGTGGAAAGGAAGTTGTTGCAAAGTATCCCAACAACCATCAGAGCCCGACAATCATCATCAAAAAGGAAGATACAAAATGAAGATACAAATGGGAAATGATGCAGAATGTCTAAAAACTATCAGAATGAAATGGCTGACGACTATCGAAACCCGACGATCATTGTCGGGAAGAAATGTCATGGAATGGAAACTGTTGTTGAATGGCCGATGACCATCACAACCCGATGATTTCCATCGGAAATAAATGTCACGGAATTGAAACAATGGAATATCTATGAAAATTTACATATCAACAATAGTGTACAAAAGCCTCAGATGGACAATACAAAAAAATATGCGGCAAGCATATAGTTGTCCCAACCAAGCTTAGAGATGCAATAATACTACAGTAGACCATATTATGAATACAAGAACCCTATATGCATACATCAAAATGTTTCCAGTAGACAATCTTCACAACTAAATAACTCTATTGAATATTACATTGTGAATACAAGACCCCAATGGTTTATCCATCAAAAAATGAGCCCCAAAGATAATCATCTTGAATTTTTAGTAGAACATGGCACTTCATTACATTGCATTACATTGTTACTAGAATATGGTGATATGAAATGGAATTTCATTATATTGTATTATTTTTCCCTTGATTACAACTTCAAACACATATTCACAATTCGTTACAACATATCTAATAAAATAATGAAATATTTACTATTAAGGTTAATTTTCTTTAGATCTACAGAATATTTAGTTATTGATAAAATAGATAAAACACATAAAAATAGAGAAAAGTAAAACACATTGACACCATCCAAAACTAAATTCAAAATATCACTTGGGAAACCCAATACAGGAGAAAACCTAGCTAGAAGGTGAGGCTTCTCTCCTCTATTTTCTCTCGTAAAGAAATGATGCAAATATAAAGAAAGAGGCACTCTCTATGGAGTTTCATTTGACTTGTGGCCTATATGGCCACTACATAATCTCTCCTCCTCTATTATTCCCACATAATACCACTCTCATATGTTTTTCTCAACTATGGAACAAGATGCAATGAAAAATAATGGAACCCCTTCTCCTCTTAGTGGCACGGTATTTAACATAGCCTAATAGCCATCTAGGGATAGGTTTTTTACTTCCCCGGCCCTCAATTGTGATAGGGTTTTGAACCTTGTATAATATTATTGAAACTACACACATGGCTATCCGCATATGGATGAGTAATGGGGTACAACATGCAATCCTCTCATACCATGGTAGTCAACACGATAGGTCAAATTGCGAGAGTTTGATGAACTTTTATTGACATGATTTTTGCATCGTTGGGAAGGTATCAATGTGTATAATTAAGTCATAGAATCCCATCTTTGTTGGGAAAGTTTTAACCCAAAAACAATGTTGTCTGATGCCTCAAAATGGCTCAAGATGGTTTTGGACCCCAATTTTCCGAACTAGGACCTGCCACTAAAATGGACCTACAAGCTTGTTCCTCCAAATTTTCATCTCTAAAAGGATCAAGATAGATGAAAAAAAATATAATGATCCAATCTGGATCATACCTCCCCATTTAGGGTGCCTTTGGTCTGCAAAATATTTACTAAATGAGGTGAGGAAAATTTTCCTCATCCTTCTCCCTAGAGTACCACTTTGCTTTCCCTGGAATTTATCCCTTCAACCCAATTTTCCAAAGGTCATGTTGCCCCTATATTGTAGTTATAAACCACTTTTGCAAAAAAAATTCTTCTATTAACTCTGCCTAAGCATCTGGAGCTAAGTCCCCTATGGAAGGTATGACCTACTCCTCCTCCTAATATAGCATGGAAGGATAATATGGTTTGAGATTCTCGACATTCACTACTGAGTAAATGTGCATGTATGGGGCTAGACTGGGTTTGTGGGTGTTATCCCCCACCTCTTCCAATACCTCAAAAAGAACACAATGTGGAGCCTTTATCTTCTTACCAGGACACTGTATCCTTTCCTTATTTAGTTGTACCCATACTTTGTCTCCCACTCTAAATGTTTTCTCTATTTTTTTTTGGTCATGTCTAGGCTTGTACTTTTCATGTTCCTTCTTTAGTGTCTCCTATAATTGCAAATGAATCTTCCTGATCTTCTCAACAAATTTTTATACCTTTAATTCATCTCCTATGAGGTCCTCCCTCACTGATCCTTGTTGTCTATATACAACATCTAAGGGTGAAGGTGGAAAATACCTAAAGCGAATTTTAAAAGGTGACTTATGAGTAGAAGTGTGGACTGCTATGTTATAAGAGTGTTGTATATAGATCAAATTTTCATCCCAAGTCTTTGGATGCTTCTGATTGCAACCCCTCAAAAGATGCACCAAATTCCTATTGACTACTTGTGTCTTCCCATTTGTCTATGGATAGAATGTAGTAGATCTCTTAAACTTAGTGTCCCTATTCTCCCATAATCTAGTCTAAAATGCATTGAGAAATTTGGTATTCTTATTTGAGATGATGCTCCTTGGTATCCCAAAGTGCACCCATACTTTTTCAAACAACTTATGTTGCATTATGTTGTCATTGATCTCAAATGATTGATGTCAAAGAGTTGATGCCTTGTTATAGTCTCATTGATGTATTGATTAATGGCCTATGTTGTCATAGAAGTAATCGATGTCAAATATGTAAAGTGGTGTCATAATGATGTATTTTCATGGATTGATATATAGATGGGATGATGTAAAGGTTGGTCATTGTTTTTATTTCATGGTTGATAGGAAGTATGAAATGGATGAACTCCAAAGTGGTCCCCTTATGGTGGAAGCCTACTCTTGGATAAATTTCTCAAAGTGGTCCCCTTATGGTGAAATCCCTCACGGGAAGATGTTTTGTGAAGTCCAAATTGTTAGGTGGTTGAGTAGACCAACAATGTGGTTAGGTAACCCAATTTTGATTGAGTAATAATGTAATGACAATCAATGAATTTGCAGGAGAAACTCTTCTAGATCGATAGTATATGGCATGCCATTTCTGGTGATATGTGGAACGTCACATAACTCCTCACGGTTAGAGAGTTATGACCTTGTGAAGTTGGAGAACCCTCATGTGTTGTCTATAAGCCCATAGAAGGTCAAATAAGTCAAATTATTCTAGAATCTCCTAGAATATGTTGACAATTCAAAGTGGTTAGTCATGTATCAAGTGGTTGCAACAAGAAAACAATTAAAAATAAATTAGTTGCAATTAGATGTGGAAAAGTTACTATTTATGGAAAAAATGGGTTAGAAGTGGACAAAGTGGGTTAGAAGTGGACAAAAGGTCAGAAGTGGGTTATCCCCTAAAAGAAGGAAGTTGGTTAGATTTGGTTATATGAGGAAGCTACTTGGAGAAGTATAAATAAGACAGCAGGGGTCTCTTATGAGTATGATCTTTGAGCATATTGAATATCCATTTGTGAAAGGTTATTTTTGCAGGTATTATTGATAGAGAAATTTTTTGATAGAAAAAGTGTGGAAAAAGAAAAAGTGCGGTAGAAAAATTGTGAAGAAGAAAAAGTGCGGTAGAAAAAGTGTGGCAAAAAAATTGTGGTAGAAAAAGTGCGGCAAAAAAATTGCGGCAGAAAAAGTGCGGCAAAAAATTGCGGTAGAAAAAGTGCGGCGGAAGAATCGTAATAGTAGAATCGCTACAACTTATGGTATTTGGTTTATGGAGAGTATGGTGTATTTCTAGAGGTATCTTGTTGGTTATATTGGTGATATTGTTGAGAGTTGACTTGGTGAGTGATCTTGGTGAGTAGATATAATTTGTATGATGAGATTGATATGACAGGTTGTGTGGTGCATAGGTTATGCACTTGTGTTGGTATAAACTATTGATACAGTTTGACAGATTGCTTTCTATATACAAGTTGGTTCTTGTACTTGAGGGTTGGATTCCTCTTCTTGGTTGGTGTTGATATATGTAGACTGGGTCTTGCATTGAGAGCTGGTTCTCTCTTTGAGTTGGTGCTCATTTAAATTGGTGTTGATAAACCCCAATGATTGTAGTTCGTAATACAAAAGAAGCTTATACATATATATGGTGTTCCTTGTGTTCTTTATTGTGATGGTTCATAGTTCTTTATTGTTAATGTATGTCATTGAGATATGTTTATATGCAATCAACTTAGTGTGAATGGAATTAGTGAGTAATGATGTTGTGAATGGCAATTGCTAACTAAATTTTTGTAAGAAGTCTAAAAATATCCCTCACACTGATTCACCCCCCCCCCCCTCCCCCTCATTTTTGTTGGTGTGTCCAATAATTGGTATCATAGGAGGCCTTCATTATATTCCTTACAATATTTAAGGAGATACATGGAGACACAAATGGATGATGAATTTCCAATTTTTGACTAGACAAATATTCATCATGGAGAATAGAAATGAAATGGTATTTGAAGGCAAAAGGAGCAGGTGTTTTGAAAGAAGCTATTGATGGATTAGTTCCCTTGAAGAATAAGTCAAAGTTTTCTGCTCAGAAGGAATAAAATAAGAATGATGCATTGCTCTCAAGGCAATTTTCAATGAACTCTCAAGATATGTCAAAGAAAGCATGGGACAATGTACTTCCACCAAGGATTTATAGTTGAATCTAGAGAAGGTATATCAAGACAAGGAAGACAATTCCATCAAGGAAAATGAAGGTAAAGACTCTCCAAAATATTCTGATTTCAATACTCCTAGTGAAGTTAAATGTTATATTACAAATCAAGAACAAGATATAGTAGAAGTTTGTGTAGATGAAGAAGAAGAGTTTTTGAAGTTTAAAGAAAAAGTTGTATTGAAGTTAGGTGATGTTAGCATGGAAATAGGAAATTATTCAATTGCTTCTGATTATCTTGAAAAATGCATTAATGAAGTCCTATAAAATTATCCAAAGCATATCATGGAACTAAAGAAAATTCTCAAATAACAAGAAGAAAGTAAAAAGACTCAGTTCGAAGAAAAAAAAGAAGATATCAAAAGACTAAAGAATGGAATAATCATTCAAGAAGAAGAAAATAAGAATGTAGATGATTAGCTTAGAAAAAATATTGAAGTTAATGTCAATATGAAGACCCAAATTGAAGAAGCCAAAAGGATAGAGGAACTATTGAAGAATCAAGTAAATGAAAAGGAAGAGTCATTCCATAAGTTGGAAGTTGAATTTGTTGATCTCAGAAAGAAAGTAGAGAAGTCAAACACTCACATCAAGTTCATGAATAGTTCAACAATATTGGATGAAATCCTAGATATCCAAATATTTCCAAATGATAAATCAGGTCTTGGATACAAGAAGGAAGCTACTAAAACTTCTAATAAGCATGAATTAAGTCTTTCTTTCTCAAAAAGTGGAAGCAAAGGTGCAAGTCAAGAACCTACACAAAGCAAGGAAACTTTCAGAAGAACAGAGCAAATAAGACATCAAGAAGCCATCTTTACACCTCAAAGAAAATTCAGAAGAGAGACACCTTCAAGGTGGACACCAAATCAAAGGTATGAAAATATTTTTCATGGTCACTGCTTCTCATGTTATGAATATGGTCACAAAGTTTTTGATTGCATAAATTATGTAAGAAAATATGTTGGAATGTTCCATAACACCCTAAGATGTTGCATATGTAATCAAGTGGGACACATTGTTGCAGATTGTCACACCATGAGATGTTATAGTTGTAGTGGGTTTGGCCACAAAGCTCGGGATTGCTTAAATTCAAGAAGACAATCAAAGAGGAGTGGTTCAAGTAGCATGGAAATAAGAACACATGTAACTTGGAAGGAAGACAATGTGGAAAGGATGGAAGCTCATAAAATCAATGTTGATAAACTAGGATAGTTTCAGAAGTGGATGAAGAAAACTGAATAGCCAGACATGAATGAAACGAAAAAGAATGAGGAAAGCCTTACATTTTATGAGGCATACATGGGCTCTTGCGGGATTAGTCTCATACATCTGAGAGGTGGCCAATAGAAAGGTCACATACATACGTGAGTTGTATGTCGAATAGGCCGCGTATATGTGGTAAAAACCTCAAGAAGAGGAGTGTACATATGAGCTGCAGTATGGTTTGATGGTATAAATATGTTTTGCAGGGTCTAACATGGTTTGTTGCAAGTTTTCATGATTATATGCTTGCATGTGTGTTTTATGTATGTATGGTGATTACATATGCTTGAGTGTTGAAGCTTATATATCTTAGATGCCTGGTGCAAACTTTAGTGTGTGGAGTGATGCATTCCGTATAAGATATATTGTTGATTATGTTCTTAGTGATGGTAGGGAACCTTGTCTATGGAATATATCATGATGATGTGATCCTATCTAGAGATATATCATTGATATATTGAAGGACACTCTTAGTACATGTTTAGAGGTACTATTGGATTCTTAGTACTTGTTGTAGTGAATGGTTTTTGAGGTAGATCTGTGATGGTACATGGATGGTACATATGTGAGCTCCATTGATATATCTTATGATGTAATGTTAGAGGAATATTTTTTGTATGTCTTGGTGCATGCATTTGGCATGTTGTTGAGCTACATATTGGGACATGTAGTTGATGAGTTGATGAGGTGGTTATGTTGTACATCATTGATGAGTCATATCTTGATATATAGTTGATACATGATTGGTACATACTTGGTACATTGGTTGAGGCACTTGCTAGAAGTATGATTGGCACATGGTTTATGGTTGATATGACATACATGTATGGGAACACATATTTATTGTAGTTCATCTTGTTGAGGTTTGGTGCATGGTTGATGCACTTGCTTTGGTACATGATGTATGGGATGATATATTTGAGATGGTTGGTTGATATATTGATGATTGAGATACATGGTTGTGGCACTTGGTTCATGGTAGAGGCATATCATCAATGATATGACACTTGTTTGAGGCACATGGTTGGCATGTTGGTATAGGCATATGGTTGGTACATAATTGGCACATGTTCTTGGCATATGGTTGATACACTCCATTGATTATATCTTATGGTATATTTTATGGTATTGATGTACATGGTTGGCACACAGTATGGCATAGGTTGTAAATGGTTGAAGTTTTGTTCATGATTCTCTATTCATTGTTGGAATATCTTTTTCTTCATGATGTATGGGGAATGATTTTGACGCATGGACAGGTCCAAGGATCGTCATAAGAAGAGAATATCATTCTTGAGAATTTGATCTATGTTTTGGTTGATCAGCAACATTTGCAGCAGAAGCAGATTGCAATGGTAGCATATTGTTCATCTTGAAGAGAAAATAGGGGGAGACATACCCACAGGGGGAGTTATTCTTCTTCCCATGGTCGGTTGCAGAAGCATGATTCTAGGAGGAGAGATGATTGGAAGCCATATCATCAAAATTACATCATAGTGATTTCCCTTGTCAAAGGGAGAGATATTCATCGGATGCATGGAGAGAAACCCACATGACAGTGCAACCAAGGGGGGAGACCTCAGGGACAGTTTAGTCAGGGGGAGAATCCCCAAAGAGATAGACCCTTTTCCATTGATGTCAAAGGGGGAGAGATAGTCACATTGATGTGATTGAGATGAATATTGATGAATATAAATGCCATCTCTACATGTTGCCATCAATGATTGGTGTTGACATCAATGTTGGTATTTCCATCAATGCCAAAGGGGGAGATTGTTGCATTATCTTTCCATTGATGTCAAAAAATTGATTCCTTGTTATAGTATCATTGACGTATTGATTGATGGACTATATTGTCATAGAAGTAATTGATTTAAAAGATATCAAGTTGTGTCATAATGACGTATTATCATGGATTGATGTATAGACAAGTTGATGTAAAGGTTGGTCATTATTGTTATGTCATGGTTGATAGGAAGTACCAAATGGACGAACTCCAAAGTGGTCCCCTTATGGAACAAGCCCTCACGAGAATACTCTCTTGGATAAAGTTTTCAAATTCGTCCCCTTATGGTGAAATCCCTCACGAGAAGATGCTTTGTGAAGTACAAATGGTTAGGTGGTTGAGTAACCTAGAAGTGTGGTTAGGTAACCTAATTTTGATTGAGGAATATTTTAATTAAGATAAAGGAATTTATAGGAGAAACTATTCGAGATGGATAGTATTGTCATGCCATTTTTGGTGATATGTGGAACATCACATAACTCCTCATGGTTAGAGAGTTATGACCTTGTGAAGTTGGAGAACCCTCATGTGTTGTCTAGAAGCCCATAGAAGGTCAAAGAAGTTAAATTATTCTAGAATATCCTAGAATATGTTGAAAATTCAAAGTGGTTAGTCACAGGTTAAGTGGTTGTAACAAGAAAACAATTAAAAATAAATTAGTTGTAATTAGATGTGGAGAAGTTACTATTTATGGAGAAAATGGGTTAGAAGTGGACAAAAGTGGGTTAGAAGTGGACAAAAGGTCAGAAGTGGGTTAGCCCCTAAAAGAAGGAGGTTGGTTAGAGTTAGTTAGATGAGGAAGATACTTGGAGAAGTATAAATAAGAGAGAAAGGATCTCTTATGAGTATGAATTGTGAGCATATTGAATACCCATTTGTGAAAGGTTATTTTGGAAGGTATTATTGATAGAGAAATTTTTTGGCAGAAAAAACGTGGAAGAAAATTTGTGGCAGAAGAAAAAGTGCAGCAGAAAAATCCTAGAAAAAAAAGTGCAGCAAAAAAATTGCAACATAAGTATCGTGGTAGCAAAATCACAATAGCAGAACCACTACAGCAGAATCACATGAATAGAATCATGACAACTTATGGTATTTGGTTTATGGAGAGTATGGTGTATTTATAGAGGTATCGATTTGGTTATATTGGTGATATTGTTGAGAGTTGACTTCGTGATTGATATTGGTGAGTAGATCTGATTTGGATGATGAGATTGATCTGATAGGTTGTTTGGTGCATAGGTGATGTACTTGTGTTGGTATAGATAGTTGGTACAGTTTGACATATTGATTTTTGTCTACAAGTTGTGTCTTATAATTTAGGGTTGGATTCCTCTTCTTAGTTGGCCCTGAGATCTATAGGATGGGTCTTGTAATGAGAGTTGGTTCTCTCTTTGAGTTGGTGCTCATTTCAGTTGGTGTTGATAAACCCCAAGGATTGTAGTCTGTAATACAAAAGAAACTTATACATACATCTGGTGTTCCTTTTGTTATTTATTGTGATGGTTCATACTTCTTTATTATTAATGTATGTCATTGAGATATGTTTACTTGCAACAAACTTAGTGTGAATGTAAGTAATGAGTAATGATGTTGTGAATGGTGATTGCTAACTAAAGTTTTGTAAGAAGTGTAAAAATAGCCCGCACAATGATTCATCCCCCGAATCATCCCCCCCACTTAGTGTGGCTGGTGTTTCTAACAACTTATTTGTTGTTCCATATCCATTGATGGTATTTTTACAAGGAATTATAATGCACATTTTGTTGAAACTGGAAACTACCACAAAACGATAGTCATGTCCCTTCCTAGTTGTTGGTAAACCTCCCACAAAATCCATGGAAATGCTTTCCCAAGGTCAAGTGGGTACAGGTAAGGGATGGTATACACCTTTCTTCCTATTGTTGTGTTTGTTGGTACAAAAAAGTATACATACTCTAATATACCGTGCTACATCTTCTTGCATTATGGGCCAATTCACACACCTCTGTAAGTTGGAAATTGTCTTCCCAACACCAAAATTTATTTCAACATTATAGGTGTGAGTCTCTCTGATAAGATGCAATCATTCACCTTTAGGAACACAAATCTTGTCGAGCTTGCAGAGTAAAATATTCTATAAATGATAGTCATCCTTTCCATCACCTTATTCTATATGAATTTGTCCTTGTAGATACTAAAACACCTCCTTGAAGTCCTCATCTTCTTTGTATGCATCATGGGTAAAAGGATCCATGTGCATTAGAGTTCCAAAATCTATAATCTTAGATGTGGGTAGCCGTGAAATCAGGTCTGCCAACTTATTTGTGCTACCCTTATTTTACTTAATGAACAAATGATTTTTTTGTAAAAAACTCATCCACTTGTAATGTCTGGCTTGTTTCAGATTACTCTAAGATTGAAAATACTATAGTGGTTGGTGATCTATGTGGATGATGGTATCCTTTCCCATTAGGTAGTGCTTCCACTTTTTGACATCTTGTACCAAGGAATAGATCTCCTTGTCATAGGTAGGGTATTTGAGAATAGCCCGATAAAATACTTCAAAACGATTATAGATGGGCCTTCCTCCCTACATCAATATTGATCCCATGCAATACCCACTTGCATCTATCTTCACTTCAAAAGGATTCTGCAAATTTGGTAGTGTGAGAACTATTTCTTGACTAATATTTATTTTAAGCTCATCAAAGACATTCTATTGATTCTTCCCCCACTGGAAACTCTTACCACTAGATATTATGGCATGGACTGGTGCAACTACTGTTGAAAATGAAGCTATGAACTTCTGCAAGTATTGCACTTCCCCAACAAAACTTCTAAATTCAGTGACATTAGTAGGAACTAGAAATTTCATGATGGATTCCATATTTGTAGCATATATCTTGAGCTCCCATCCACTGAAAACATACCCTAAATACACTAAACAATGCTGAGAAAACTCCCATTTCTTGATATTAGCCAATAGTTGATGCTTTTTCATAGTTTCTAATGCCTGCATAAGATGTGGCATGTGCTCATCCTGGGTAGCACTATAAATTAGTATATCATCCAAATAGGAAATAAAAAATGAATCTAGATAAGGGAATAAAACATCATTCATTAGTCTCATAAATGTAGCTAGTGCATTGCATAAACTGAATGGCATAACCAACCACTCATACAAACCTTGCCTTATCTTGAAGGAAATCTTCTAGGTATCTTCTTCTTTGACTCGTACCTGGTGATATCATGATTTCAAATACAACTTAGTGAAGTACTTGGCATGTTGCAGTTGGTCCAATAGATCATCGATCCTTGGTAGGGGGTACCAATTCTTTAGTGTAATCTTGTTCAATGCCCTGTAATTGATACACATTATCCAAGTCATGTTTTATTGGGAACAATTATGATGGGTGACCCACAAGGTGAGTACTTGGTCAAATTACACCCTTCTCCAACAATTGTTGCAATTGCTTCTTTACTTCATTCACTCCTAGAATGGACTATCTATACATCCCAATATTCAGAAATGGGGAGTTTGGAGACAACTGCATTTCGTGCTCCACTTCCCTCTTGGGTGGTATCCCTTTAGGCTCCTGGAAAAATACTCTATATTTACTTAGAAACTCCTCCAATTGTTGTTTATGATTTTAGTACACCCCTCTATGGATCCCTTCAGTCTCATTGACTCATCATCAAATTCATTTTATCTTAAGAAAAGAAAAATATATTTATCACTAGAACTAATCAACTTCTTGGCTTGATTGACACTTACCTATTAGATCTTTGGCTTACCTTTATGCAAATTGATAATGTAGGACTTCCCATCCTTGATCATTTGGTATTGGTTGGATATTCGCATGAATATTTCATCCCTCATATACATGTAGGGTCTTCCAAATACTACTCCACATATATCAAGGGGTACTACGGCCAATTTCACTTCATCAATAAAATCAAAACTTACATCAAATTAAATACTACATTGTTTTGTTACCTTTATCTCTACATCCTTGTTTATCCAACCTAATGGATAAGGGATAGGATGATTGTGAGCCTCCAATCCAATTGACCATGTATGATTCTATGAGATTATCCTATGAACCAAAGTTGAAAAAAGCATCTATCTTGGTCTTCTGGACGTAAATCTTGATGCAGAAGAGCTTAGTCAACTCCTTCTCTTCCTGGTGATGAAGGCTACTCAGATTCACCTCTTCCACACAAATGTTAAGACAATATTTCCATTCACATCTGAGCTAATTTCAACATAATTCTTGAACATTTTTATAGAAGGTTCTTTTTCTTTCCTTCCTTCTTGCGGTTCTTTGAGTTCATCTCTGGATGTAGTTTCCAACACTTATCTTCGGTGTGGCCATAAATGTTGCAATGATTGAAATGGTTGATGGGATATTTACTATGTTGTGTAGTGGTTTTTTTCTTCTTATATTTCCCCTATTTCCACTTCTTATTCCCCTCCTTGGAATATTCTTGGTGCTCTTTATGCTTCAAACCACTTGGATTACCCTTCTTTTGGCCTATGTTTTCTAGATACTATGTTTGTACACATGCCTCATACATTGTCCTTGGATTGAATAGCATCGCCTACTTTCATAGATGACTGTTTAAACCCCTCGGATACTTGAGGAGTACATACGGTTTGTTGGGAGAGATACCTAGCATGATGGCCATATTTCTAAACTCAATGGTTTACTCATGTACACTCTACCCCTGCTTCTTCTTGAAGTAGTTCCACCAGATCCATTGGTCCTCTACATACTCAATAGGGTAAAATTGGGAATTAATGAGGGTTTGATTCCACCTTGATATCAGTGGATCACCTTCCATCTTAAGTGATTTCATATGGATTTCCCACCAAGTTAAAGCATAGCCCTCTAACTTTAATGTAGCAAATGTAATCTTATGCTCTTCATCTATATGGTGAATGATAAAATAAAGTTCTAGTTGTTGCAAGCAATGATTCATTTTTAATGCATCAATATCACCTTGATATGGATTTATGTCCACTTTCTCTTTCATATTGAATAGGTATTGTGAAGTGTTCATGACACTCGAACTCAACTTTTTTTTTCGGATTATTTCCATGAATCCTTTTCTTTGTGATATTTCAGTTTCCCCTTTGATTTGTTCTATGACATAGAGCCTCCATCATCTTCGAACAATTCAATATTTCTTTCTAGAGTCATCATGATGAGGTTCATATTGTGATTGATGTCAGACACTTATGCTTCAAACCACTCAAATCTCTCTTTTGTTGAATCTTGAGGGTTATTAACAAACTTGTCTTCCATGGCTAGGTTGTCTACAACTTCTCCTTATGTTGATTCTTGGATATTGAAACTTCCCACAAATACCCAAAAGAAAATCCTACTCTAATACCAATATGATATGAAAAATGTCGTGGATATTCCACTGGAATAATTCGTCACAACAAATCTAATAAAATATTGAAATATTTACAATTAAGGTTAATTTCCTTTAGATATCTAGAATATTTAGTTACTGATAAAATAGATAAAACACAGAAAAATAGAGAGCATTAAAACACATTCACACCATCCACAAATAAACACAATATATGACCTTAGAAACCCAATACAGGAGAAAACCCAACTAGAAGGTGAGGCTTCTCTTCTCTCTTTTCTCTGATAAATAAATGATGCAAGTACAAAGAAAGAGTCACTCTTTGTGGAGTTTTCTTTGAATTGTGGAATGCATGGATGATACAGAATATCTCCTCTTCTATTATTCCCACAGAATAATGGAACCCCTTCTCCTATTAATAGAACAATATTTAACATAGCCTAACAACCATCGAGGGATAGTTTTTTTACTTTCTCAACCCTCAATTGTGATAGGGTATTGAAGCTTCCATAATTTTCTTGAAACTGAACATGTGGCTAGCCATACATGCATGAGTAATGGGGACTAACGTGGCATCCTCTCATACCATGGTGGTCAACACAATAGTTCAACTTGCGGGAGGCATAACGTTTTCAGACAAACTTTGATTGACGTGATCTTTGCACCGTTGGAAAGGTATCGATGTGTAGAATAGCATCACAGAGTCCTAGATATGCTAGGAAATTTTTAACCCAAAAAAATGTCATTAGATGCCTCAAAATATCCCTGAATGGTTCTGGACCTCAATTTTCCAAACTAGGACCTACCACTAAAATGGCCCTGCAAGCTTATTCCTTAAAATTTTCCACTCTGAAAGGATCGATATAGATAAAAAACAATATAATGATCCAATCTAGATCAATTGTGGTGTTTTGTAAGAGTTATTTCATCTATCAGTTGATTTATGGTTGTGATGATTGTCTTCTAGCCACATATTTTGTTGTAGTTTCCATTTGAGGTTTTTGTACACTATTGTGGTGTTGTGCAAGAGTTATTTCAGCTATCAATTGAGTAATGGTTATGATGACTATCTGATAGGAAGAAGTGGTTTTCCTATAGGCCATATGATGTTTGTGTACACTGTCATGGTGTTCTGTAAGAGTTCATCGTACAATTTGGTTTAGGTGCAATTTCATGATTTAGTGAGAAGCAATTGTTATCTTCATCAAATCCATGAGGCAAAGTGTGTTCTTATTTGCATGTTATGGGAAATTGTGAAAGTTGTCATCAAGGGGGAGTGTTTATGTAATGCCATATTCCTCCATAATTTTTTCTTCTCCCTAATATTCATTAAGAGCGAGTGTTGGAATGTGTTACTCTGGAAGGTATTTTATTTCTTATTCATGCAGGGAATGTTGGAGAGTATTGTAATTTGATCTTCCTTCATATGTGTTCCTTCTCCGTAATCATTACTAAGGGGGACTGTTGAAATATATAATGATGTCTTGTGTGGTATTGTTGGAATCTTTTAATTTGGAAGGTAATAATGTCTACTCTTATGTAAAAATATTATCCTACATGCATCAGGAAGTAATATAATATTGTTAGCATTCATTATATAAAGAAGTGAAATTACATTTATCCCACATGTATTTTGGGATGTAATTCCTCCATACCTCTTGGTATATAATAGAGGTAAGAGAGACCCATGAGTTACATCAAAATGAAGGATCACATAGTGATCATATACATCAAAATTATGTAGAAATGGAGTGTGATGTCTGGGATCTCAAGTGTAAGAATGAATATTTTTGAAGAATAAATAAGACAATACATTCATGTGGATGTTTCCCCGTTTTGGGGTTTACCACATATATTTGGTGTACTCTTTTTCTCTTGTATATTTCTTATTATGATTAAATTTTGTTGTTATGTGGATAGAAGAATAGACTAGTAAGGTTATTATGTTTAATATTGTTGTATGTTTATTCATATGTTTCGATATTTTTACTAGTGCATTTGTACTCTCGACCCCCTTGTCAGAGTTTTTTTCTCGCTGAATTCATGAACCAATTGAATGGTTAGTACAACTGTCACACTCCTTGATTTTGCACACCCTCATACACAAATTGGTCACTTCCTTTCACAATTTTATTCTTCGTGACACATCCTCGAATCAAGGAAAGGTCAACCCTCAACTTGTTGCATTGTGAAGTCACTCCAAACCAAAGTCATCAGAGGCACCTTGACTCCACTTCCCACCTCCTTGCACCATTATTCAATTTGATGCAAGTCTCACATTCCATGCCACATCTAAGTCTGCAAAGAGTCAAAGAATCATGGTGCATTGAACGTTCAACCAACTCCACCCTTTCCACTCAAATTGTGATTAAGTCCATGAATCTGGATTCCTAGGACAAATTATCCCCATTCTCTTCATCTGCATCTTTAGATATTAAACATCCCATCTTCTCCAAGAGTTTCGCATCCAAAACATATTTTCCCCATTACTTTGTCACTCATCCATGTTGTTGCGTCTACTTCTAGTTTATGCCTTGAAATAGTTAGGATTCACCATAAACCATGCTTCCCCAAAGAAATAGGAATTCCCGTGCCTAAGTAATATCTTCATGCTTCAATATTCTTGTCTGCATAATCCTACAAACCAAGGAAATTCCTTAAATCACCTTTGTATATTGATTCACCCCTATGCAACGCAACATCTTTGATGAGTGTGGTCAACACGCCCACATTCATCAAATGTCCCAACAAACTGTCCAAAGTGTTCCAAGTATAATAAGTCATCTCAAATAAATTTCATTCCTTGGCACATCTAAGCCAATACTTATGCCAACCTCAACCAACAAACCACTTTGGATCTCTATTTCATTGCACAATCATCTGCAAGTCACCAAGGTATTCTTTGCCTCACCCAATGTCCCATACTAAAGGTGAGAGAGCACCACTAAAGTCACTTGGTCTGCATTCTTCCCATTCAGGTTTACTACCAGCAATTCTTGGTCGACTTCTTTATTGACTCCATCCATCTCCTAGAATGAAACTACATTCTTCCTTTGCAAGTGTCTCATAGTCTGGCACTGTCGTCGCCACTATCAATCCATCGCATGACTCAATTTTTTTTCTAAGGAATCAAAGGACCAAAGAACCTCATCTATTCTCTATAACTTGGCACATTCTCGGCCTCAGTACCTTATCCATCATAGAAATCCCTCTAATACACCTCATCAAAGAGTTAGGAAACTCCTCAACTCACCTCCACAACTGCACCCAAATATCCCTAATTCCGCCACTAGACTCATTTAATATGGTCTCCCCAAGATCTCTTCACATTTTCCTAAGTAAATGTGTCCCAAATGCTACATTACTTCTTTGAAATATACACCACTTAAATAACCCTCAATTTTGTCGGTTTTCACTGTGGAAACAAATTGCACTTGAACAACCAATTCACCTGCTTTCCTTTCAAATAACTCATCATAACTCTTAGAAAATGAAAGAACTCAAAACCAACCATACATTTTCCACGTTATTCATGGCTACATCCATGGTTTAATTCTATTGTATAGGGTCTACACTCACCCAAGCCATTGTCTCTTCACATGAACTCCCTTCAATCACCATTCATAGCTCCACAAACCTACATAACACCTTCATTGTGATACATGGCTTAGTCCATGCATCCAATTCATAAATATATATAAGTCACAAACTTTCTATGCAATCATTCAAACTCATCTCCACGACCCTTCCATCTTTGCACTTTGATTGTTTCCTCTTCAAGGAACCATGCACACACTTCCCGAATGATAAGCCATGTTGTTGATAATTGAATATCATAACTCTATGAAGAGATATCTCATATGAAGGCTACAATCAACCCACTCATACAAAAACCCAACTCGACTCAATTGTTGTTCTCAGCGATGCACAAAATGAAGATGTCATGTGGAAATTGTGCCCAACCAGCTACCTTGCTACAAAGTAGTTATAGATCGCATCAATTCACCCAACTCACCCAAGTTCTTAAAATCGTCGCATGGCCACCTGCCATGTACTAAGTTTTAACAAAGGTGTGTCCACTTCATCACAACCCAATACTACTCCACTTTGAGATCACTTTTGCAATCAAATATGCAACAAGTCCTACGATAAGTCTTATGTTCATATACCTTGCCCAAGTGCTTCGTTTCACCAAGAAAAAAATTCTTGTTCTTCTCAATGTGTGCACACAGGTCTAACACTTACTTATGTCGAAAATGAAACCAACCAAGTTTATTCCCTATTAGGGGCCTCACCCCTCACGTAGGTAGAATAATATATTTCCATGTAATAAAGGTCAATATTAATAAGGCCTAGTAATAAGGAAGACTAATTCCAATGTAAGAAGACCTAATAGATGATTCTGCTTCTAGAAGGATCTTCCTCTAGATGGTTCTTTTGATAGACATATTTAGTATAAATAGGAGTCGAGGGTATGCGAACTTTTGTCTTGGATATTATTGTAATAGATCTCTACTCTGCTGGAGGTTTCCCCCTCGAAGAGGCAAGTGAACATTGCTCTCAATAATCAAAGTGCTCTTTCTAGTGTTCTTTTGGTATCATTTTGGTATTGTTGTGGTGTTGTTCTGATTATATTGTTATTCATATATCATTTCTAGATATTTATTTCAGTTTTTCATACTTTTTATATATGGAATATTACAAGTGGTATCATAGCACCTTCCTCGACAAAACATTGTGTGTTGTTTTTTTTCAGGGTAGAGACGTATTCCTGCGTCTTTAAGCTAAAGAGATCTGTTGTTACGTGCATAAAACCATGGTCGGGGATTCATACACGTAGGAAATACAAGTGGTACTTAAGTGCACATGTTTTGGCCACCCTTGTAACCCCTATTGATACCCCTTCGAGTGGTAGCACATCAAAAAGCACCTGTATACAAATTAGCCTAGATCTCCTGAAGCCCTCCATAGATACACTGATCGGTCACCTGAATGCTATAGTGTCACTGAGAACAACACTTGTGAAGATAATCTCTATTACCTGGGTAGTCAGGTAGTACAGCTAAGGGCATGATCTAGCCTTCTTTGTTGGTGCCCTGAGATATTGGACCGAGTACTATTGTTGGACCCCTCATGTATATCAGAGAGCTATAGCATAGGGAAAACCCTTATCTGTAGAACCCTTGAATACCTAACCCTTGGAATGGAAACAAAAAAAGAACATAAAATATCTATTGCAGCGCAACTATGTCTCCTGCATTCAAGTTGCGAAATTTCTACACATTTCTTCATGTTAACCATTTGGGAATTTCATCATTGTTGTATTCTTCAGATCAGAGTATAACTCTGTAGGAGTAAAAAAAATAAAAATAAAAAAGTCTAGATCCTTTTGGTCGCATTATTTGAGACCTATTCCATTGGATTTCTCTCTTCTCCCTTATCGTAGTCATACCTATCGTTTTTCAATAATTTTTTTCTTGTGGACTCGGCCCCCTTCCAACACCCTTATTTCATATTTAGCCCATTGGATTCCACTCGTTTCCCTGATAGTTGTGATACACTTCACCCATAACCCATTTTTTGTGTGTTCCCACTCACCCATTTTCCTGTTCCCTCATCATCATGGCCCATACCCATAGCCAAGACTTGGAAGCTCGCTTCACTAACTTGCACTCTAATTTCACAGAAACCCAACAAGAAATGCGAAAAATTAGTGCCAATATTGTCATCATCAATCAAAGGATGCATTTCTCCATCTCCACCTCAATCACGAAACTCAAATAAGAGCTCAAACAAGACATTGCTACCCATCTTGAATCTATCGCTACGATGAATTGTGCCAAGTTGCATATCCATGCAGATCTTCCCGTATCTGACCCCCCTTTTCATACCGAAGGTGAAACTTCTTCTCATTCCCAAAATTTTCAGCCCTATCACTTTCAACGTGACCTATGCCTTCCGCGTGTGGATGTGACCAAATTTGATGGTTCAGATATCACTGGCTAGGTAACTCAAATGGAGCACTATTTTTCTTTGTAGGTTATCTCGGAGGATGTTTCAGAAGAGGATGTTGAGGCTCCCCTTGTGTCTGTGTCACCTAAACTCACTGACATAACCCCTCCCTTAGACCCTCCTGAAGTAGAACTGATCATTTCCCTAAATCCTCTCACTGACTTCTCTGCTCCCCAAACCCTCAAGCTAATTGGTTACATCAAGCATAGGAAGGTCATCACTCTTGTTGATAGTGGAAGCACCCATAATTTTATTCATCGCCACATTTCCCAAGAAACTAATTTCTATATTTGTCCAGTCAATAATTTCCAAATCATGATTGTCAATCGTGGGTCCATGAAATGTGGAGAGCATTGTGAAAATGTGTGTCTCCAAATTGGTGACTACAATCTGAAATCTCATATGTTTTATATCGACATGGGCGGTTGTGACATTGTGTTGGGTGTATAATGGATAAAGACCTTGGGTCCCATTCTCATGAATTTTAAGGAATTAACCATGCAATTTGACTAGGAGGGACAACAATATAAGTTCCAAGGCATCACCGTCGGTTCCCCAGAGATCATTATTTCCCATCGCATGGAAAATCTTATTAAAAAGATCATTATGGAATTATTTCCCAACTCCATGCCATCCAAGCCACTGAGACACCCTCTGTACCGCAGGACCTCCAATCCATCCTCTCTAAAGATCAAGTGGTTTTTTACACTCCTAGGGACTCCCTCCTTCCCTTGGTGTTCATGATCATTCCATTCCACTTGTCCCAGGAAGCCTTCCTCCCAATATCCATCCTTATCGTCACCCCTTTTCCCAAAAAAATGAAATTGAGAAAATTGTTCAAGAACTGCTCAATGCAGGTGTTATCCTCCCTAGTACAAACCCCTACTCTTCTCATGTGGTCATGGTCCTTAATAAAGAAGGTTCTTGGTGCATGTGTCATGACTTCCACGCCCTCAACAAACTCACCGTTAAAGACAAATTTCACATTCTTGTCATTAATGACCTCTTGGATGAATTGAGTGGTGCCCAATTCTTTACTAAACTTGGTCTTTGTTTAGGATGCCACCAGATCCATACGAAAGAGGAAGACATTCCCAATACTGCCTTTAGAAATCATGAGGGACAATATGAGTTTTTGTTCATGCCCTTTGGCTTGTGTAATGCTCCATCCACTTTCCAAAGCATCATGAATCATGTCTTCCATCCTTTTCTCCATCATTTTGTGTTAGTATTCTTTGATGATATCCTCATCTATAGAAAAACCTGGATATACCATATTGGTCACGTGGATAGAGTTCTCCATCTACTCTCTCAACACCAAATTTTCCTCAAACAATCTAAATGTTATTTTGGTGCCTCGAAAGTAGAGTACTTGGGTCATCTTGTGGGCAAGGTCGATGTTAGGGTGGATCCTAAAATTATTGAATCTATGCAAGATTGGCCTCATCCAAAGACTCTCAAAATATTGCGGGGATTTATGAGTTTAATAGATTATTATCGTAAGTTTGTTAAGAATTATGGAAATATTGCAACACCTCTCACTGTACTCCTTAGAAAGAATTCTTTCACTTGGACTCCAACAGCTACTCAGGATTTTCAAACCTTGAAGATGGCCATGTGCACCACTCCAGTTCTAGCCGTTCCTAATTTCACAAAGACCTTTGTCCTGGAATGTGATGCTTCCAGGAAAGGAATTGGCGTTGTCCTTATGCAAGAGGGTCGGCCTTTGGCCTTTACCAACAAACAATTGTTCAAGAGAAATTTGGGCAAATCAATCTATGAAAAGGAAATGTTGGCTATTCTGCATGTCGTAGATCTTTGACGCCCTTATCTATTGGGGAAACGATTCCAAATCAAGACAGATCATCAAAGCCTTAAGTATTTTCTGGAACAACATCTTTTCTCCCCCGAGCAAAAAAAATGGGTGACTAAGATCTTTGGATATGATTATGAGATCATTTACAAGAAAGGCAAAGACAATGTCATTGCTGATGCACTTTCCCAAAAATATGAAGATGAAGGGTCCCTTTTTTCTCTCTCCTTCATTGTCCTAGATTGGCTCCAAGCTATTCACCAGGAATAGATACACGATCCCAAAAGTTCACATCTGATACAACAATTGAAGTCAAATTCTCTAGTTTCCCCAGGGTACTCTTGGCTCATTGAGGAGCTTCGATACAAAGGTCGTTTGTGTTTAAGTAAATATTCAAAACTTAAATCCGTGGTACTTTATGAGCTTCATGATACACCCACAACTGGGCACTCTGGGTTTACCAAAACCTATGACCGTGTCAAATTTTCTTTTTTCTAGGATGGTACGAAACAAGACGTTCGTAATTATGTGGCTGAATGTGATGTGTGTCAATGCAACAAGGGAGAAACAGTCAAATCTCTGGGAACACTCCAACTGCTTCTGATTCCACCTACTATTTGGCGGGATATCTCTATGGATTTTATTGTCATCTTACCTAAATTGAGAAATAAATCAGTCATTATGGAGGTAGTTGATCATCTTTCCAAGTATGCTCATTTATGTGCTCTTCAACACCCATTTATAGCATCCATTGTGGCTCAACTTTTCATGGATCGGGTCTTCAAGCTTCATGGCATGCTACATTCTATTGTTTATGATCACAACCCAACTTTCACCAGCAATCTTTGGTAATAAATATTCAGTCTACAAGGCACCCAATTACATCTCAGCACAACTTATCATCCCCATACTGATGGCCAAATTGAAGTTGTCAACAAATTTTTGGAAACATATTTGAGGTGTTTTGCATCCGAAAGGCAACATCAATGGGCTCAATGGTTACCACTAGCTGAATGGTGGTACAACATTTTGTGCCATACAACTACCCGCATGACTCCTTTTGAAGAGGTATATGGAAAAAATCCACCTTCAGTTCTCTCATATTTTCCCGGGGTCTTGAAGGTCCAGGAGGTTGACCAAGTGCTTATAGTTAGAGAGGCTATTCTCCGTACCCTCAAAGAGAATTTGTTCATGACCCAAAATCAAATGAAGCAACAAGCATATCAAGATCACTCTAAATGTCAATTTGCATAAGGGGATCAGGTGTTTCTTCGACTACAACCTTACAAGCAAAGCAAAATTCCCTCAAGGCTGACCAGTGTCAGAAACTGGCACTCAAATTTTATGGTCCTTATACATTTCTCAAGAATGTAGTACATGTGGCCTATCAGTTAGATTTTCAAAGTCATTCTAAGATCCATCCTATTTTTCATGTTTCCTTTTTAAAGAAGGTGATTGGAACTAATTGCCAAACCCAAACCACCCTTCCCAAGTTGAACGAAGAAGGCTCCATTTGGCTACAGTCACAAACAGTTTTGGACCACCGTGAATGTCATTTTCATCAGTGAACCATCAAGGAAGTGTTAGTCCAGTGGAAAGATACAACTCCAACAGATGCTACTTGAGAACTAACTACCATTCTGCAAAAAATTCCCCATCTCAAGCCTTGAGGACAAGGTTGTTTTTAAGGGGGAGGGCATGTTAGGGATGTTGGACACACCTACCACACTTAGAAGGGGGGTGAATGAGTGTGGAGATCTTTTTCCCAAAACTTCCCTCTTACAAAAAAACTCCTTAGTTAACATTCAACATTTTCTCATTACTCATTGTTTTCATCTATAATCAGTTATATGTGGATACATATCAGCAACATATCATCAAGAAATCATCTCCATAAGGAACACAAACAACACAAGATGTATGTACAATTTTTCTTTTTATTATGGACTTCAATCCGGGGGTTTTTCAGCAACAACTGAATAGAGTACAAATCTACAAGAGAACTAGCTCTATATGCAAGACTCATCTTACATTCTCAGCACCAACTGAGATGAGGCAACAATCCTCAATAGATATCAATCTGTCAACATGAACAAGTGCATCAACCATGCACCAACCTGTGTCAAACAACCTGTAATCAACTTGTACCATAAACAAGTGCATCCAACCATGTACAAAGTATATACAAATCATTTTCCAAATACTCATCAACAATGACTCATCAATATGTACCAACATCATCAACTATACACCTCATGTATGTGCCAACTCATCAACTTCTTGTCTCAACAATGACTAGTTTTGGATTAGTCAACAACCCCAACTTGAAATAATCATAACTTTGTACCTATAATGAATAAAGATCTGAAACTAATACACAATGTTCTTCAGTGTGTTTTATGAAATTATTCCAGGTGGCACTACTTGGAACCTCTCAGAAAAGGCGTTATAGCAATAATGGCATACCTTGCTGAATTTTGGCTTATTCTAGAGAGCGACCTTGTAGAGCATGGCCCACACACAATATTCCTTGAATTGATATGAAAATGTTACACAACATACTAAATCTGGTACCCTAACCAACACATTTTGTCTCACTTAATTTGGATATGTTATGAATAAGTTATGACATTTTTACCCAAAACACTTGTTTTTGACTAGTTTCAGGACTAGCCACAAACCCTATTTTCCATGGAGTGTAACTCCCAAAATACAATGACCCACAAGTTAAAAATTTTACCATAGATACTTGGGTATGTTTTCTCAATCGTATATCAATTTCATAGTCAGAATCATTATAGAAAAAAATTATAGCAAAAATGGTGGGATGACCTATAAATAACATACCTTAGAAAGCATCATCAAAAGAATTTATCCTTCCTTCAATTCCGGCCCTCTTTTCTTCACCTTCCTTCTGAAATTAGGCTTAGATATCCTTGGCTACCTCATTCACCTATAGATAATCAATATTCTCAAGTGTTCCACACCAAAAATGCTCAAGAAGCTCTCCATCAATACTCCAAAAGACATTCTCAGAAAAAGCTCTCCATTGATCCACAAATATGATGATCTACAAGAGACTATTGCTATATTATTTATACTTTCATCCTCTAGGTCACTTAACCCATTTTTAGGTCACTTAACCCATTTCTAGGTCACTTAACCTATTTTCCTTATTTTAGGGTCAACCACTTTCCATAAATAGAAATTTCTCCAATATTTTATCATGTAAATACTCCTTCTTGATTTTCTCACCTTACTTTATCATTTCTTGATTTTGTCACTTCTCTTTATTATTTAAATAATCCACCTTGACTTTGTCTCTTTACTTTATCATTTAAATAATGATTTCTTATTTTATGTCACTTTGACTTCTTTGACCTTGGGGGCTTCAAGCCTTCATGTGGGGGTCCTTCATCTTCATAAGGCCATAACTCTCAAACCATGAGGAGTTATGTTACATTCTACATACCACCGAAAATGACATGACAAGCACTATCCATCTAGTATAGTTTCACCAACAATTTCCTTGATCTTCATCTCATTATTACACATACAAGCATGGGTCCTCCAACCATTCTTCTAGGATAACTCAATCCATAAAGTGTCTTCCCGTGAGGTATTTCACCATAAGGGAACCACTTTGGAGTTCATCCATTTGTGTACCTTATCAATCATGATAAGAAAATAATGATACCAAGGGTCCTCCAACCATTCTTCTAGGATAAATCAATCCGCAAAGCATCTTCCCGCGAGGGCTTTCACCATAAGGGGACCACTTTGGAGTTCATCCATTTGTGCACCTTATCAATCATGATAAGACAATAATGAGTCATCTATACATTTTTCAAACAATGCATCATATACTAATGAAACCACAATGATCCATCTTCATCATGTATCAATGATAACTCATTGATCCATCTTCATCATGTATCAATGACGACTCATTGATCCATCTTCATCTATGCATTCTCATAAATGAAAATACATATTATATTACATCAATCATCAATCAATCAATCCTTTGACATAAATCAGTTACTTGACATCAATCAATTAAACCATTGGCATCAATGACAACATGATCTAACAATCTCCCCCTTTCGCATTGATGGCAATATCAACATTGATGTCAACACCAATTACCAATTATTGATGTCAACAAGTAGATAAGACATGTTGTACATCAATAGTCAATGTGACTATCTCTCCCCATCAATAAACATCAATCACATCAATGTGATTAAATCTTCCCCTTTGACATCAATGGCAAAGGTCCATTCTCATCTTGGGGTTGATCCCCTTGCTTGAACTCTCCTTGGGGCTACTCCTCCTGTCTGATTTCCTTTGATCTTCCTCTAAATAATCTATCCCCTTTTGAACAAGAGATATCACATTGAAGTAATGTTGAAGATACATTGAACACACTCCCCCTGTGACCATTGCTCCCCCTGAAATTATGCTCCTATGCTCTTTCTTCAAGTATAGGGCTATTTTCTAGGTATGCATCTAATAAATATCTCCTCCTAGAATCATGGGAAGAAGAATGACTCCCCCTATGGGTATGTCTCCCCTATCTTTTCTGGAAGATGAACATTGTGCTACCATATAACGATCCTTGGACCTATTCATGCATCAAACTCATGCCATACCAAGCATCATGAAGCAAAAGATATGTCAACATTGAAATAAAAAATCATGAGCCAAATATCAACCAAGTACATCCTGTACAAAATGTGTGCTCATCATGCACAACACTTATGTACATAAACATCATGCAATGTGCCAAAAAATATCATCCATGGAATGTATCAATCATATGCCTTTATTCACATGCCAACATGTGCATCCACCAATATGCCAACCATGTGCATCTACCAACATGCCATTCATGGGAATCTACCAACATGCCAAACAATGTATCACATCACTCATGATATGTCTCCATCATGAACCAAGTTCCATAATCAGGTATCTCAAACAAATGCCAATTGTTGTGCTAATCAAGTAGTACCAATGGTGTAGTATCATCAAGTATATGCCATCTATGAGTGTACCAAACATGTACATTACCATGCACCAATACCAAAAAATGATGAATCCCATATATGTATGCCAAATCCTCCATAAAACATGTTCCAATCAAACTGCTAGTAGGTGCCTCTTCCAATGTACCAGAAAAGTATCAATCATGTATCAACTATAGATCAACAATGATGTACAACATGATCACCTCATCAACTCACCAACCATATGTACCAATATGTAGCCCAAT
>JZKD02S1803551.1:6504-20714 GCA_000966675.3 Picea glauca | reverse complement strand
TCATGTATCAATGACAACTCATTGATCCATCTTCATCTATGCATTCCCATCAAGGAAAATACATATTATATTACATCAATCATCAATCAATCAATCCTTTGACATCAATCAATCAAACCATTGGCATCAATGACAACATGATTCAACAAGGGACCTAACCCCTCATGTAGTTAGAATAATATATTTCCATGCAATAAAGGTCAATATTAAGAAGGCCTAGCAATAAGGAAGAATAAGTCCAATGTAAGAAGACCTAATAGAAGCTTCCGCTTTTAGAATGATCTTCCTCTAGATGGTTCTTTTGATAAACATATTTATTATAAATAGGAGTCGAGGGTATGAGAAATTTTGTCTTCGATATTATTGTAATAGAGATCTTCTTTGTTGGAGGTTGCCCCCTCGAAGAGGCAACTGAATATTGCTCTCAGTAATCAAAGTGTTATTTCTGGTGTTCTTCTGGTATCATTTTGGTATTATTTTGGTGTTGTTCTAATTCTATTGTTGTTCATCTTCCATTTCTAGCGATTTATTTCTGTTTTCCATACTTTTTATATATGGAACATTACATGCCCATAATATCTCTACGATGGAACAAACCACCTCATCGAACTATGGACCAAGTCTATGCCCAAATTGTCTTCATGTTGTTCCCTATCACCATTATCACCACCACATTATTAGAGTGTTCTTTAAGCTCTGATACCATCTGTCACGAAGGTGACAGTGGTGAAGAGCTCACCAAATTCTCTTCAAAGTTTTCTTTAATACCATCTATCACTTCCCCACAAGATTCCTTCCTGAATCGTATGATCATGCACCTCTTGAGGGTGTGCGGCAACACGATAGATCTCACTTGGCTTCATGGAAACACCAAGGATACTTTGTCCGAACTAGGCCTCTCCACCTACATCATACCCATACTTTGTTTTAAGCTACGGGAGAGTCACACTCCTACTCTAGTTCAACTCACTTGTATGCTTAGACAATTTGTTAGCATTCTTAACACTTAGTCATTTAAGCATACATCCATGAACATGCGAAACAAAGAGAACACCTGTGAAACAAACAAGAGACACAGAGATATAATGCAAGCAACATAAGATGTGCCTGACACCCGGATAAGTCTTAATATTGTGAAACAATTACAATATGAGCAGTACCGACTCGATTTACAACTTGGACAGACTTGTACAACTCGCCTAACCTCACCAAAACACTCATACACGCATTTGTCACACCAAGACTTATCTGTCACAACAATTTTTTCAACTCCTATAGTGCTCCCATCATAGACTCACCATCTCTCCTCTTTTATAAGAATTCACATAGATCTTCGGTTTTGTCTCATAGCATGCCTCTCCCAGACCTACGACAAGACTTCTTGAAACTTCAAAGTCACCCTACCTGCTAGACTCAATACAAAGAAGGTCACCCCAAATCTATCCACAAAATCCCCTAAGGCAGCACAAGTCCTCCCATGTGGAGCGATTTGGCTACTTCGGGGAGCTCGCCCCTCCTTGTGTGAATCTACCTAAGAAGCTAGGTGTTGATTTTTCCCTCTTCATTATGCCTTCTTGGTTGTGCGCCTTGTGTTCTTCTATGGACTCCAAACGTCGCATTTGCGAATTGTCACGTCCTTTGGGTGTGTCATTAGAAGAAATTTGGTTTAAAAATGTGCCCCCCAACCCTAATGCTAATTCAATGTCATTCGATATTAGCCAATCAAAATGCTTTAAAATTCAAAGGAAGTACATATAGAAGGAAATTTTTTATTATATAATTTGGAGATTGGTGATATTTTTTAATAATAGAATTTGTCTACCCTAAGCATGATCATCCCCAAGCTACCCAAAATTGTCTTACATATTGAAAGTAAAATTAATATGATAATAAATTTTCCAATAATTATAAAAAATGAGAGATAATGTATTAAGATAGTATTAATGTATTGATACTTTTTATTACTAACAATAATTAATTTTTATTTTTTTTAAATCCCATTACTATTATTATTATTAAATAATAATTATCATAAATATATATGGGAGTGTTTTCAATTTCTCTCAAGGACATGGCATGTCCTTGCCCAAAAGCATACCAAGCCCTCATCATTGCAATGAGGCACGTGCCACCTTGGTGCCGCACCGCACCGCACGTCATCATCGTGGACTCCTGGTCGTGCCTATATGACTTCGTTAGTCCAACCGCATGTCCCTCTTCTCTGCCCAACTCGTCTCGAAGTCCGTTTAAGGAACGCGCGCGTGGTGGATGTAGTGGAATACCTTACAACAGAGACATAGGCTTTTTTAATGAATGACGATGGCCTGCCTAAAACCCTAGCGGAAGGCAAAAGGCCTGGAAACCTAATACATGATCGCAAAAACCTCGAAGAGGAGAAGGATCCGGTGGGGTTCGATTCGTGGAGCATTGCCACGATCTTTAAGAGTTTTCATTCATCCGAGATTTGCAGTGGCGACCATATATTGTCGGTGTCTCGGTCAGATTGCTGGTTCCATCTCCAGTTTGAAGCACCATGCACTAAGCAAATTTCCTTAGTGCAGGTGAATCTGTACCCAAGTACTTCGTCTATCTCACATACATGGCATGATATTCCGGTGATTCTATTCCTCCAAACGGCGTCTCCACCTCCTCCGTGATCAGGTTGACATGGACATTGTACATCTAAACCATTAACGCTGCAGGTACCTTCTTGAACCATTCCGCATCATTTAAATTTTTCTTTTGCCTCTCGTAACCGCTTTCATTCCTATTCTCTGCACCTATCTGAACCATTCAACACCCATTTCAAAATTTCGTTTTGCCTCCCTTGCCCGCTTTCATCTCCAATCACCCATTTCAATTTTTCTTTTTGCCTCGATGAACTCCGCCTGAAACTTGCAAAGGGCCATTCCACAATGAGAGAGGTATCAGTTTAAAGTATGGGACTCATCCCACTGGGAAGGACGGCTGAATCTTCAGAACCTAGTAAATAAGTGTCTTGTGGAGATCGACAGTGAAAACTATATAACAATGCACGATCACCTCAGAGACATGGGCAGAGGTTTGGCTAAAAAAGAGCCCCTACTTCGTCTTTGTTGCCCCACTGAGAACCTTTCCGCTGATGCGTTCCAACAATCAACTGTAAGTGTTTGAAGCTCTAGACATTATGTTTTGATATTTATGTTCAGAGAGATCTGTTTTCTCTTTCTTTCAAGTTGAGCATTCTTAAACTCTGTAAATATGTACTCAATATTGTTTCTAATTCTTTTTAGATGACGACTCGAGTGCGTGGAATTAACATGGTTCAACAAAGCTCTGGCCGGTCTTCAGAGAACCCTGTGGACCTTGGTACTTGTTTTGTTGGTATAAACTGGTTGCAACTGTTGAGAGCTGAAAGTGATTGTTTAGGAAGCATGTCCAACCTGCTAAGACAGTCGAATCTTCTATGCCTCCGCTGGGATAGTTATCCGGACTGTTCGCTGCCTTCCTCGATTCCTATGAAAAATATATGAGTTTTGCAAATTGCCGGGGACAAATTGGAAACATTGTGGCTGAGCGAAAATGAGGTACATTTAATTTTTTTTTAAGCAAGTTTGTGTTTATTTTTTGTCTTTGTTGGTATAGGCCGGTCATGGTTTTAAAGTAATCTCATTTAGGAGTGCATTGCAGGCACCTGTACAGTTGAGGGAGTTGCATATTGATGCAGTCCATTTTCAGTTACCAAAGTCTATTGGGCAGTTGAAGCACCTGAAAATGATTGAATTGAGACACACTATCGAAACATTGCCAGAAGAATTATTTCATCTCTGCTCTTTAAAACACTTGAGACTTTCTACAAGAATGATGGGGTTGCAAAATTCCTTGGCAAACTTAACAAAGCTGCGGTATATTGACTTGTCTGGCTGCACGGATTTGCAAACACTGCCTTCCTTCGGGAACTTAACAGGTCTGCAACATATTAACTTGAATGATTGTAAAATGTTGCAAATGCTCCCACACTCATTTGGGAATTTAATTCAACTCAAAAATCTTTCTTTGGCTGGCTGCTGTAACTTGACAATTTCAAGCGAAACACTTGGAGATATCAGAACGCTTGAAAGCTTAGACCTTTCGCTTTGTGAAAAACTGGAGAAATTTCCTTCCCAAGTCAGACTTCAGCCGTCTCTGAAAATTCTGAAATTACAATGCCCTTTGTTGGAAACGCTGCCGCCCTAGCTCGGTAACCTGGGGGGCTTAAAGGAATTGACACTTCATTTCTGCCACAAATTGACACATTTGCCGGACTCTGTTGGCGACTTGAAATAGTTGAGGACCCTGATGATACATAATGCAAGCCAGTAGGTGTCACGGAGTTGAACAAACTTGAAATTTTGAGTGTAAGATATTGTCCGGTAATTGAAATGCCATTCCCGACTGCATTAGCAGATCCAAAGAGGCGCAGAGTGCCGGATTCTTCCCTTGACTATTGCATAGGCCTGCTTCGACTGAAAGACTTGGACCTACATGGACGAGGATTAAAGAATTATCATTTCCTAGAGGATTTTGTCCCTATCTTCAACGCCTCAACATCAGCTTTTATCGGAGGTTGGAGTATTGCCAACAACGCTAGTATCCATGCTCTTGCAAGAATGTTACTCATTGAAGAAAATAAAAGGGCTTTCTGGTATTGCAAAACTTCGATTACTGGACATCAGCGATGGTAACGAAATCGAAGAGCTGCCTGGTGTTGAGGAGTTGAGGGGGCATTGATTGTAAGAGGCTCAAGCGGACCGCAAGAAAGTTGGCCCAAGCAACAATTGATAGTAATAAGAAAAGAAAATATTGAGACTTCTTTTACAGTTCAGGATTTTTTTTTACTCCAAGTGTGATGAATGTGATGTAGAAAGACATGTAAGTGTTTCTAATTCATTCCATTTCATATGTGATAGATTCCAGCTCATTTAAATTTAAATTGCATTTATATAATAAACAAATTATTTTTTTCCTCGGAAAAAAGCAAATGAATAAGTTGTATCCATTAGGCAAGTTGTATGCACGTACATTATGGCCATTAGATGATTTGATTTTATGAATTTTGAAATATGTAAATTTAATAATTAATACACTTATGCACTCAATCGAATATATATATTGGGAAATAACTTATTGATAATTGTTCAATTTTACAACCAATTTAATAACAAACTTATAAATACACTTATTCTATAAATATAACATATAGTTTGAAATCATGTATTGACTAGCACAACAGCTAAATAACTATTGAAGGTCGAAAGGTTGATAAGATGAAATAAATCCTTAAAAAAATATATTAAATTTTATTACTGATTAACAAATAAACGGTTGAGCTTCTGTTAATATTTTAATTTTTGTTAATCACTTACGTGGCAATCAGTTAGCTATCAAAGTAATTTTTAAATATGATTAGGTAAATGTAAAAAAGTAAACACATAAACGGACGTCTTTATAATAACTAGGAAATTAATGATTGAAATCACAGCCATTTATTTTGTGTGACTACTAAGAATATTCCAGCCATATTTAATCATGTCCATAAAAAACTTATTAAACACTAAACCCCTATTAAATCTACCCATTGTGAATAGGTGTACGCCTTTCGGCATAATAATTATCTAACTCATTAAATAATAAAACATTTAACATCTTAATTCAAAAAGTAATTAAACATACCAATCACATCACATGGTCTAGTTACCTTTATTTACACTCTCGATATTTCAATGTTTATAGTGGGAAAATAACTTCATAATGGCAAGAAAACTCATTTTAGAAAAAACTACAATAATGTTTGTTAAAGTAGTAATTACAAAATAATAAAATAGATGTAATAGTATGAGATCCATTCATTCTAAAAACTAAAAAACTACAATAATGTTTGTTAAAGTAGTAATTACAAAATAACAAAATAGATGTAATAGTATGAAATCCATTCATTCTTATCACTAAAAACTACAATAATATTTATTAAAGTAGTAATTACAAAATAACAAAATAAATGTAATAGTATGAAATCCATTTATTCTTATCACTAGCATAGATGTATCTTCACTTCAAATTTATTAAAGAGAAGAATAAAAAAAACAATTGACATTCAAATTTTTTAGTGATAAAAAAACAATTGAGATATAAATCTCTTAGTGCTTAATAAGTTTAGAGTTAAAATGGATCTAAACTACTTTATATACATTTGTATTTCTAATTTTATATTATTGTGCAACAAGTAAACTTAAAGTAAGAGTTTCTAGCAATAATATGCTTATATGCAAAGAATATGCCAAACTAAAAACCTTGTAGGAATGGAAATGGCTTGAAATCATCATCTTCATCACAAATATGAGACACAACACATGTGTTGCTTAAAGAGTCATAACTCCAACTCACAATCTGGATAAGTTTGGTTTTAAAGCATGTGAGATCAACCTTTATGAGCACAAATCCAAGTTTTGTATAAAACATCAAATTGGGTAGACCTTACATGGGACAAATGATACAATCTCTTCAATTATGGGTTATAGATCTCACATTGCTTCTCTTTTTGTAGTGACTATCACTACCTATAACTGAGGGATCTTTTGACAAGGTGATCTTTGATCAAGTGCCCCTTATGTTGACTTATTTGATAGGGTAAAAATTGAGTAACTTATTTGCATTGCATGATTACCCATGATGTTTATATGCATTGACTACAAAGTTGAGGTGTGTTCACATCCAACACTATCCAACCCTTGACCACTTTGTAGCCTCCATACTACTTCAACATGATTGATCAAAGTTGGTGTGTGTCATTCATTGGAATTGATGTTGGTCATTGTTGGTTGGTTGTCGATATCCTCTTGCATGCCCATATGTGATTCTTGGTGCTTGCATTCTAATAAATTTTCTCATCATGGTTGAACATGCTTCTTTAGTTCATCTAGTGTAGGCTTTTCCACTACCAAATTGTAGTGTTCCATGCCTCCTTAAGTTGAACTTGTATTCTATATACGTTTTTTTGTAAAATTGCTCGATAAAGGAAATTCTTTTTGGCCCAAGTCTACCTGTTTTTATCTTCCCATCTTTCATCCTGTAACAACCCTAGCTAAATGATTTCTTAAGATTTACCAAGTATAATTAATTAAATAATTAATTGTCCTAATGTGTATTAGTTAAATAATGATTATTTACTGATAATATTAATTAATTAATTAATTAATGTTTAATATATGTTGATTAATTAATTAATTGATTGATTAACACATTTAATGTTTAGGGTAAAGAATTAAATACTTAATAACTTTTAATTCATTATTATAAAACTTTACATATGCAGGGGATGAAATATTGAATGGAGGGATAAGGTGGGTGGCATTAAATGAGGGTAGGAGGTGGTGAATGGAAGAGGATATGAGGGGGCAGAGGCCTTCGGGAGAGGGATTATGAAATTTTGGGGAGAGGAAGCATTATTTTGAGAGAAGGACTATATTTTCTATTTGGTATTTTCTGGTTTGGTCTGGAGAGTTTGGGTGGGCTGTTACAAGGGTGCACCAGGTTGCTGGGAGTTTTGGGCTCGGGGGCCAGGTTGCTGGGAGTTTTGGGCAGAGTAGCAGAGAGGAAAACCGGAGATTGGGAATTAGCATCAGACATAGGTATGTATTTTAGTGATTATGTTGTGTTACGTGATGGTTGTGTGATTTACTTTCATGCTATGGATAAATTTAATTTATGCTGAATAAATTATGGTTAAATGATGAAGATTAAATTGTACAGCATACATTTTTCTTTATTCTTTATTTTAGCGTGTGTTTTATAAGGCTTTGTGGGGACAGAGACCTTACACATGGTATCAAAGCTTCAATTTGAAGCACTGGAGCCTTAAAGGCCTACCTACAACTGATGAATTCTCTTTTTTTTTTAGAATGAACACATGTTCACCTGCACATCTATAAGAAAAAAAAAAACATAAGGTGAATCCCAATTCTGAGCAAATGCAATTACAGGTAAATATGAGCATAACCAATTTCGTCATTAGATAAAAAAAAAAATTCTATATCCCCACGAGGGATCTAATTATAACGGAACCCAACAAAATTTATTCGTTTTCTTACAACTCCAACCAAAACCCATCATCGACAAGTCGCATATGCACTTGTAGTGCTCATTGCATGCCACAGTAGCACCCTAGAATTGATTTGTGCAAGAATTTACTAACCTCTAGAATTTTATTTTTTTTAAACCAAGACAACCAGATATAATAGGTTGGTTGTGAGACTTACCACTATATTCTTCATATTGAATTATAATTACCATTCTCCAAACTATTTACAATCGTTATTATAGCGTTGTTCTTAATCTCCACATCCCAGACTTGATGATGCTCCACACACGGTCACAAACCAAGTGAAATCTACCATTATAAACTGAAAATTGGGTCGAAGGCCACTCTACAATCCTCAAGACTCGCACCTGCATCCACACAACAACAGGATTCAAGTCATACATCAAATAAACACATAAGTCAAGCAAGCTTAGTGCAAGTGCTGAGCCTAAGAGACAATTCTCACATCTCATTGATTCAAGCATATTATACCACATATACCAAGCTCCCCAAATTCTTGAGGCTCTGGAGGGAGAAAATGGGTGAAAACCATTTCTTCCTTTGGTTGCAGTAGTCTTGGAGGCCTGTAGGATACCATTGTAGGATTTCCTTGGCAAGGGTTAACAGGAAACAACTCAGGAGGATGATACAACAACATTGGTATTAACTCATTATCTTCCAAATGCCTTGAGGCCCTTGAAAGTATTTGGGCCAATGAAAAATCATGCAATGTGGATGTTTCAGGTTGAGGATTGCTGGTGGAGCCAAAGACGAAAGGATTTCCGGGAATTCTTTGCGCAATAGGACCGATCTCAGGACTTCGAAAAAGAATTTTGAAGCTCTAGAAGACGAGGTTTGATTTGGTAGACGTGAAAGCCTATATACCTGATTTCAAAGTGTTGAGAATCATCATGTCGTTGTACTCACTTCTTGGCCTCGCAACCCATATCATACTTATGCGTGCAATTGTAATAGCTTCGAGGATGTTGAGAGCCTAAAATATCTTTATGTCCATATTTTTTCCATGTATGGCCATCGTCTGGTGCTACATCATTCTCTGCTTCAGTGCTAATTGCATTTACCTTCATAGTCCATCTATGCAGGGATTTCAAGGCTCTTTCTCTTCTTCATTTATCTCTGTCCACAAAGGAGTCTCCCGAAAGAGAACCAAAAGGATAATATCATGAAAGAGAACCAAAACACCGAAGTTCAAACCAACCAGAAAAAAAAAAAAAGACCAGATAATATCCCCAACCAGATTTTGAACCAGATAACATCCCCACAAAAGAACCAACCAGAAGACAACAAAAAAAAAATGCCCAAACACCAAGCTTTAGAGGAAGCCTTGGTTCTCTGTGCGTCCACAGGTGCGCTGCACACCAGCATTAAGCACCCAAAACCTAGCAGCCAAGCACCTGCAATCAACACAACCTAGGTTAGCATTAACCAGAACACACAAATTTAAGCTAAAAAACAAAATGGTAAGACCTCATCATGGATTGGATTGGGACTTAGAAGATATCAAGCCTGCGAGAGGAAAGTACACCTGGACAAATAAAAGAATGGGCCTGGGGCACATTGTAGCTCGTATTGACAGGTTCTTTATCCAATCCTCTTTCATGACCCTCGGTTTAGCGGATTATTCCAAAACTCTTCCCAACTACACTTCAGACCACAAGTCTATCCTCTTGGACCTCTTCTCATAAGCTAACCTTATCCCCATCCCCTTCTAGTTTAGCCCGATCTGGATGCATCAAGAGGGATTCCAGGAACTAGTTTCCAACGCCTAGAGCACCCATGTCCAAGGCTCCCCATTCTATGTTTGGGAAGAAAAACCGTGAATTCTCAAGAAAGCTTCAAAAAGTTGGGTCAGAACCCTCATGTCTCCAACTTTCAAGAGAAAAGGAGTCAAAGAAGCTCTCGAGAGCCACCAATTAAGCCTAGGAAAGAAAATACTAACCCAAGAGCTTCTAAACCAAGAATTTGATCTCCAAAAAGTGCTCCATCATGCATGGAGAGAGGAGGAAGAATACTGGTGCCAGAAATCAAGAAGTCTCTGGCTCAAATCTGGAGATAAGAACATGAGTTATTTCCACAAGCATGTAGAAGTTCAGAATCATTTTAAAACGGTTAAAGAAATCCACTCCCAGGGGCAAGAGATTAACATTTTCGAAGGTATAAAACAAGCTTCTCACTATTTCTAAAAATATCTTTACTCAACCCCTCGCGAGGCTCCTATATACCCCGCCTCCTATCCCTTGAAGCTAGTTTGCCATCAAGTGAAGGATGAGGATAATATAAGGCTAATGCCCCCCATAAAGTTTCAAGAGCTCAAGAAATCACTGGATCATATGGAAGCCAATAAGGCCCCTGGGCCTGACGAATTTACAACCCGCTTCTACAAAGAATGTTGGCCAATCATCAAAGAAGATCTGCTAAGAATGGTCCGAAAATCCCAAAACTGCTTCAAAATTGGGGCAAGCACAAACTCAAAATTCTTAGAGTCGATACTAAAATAAAAAGGGGCGAACAAATTCAGTATATTCCACCCAATTTCCCTCTGAAACACGAGCTATAAACTGGTCACAAAAATCATCACGACCAGGCTCAAAGAAATCCTAACAAGCATCATCCTAGAAAACCAAGGCGGCTTCATCAAAGGGCACCAAATTTTGGACAACATAGTGCTGGTCCAAGAAGCAATACACTCTAGAAGCCAGCGTAAAGAGAAAGGTATGATCATTAACCTAGACTTAGATAATTCTTTCAATAGAGTAAGACACGATTTCCTCTTCCAAGTAATGAGAAAAATGGGATTTGTTGGAAAATTTATAAACTGGATCAAAGCTTATATAGCCGCTCTATGGATCTCCCCGTTGGTGAACGGTCAATCAACACATTACTTCCAAGCCTCTAGGGGATTGAGACAAGGTTATCCCCTGTCTCCACTACTGTATGCCATCCAAGCTTCAGTTCTAAGCTTCCAACTAGAACACTGTCAGCAGACCCGCTCCCTCCCCGGCCTCAGAATGGTGACAACCATCAAAGACATCAACCACATGCAGTTTTCATATGACACCCTTCTCCTTGGCGGAGTCAGTGTCCTATCAGCTAGAAAATTCAAGAAGGAGCTCGACCAATACAAAGAAGTCTCAGGCAACAAAACTAACGGTCAAAAGTGTAAAGTCTACAACTGGAATTTCTCACCAAGAGAGATGCTAGAAATCATGAGAGTTTTAGAAATGCAAGGATCAACTACATGGGATTCTTTCAAATACCTAGGAGTACCAATTTTCAAAGCAACTCCCAATATGGTTCCTTGGCTTCCACTCCTAGAAAAAATGAAGCTTTGCATTCAAGCCTGGGGGGAAACATGGTTAAACCTGGCAAGGAATGTGGTCCTCCTGAAATCCGTTTTGACAAGTCTCCCAATATACCAAAACTCAATACTTCTTGCGCCAAAAACCATTGTCAACAAGATAGATACCCTGCTGATAAGATTTATGTGGGAAGGAGGAAAGCATTCTAAGAAAAAACTCCATCTAGTAAGCTCGGAAAAAATAAAAAATCCTATTCTAGAAGGTGGCCTCCAAATCAGAGACGTTGCTACCCAAAATATAGTAATGGGGGACAAAATTCTGTGGAATTTAGTCTCCAGCAAAATCCTCCTGGAGCAAGGAAGTCCTTTGGAAAAAATACTTCCTGGTGAAATGCATCAGATGCCTAGAACACTCGTTGAAGGTCCTTAAAGGTTCGCCAATTATCACACTCTATCTCAGGTCCTTAGATCACTTCAATACCAAGCTCACCTCAATCCCTAGAAACGGGAAATTCATAAGGATCTAGGAGGACTCGATAATAGGGGAGCCACCATTAGACCACCAGGGAGGCTTGTTCAATATAAAATCCTAGCTTCACTCCATCAACCATCTCATACTATGGGACATATCTAAATGGGAATAAAATGATGCCAGGAATTAGAAAGATTGGGACTTGGGGAACTACCCAAAAATACATGAAACTGAAGCCAAAACTCTATTGGAGAATTTGCAAGGGAAATCCCCTCTGAAAGTCTCAACCAAGGATAAAAGAGGCTGGGGCACAACCACCAAAACTTATTCAGCAGCTTCATGATACAAAGCTCTTGAAGCAATCCCTCATGTTCCCGTTGATCCAACGCCGTGGAAGACTATCCGGTCCCACAAGTCGATCCCCGAAATCGACATGTTCACTTGGACAATGGCACACAAAATAATTCTGACAAGTGAAAACTTAATACGAAGAGGTTGGCAAGGCCCCTCAAGATGCTCTCTCTGCATATCTGAAAAAGAAACTACTGACCACCTACTACTCACTTTCCCCTATGGGAAAGAGGTCTAGGAGAATGTAGCAATGTTGGGTCCTGACAAATTAACACTGCCCTCCACGATTTCAGATATTCTAATCACTTGGGCGAATCACTCCCCCTTCTCCATGAGGAAAAAGGATCTACTCAAATAAATTTGGATGTGGCTTCCCAAGTTTGTAATGTGGAAAATTTGGTTGGAAAGAAATAAGAGGATTTTCAATAAGAAAAGTTGCAATCCAATCCAAGTGGCCCATACCAAGCTTCATAACGTAGACAATCTAGAATCAGAAGAAGAACAATGGCTAAAAGAGCTTGTCCCAAACCATCATCACCTAATAGCCACCAAATCAGTCCCGAGAGCAAGCTGGGAAGTCAGGTTGGAAGAACAAGACTTCATCAAGTTGAGGCCCGCTCTAGGAATGCACAATTTTTCATTCGATGGAGCATCCAAAGGGAACCCAGGGGTAGCTAGTGGGAGAGGGATCCTCCTAGGCCCTTCGGGATTGCCAGAGGTCTCCTATTCTTAGGGGCCAGGCATTGAAACCAACAACATGGAGGAGGCACTCGCGCTGTGGCAGTGCCTTAGACTAGTTGTTACCAAAACCATCCAGAACCTGGTGGTCTTCGGAGACTCGAGAGTAATCATTCAGGCCCTGGAGACGAGAAGGAGGCCAAACAACCTCAAACTAAGCCAAATTCTCAGGAAACTAACCCTATTGTTGCTTAATTTCAAGGAGGTCAAGTTCTACCATATATTGCGAGGGATAAACACTCAAGCCGACTCTGAAGAAAATAGAGGAATGACCATGGGCAAGGCCACGCTATTAGTGAAAGACGTTGAAATGTTTGCACCCATTCCATAGAAGCATAGACTCCAAAGGTACAAATAAGTAACTCAGATGACCCGATTGGATGTTGGTTGTTAGTCAGGAAAGCACTCATTCCTCTGCAAGCAGATACCCGTCTTCATGGGAGATTTGCAAATCCCAATGACTTGCATTGTTCAGCACCCCTTCTGGCCAATTTCAGGAAAGGAGGTGGAGGCTATACTGAATGGAAGAGATTCACGTGAAGCCTGGGAGCGTAGAGGCTATTTCTATGGACGAGAATTCAAGAGAAGAAGAATCATTCAAACGAGTCCAAGCTGGGGAAGCACTTCGAGCGTTGAGAAGGTAAAGATATTGCATTTTTCATTAATGGCCTCCAGCTCCAAGGCGGGGCCATCACTGGAAGAAAGGTTAGGAGAGATGCAAATGGAGCTCATCAAACTAAAGCCTATGGTCAGAGAGAAAGAAAGAAGCATGTTGAATAATGACTTCACTGGAGAACAAAGATACGACCTTCTCGTTTAGGATCTCAAAAAATTGCGTGAGGATCTCACATCCGATTCGGATGCCCAATTCAAGAATGTAGCAAATGTGCATGGAGATTTTGGGAAGCGCCTAAGCAATATTGAAACCAAAATAGACAAGTTGTCTAAAGAATGGGCCAAAAAGAAGTCATCACGGGTGACGGAAAACGAGGAGGGAAAAAACAAGTAAGTCCACCTCTAGAAGTGGCAGCAATAAGACTTTGGTCAACTAGGCTCCTTTACACTGGAATTTTGGCTCACCTGGGATTGCTCCAGATTTTATTCTTAGTGGATTACTTCAGTTATAAAGCACCCGAAGCTGATTTGTCGATCCTTAATACAATTTAGTCATTACTATAAAAAAAAAAATAACATAATAATGTATTTTTTATTATTATATTAATTAATTAATTATT
>JZKD02S1803540.1:84741-97587 GCA_000966675.3 Picea glauca | reverse complement strand
GTTTTCTTTTAAAAGAGTAGCAAAAGGAGCTACTTTCGCACTCCCATTGTGTACTTACACTGAATGTACTTTTAAGTCCCATTGAGCTACTTATTGTATTCATTCATTGGATAATAATAAAATTATCTTGATTTTGGACTGTTTGATGAGGGAATGGAGCTTTGTGATCATGGTTCCAATACTGTGTTAAACCTAACTAGACCCTTAAGGTTTGGTTAAGGGTTTCCTGTGGTCTAGGGTTTTGTCTTTTTCCGCGACAGTTTGTTCTCATTTCGGCTAACTAATAGGTGGAGGAGGTTGGTTACAAAGGATTTCTTAATGGTGGGTTACGACGATTTGGTAGATTATTCTCCTGACTTGATGTGTAGTAGTTCCATCTGGCAGGAGTCGGGGCTAGGGTTTCCACCCCACTCTCATGATGGTGGCCACGTGGATTTTTAGGCAATAGATGGGGTGCAGGGGTTTCATTATTTTTCCCAAGTAGGTGACCACGCAGTCAATTTTCCCCTCCCCTCTTTCCCTGATGCAACATTCTCTCCTTCCTCATTTTTTCTGACTTCTCTTCCACTATGGGTCTCTAATGTGGCCTTGCACCATTATTCCTCGATGCCTCTGGTTGGGAGGTTTGATTCGAGTCCATTGGTTGTTTATTTGGTTGGGATCTCTGCTGGACCGTTTCCCTCTCCCTATAGCTTCTTTCATCTGGATTCGACGTCTGTGTCTTTTCAATGTCAATGTTTCATAGAAACTTGCACAGGAGATATAGCTAAAGCAAGTACAAACAAATCTTATTAAGAAATGACATGAGATTCAATATGGACGAATGAGAAAATATATTCACACTAATCCAATGAGTTGATCAATGAATGATGATTGATACAATGAATGATCAATATGATATAATGAATGAGTAAAATACACTCATATATAGGGAAAAAAAAATCCATAAATAAGAAAAGAAATCAAGCAGTTAACTTTCTTTAGGAATGCATGCATGCATAATAGTGATGGTCTAAATAGAAATTCTAAAATAGAACTAGTCAATTAACTCCCATTGAACTAGTGTGTTGAAAATAGAAATTTCTCCAACATTCCCTGGACGGATCGAAGAGAACATTTTAAGGATTTTAAATGCAATACACTTTTATAGGATATTAGGGCTCTCTTGCATGATCCATGGAGGAGTGATTTGGAATGGGTTCACAAATTTCTTTCGTCTACCTTGAAGAATGTTCTCGTTTCAACCACTGATATTGACTCCCTCTTGGCTGACCCTGGTCTGAATAATGAAGAAATTATGGGTGTTTCTCTCCATTGTGTGGAGGAGGAGGTAAATACATTTGCCCCACAATTTGGAGTAGTTGGCTTAGGCAGTGATCGTGCTCCCCCTTTGAGGCGTCCTAAGGTCAAATGTGCGCATTCAAACGGTAAGGGTGGTCGACTGGTGGTAGGCGAGGATTTTCATTTGACACATGTTGTTGATATATAGGATTATATTGTTATTGGGTGAGCCAGAGGAAGACGTTTTAGTGGAAAAACATTGTTATCTTGGGTATAAACAATTTGGCGCTCGGTGGTTTCTCCTCTTCCAACAGTCACTACCCTTCACAAAAATAAAAGGGATGAGCAAGATCTAGTGGTCATAGAAGGTGAAATTCAAATATTGTATGACAGTCAGGGTGAGGGTTTCTCATTGCCAGCCTCACAAGAAAGACTCCTGACATTAGAAAAAAAGAGAAAACAACTTCTCGAGGACAAGGAAGCTAGTTGGCGTTTAAAAAGAAGAGCTACCTGGTTGGCTAGCAGGGATGAAAACACCAAATTCTTTCAGGATTTTTCTAGGGGAAGGAAAATAGCCAATACAATATGGAGCCTTGAGGATGGAAATGGAATATCAATCTCTTCATTTGAGATCCTGGCCCAATTGGGAAATAAACATTTCCAAGATCTCTTCAAGGCCGGAAAAAGGGATTCTATTGCCGAGGTCATTTGTATGGCTCTTTTTTTCCCCAGTTTTGTCAATGAGGAAGATAATAGGATTTTATTTCAGGAGGTGTCTGAGGAGGAACTTCAAGTAGTTATGCACAATTTTCAAAAGGATAAAATCCTTGGGTTGGATGATTGGATTATTCTTAGGGTTTTATGACTTATTGGGGGAAGACATTTTGAAGGTTGTGGAAGAGTCCCGTGGTGGGGGTTTCATGTATCCCACTTTCAACTCTAATTTTATTGCACTAATCCCCAAATCCGACGATCCTAGATCAATGAATTATTTTCACCTCATTTCTTTATGTAGATGTATCTACAATTTTTTTTTCAAGATCATAGCTTAGAGGATCAAGAAGGTCTTTTCAACCTCCATTTCTAAAGAGAAATTTGTTTTGCTTGAAGGAAGACAGATCCATGAAGCTATTGGAGTGGCCCATGAGACACTCCACAACCTAAAAAAAAATAATTCCAAATGGGTAGTGCTAAAAATTGATTTATCTAAATCTTATTACAGGGTGAATTGGATCTACATTTGGCTTCTTCTTACCCATCTTGGATTTGAAGTTCCTTTTATCTCTTGGATCATGAATTGTATCTCAAATGTCTCCTTCTTAGTTCTAACCAATGGGGCGACCTCCCCTTTATTCCATTTCGAAAGAGATCTCAGAAAGGGGTTCCCTCTCTCCCCTCTCCTATTTCTATTACTTCCAGAAGGTTTGAGCAAGGCACTGACAGATGCGAAAAGAAGAGGGAACTTCCATGGTGTGATCTTAACCCGAAATTTGAGCATTACTCATCTTCTCTTTGTGGATGACATTATGATATTCTGCAATGGTTCGAGGAGAGATGCAAACAAGATGGCTAGTATTCTGGAATTTTTTAGTTAGGCTATTGGAAAGCAATTAATGTGCATAAGTCTTCCCTCTCTACTCAAAATCTGGATGTTGGGGAGACAAACTACTATTTCAACTTGTTCCACTTTGTCCCATAAGAAATGGACTCAGGTATAAGATACCCAGGCTTTCATCTCAATCCAAACTGATATTCTAAGGAGGATTGGGCATGAATTCTAGCAAAATTTGAGAAAAGGCATAAAATTTGGAGTTTTAGGTGGCTCACAAGAGTGGGAATATTAGTCCTTGTAAATTTTTTGCTAGAATCTATTCCAGTATATTGGATGTCTCTAGCTTAGATCCCCAAAGGAATTTTGGAAAAATATCTAAGTTTTTGTTTTTGCTTCTTGTGGGCTGGTACTCAAGAGCAACATGTCATTGCATGGGTGAAATGGAAAAAATGTCCCTTCCAAAGGCCCTTGGGGGTTGGGGTCTAATTTTTTTTTTCTTGTTTTCAAAGGATCTGGCATCAAAATCTAGGTGGCGACTACTCTCAACCAAAATCCTTTGGACTGATGTTGTGCATCATAAATAAATTATTCCAGACACTTTGGAGGATTGGGTTTGAAAACAAAAAAATAAATCGAATGGTGGCTCTTTAATATGGCGTGTTGTTATCAATTCCTTTTCAGTCGTTGGGGAAGGCCTGGCATGGAAAGTAGGCAAAGAGAACAATGCTTGTGTAGGGGTTCATCCTTGGCCAGGCAGTGGTGAATCTCACATCCTCCCTAATGAGATTATAACTACTCTTCATGATCATGGAATGTTCTTCTTAAACCAAATTGAAGATCCCATGAGGACCTCTATATGGATCCAAGGACAAAAGCTAACCAATTAGGTTGTTCTGGATGAGGGACTTGAAGCTGAATGGTGTCGCTTTACAAGTGCACTTTTTGCCACACACATCAGGCTTTCTGACCAAGAGGATGAGTTGGTCTGGAAATTTTCTCCTTACAAGACATATACGCCTAAGTTGGGCTATATTCATATTAGCATTTGCCAACAATTAGGTGAACCTATCTAGTGGTGGAAGGGCCTCTGGAAACAAAAATTTCCTCTAAAGGATCGACTCTTCTTATGGTGTGCTATAAAAAACAAAATCCCAACTTGGGATAATGTGAAAAAAAGACAGATAGTTGGTCCTAGATGGTGTTTTCTATGCAAAAATGATAATGAGTCGGTATCACACATACAATGGTTTTGTGCCTTTACTGTCAAAACATGGCAAGAATGTTCTTTACTCCTAGATCATGACTACACATGGCAGGGCCACTTTGTGGAATAATCTTGGTAAGTATGGATTTCCTCTCCGGTAAATTCTAGTATCAAAGCGCTCCCTCTTCTAGTTAATTGGGGGATCTGGATGGCAAGGAACAAAGAAATTTTCTAGGACAAACCCTCTTTACCTGAGATTGCTTCACAAGCCATCGATATTCTTTCCTTTTTTCCTCAGAAAAAGGGAAGAGGCCTAATCAGACAAGTCAATGAAGTAAATGTGGATCATTCATACCCATGTGATTTCTTTGATGGGGCTTCTCATTCAAATAACTTATGATGTGGGGGGGAAGCTATATTATTCTTCTATGTAGACCATCATTTTGATCTCAAAATGGGGCTAGGGCATGGTAGTAATAATTTTGCTGAACTAATGGCTCTAAAACTTCTTCTCATTTATGAAAAATAAAAAGGCCCATCCTCCCTTTAGGTCTTTGGGGACTCTATGCTAGTTTTCATATGGGAAAGAAAAGAATAAATATGTCACAACATTGTTTTGCTTCCCATAATTGCAAAAATTCACAAAATAATGACCACTTTTGACACCTTTGTTATTCATCATGTATATAGGGAGAGAAACTCAACATTAGATGCCCTCTCTAAGGAGGGCACTCAATTGGATTACGAGCAATGGATGGTCTATGAACATAGAAATGGTGAGGTATTGCAGTTAAAAATCACCTCTTTTTCTACGGATCGTCGACCTTCAACATGATTTTTGTTTTACCTCACAAATGCAGTTTTTTGGATCCATTGTTTGTAATATTACAACATTGTTTTTGATTTCAATTCAGTGGAAAACTGGTGTATTTTTTCTATGGAACATGTATTTGTATATTGTAAGAAGCACGACTCCTGGTCTTGCTCATCCCTTTTTGGGTATTGATTAGGATTATGAGACTTGAGCACTTTTTACTGGTCGATTTATCATGATGGCATTTTTTTTATTGGATTGAAATGCATGACTACATGCATTCTACATAATGTAAAATTTTCTCCTCTAGAATAAAATTTACGATTTTTTCTTCGGATTTTTTTTTAAACTTATCTTATACCCCTCACCTACTTTATTCTAGTTAGGTTTACTCTTTTGTTAACACCATCCACTCTTCCACTTAAACTCTTATTGGTAATAACATTTTCCCTCTCCATATGTCATCACGAGGGAATGTGTGTGGCAACTACCATTACCTACCTCAATCTATATAAACATCATTGTATGTAATTAGAGGCATGCTGACTATTGTTATCTTGTACTGGGATGTTGCCTCCTCAAGGTGGAAAAGTAATACAATTATGTTGTGATCTATTTTCTATTGTGACTTTGTTTTTGGGTTAGTATCCTTCCGATTAATTATACTTATTATGGTTTCTTAGACTCCATGGCAATTTGTTTTGTTGGTTTTATGGGATTGAAATACACTAGTTTAATGTTTATTCGATCCTGCTTGTTCTCAGTGGTGTGCCTTCATTTCCTTTTTTATAATTTGCTTTGTACCATAATTTTTTATGAATAGATTATTGAAGAATATTTCCTAAAAAAATTCAGAAAAAGGAGTTCCCAACATAAATTTTTGCCATAGGCTTTAAAATCAAAATACCTTAATAGTAGGGTCATTAACCTTACTAGAAATGAGAGTCTTAAAACAAATTAGATCATAAGCCATAAGAATATTAGGGCTATCATAAATAGAGGAAGAGACATTGGATCATGGTGCAAATTTACAAAAGAAAATGGTGTAGGAGAGCTCGACTCAATATAAATGGAGAGATGGTTAGTGTGTGTCTGTAGGAAGTTATATTTAGATGCAACATTCGACCATTGAATTTTGAATGTTGAAGCGAAGGTTCTTGTAATGGAAAACATGTAGGTATTTTGGTCGAGACAATTCTTTTGTAACTTCCACTATTATCACCTCTTTTGTCCCTAAAAAATATATTCCATAATCCACATCCCTTCCATCTGTTGGTCTGATAACAGAGTGTATTTTCAATATTTAGTTGAGAATTTATTTAAAATATCCCAGTTACATAGAAATCATGGAAAACAAACTTACTTGGCTCTGTAAAAATTGAGACCCATGTGCTTCCCTCCATCCTTCATTGGTCGAAACTCAGAAACAACACTGGCTTTGAGAATCCATCCCAATTCAAGAGGTACAATATTGAAAATGCACCTTGTATGAGAGATGACCAAAGGAAAACGTGGTGGAAGCTACTTGGAAAGGGATTGTAATACCCCAAAACCTCCATATGTTTTTCAATGTGGGGTGCCTTGCTATTAACAACAACTATTCGGTAAAATGGTCGATTGTTGCATTCAAATCGAGCAACCCACAAATGAATGACGCCCATCTTTGCAACTTTGTCAATCTAAGTTAATGTTGTGCTCGCCTTCAAAAATCAAGTAGCTTGGATCAAAAGAGTACCAAATGGGGTAAGGTATTATTCAGTTAGGGTGTATTATGGAAAACTATGAAAGGGGCAAAAATTGTTATTCAGTTGGGGTGTATAAGTGGAAACTGTGAAAGGAGTAGGATCAGTGAAAACTATGGAGGATTCAAAGATTTTATTTCAAATTTAACTCGATATAAAACCTTTGATTATAATTGATTCGAGTTTGATAGGCTTATATATAATATTAATTTAAAATAAATAAAGCACATATAAATCCCTTAAATGGACTTTTTTCGAATCATAAACTCGGAATATGTGTAAGAGAGACTAAAGGTTTGTAACATATATGTGACTTGACAAGATACTTAGCACATCTCTACTCTAAACTATCTTCCTTTGAGAGTATCCCTTTATATTGTGGGGGTGATCGTGCTTGGATTATAAATAAGTTATAACCATGTCTTTATGAGTTATTTCTTAGGTAGGATTGGACAAAAGGTTGTTATGTCAACTAACTAGGGCGAAAGGATGATTGAGAAGCAAACACGTAGTAAGTTGTGGGATGAATATCACTTCTTATATTTGGGTGAAGGATGATTGAGAAGCAAATGGGTGGAAATTTGTGCGAACAAGATCAATTTTTATGTTTAGATATGGTTAATGGTCATAGTTATATTATACAAATGTAATGATCTTTACTTAATGAAGTATTTTATGTTTTCTTAAATCGAAGGGTAAATTTTTTGGATATTTCTTTGTTGTTATGGTAATCTTTGAACCATTTTCTCCCAAACCAAGAAAAAGGTTTTGTGTCAAATTAGATATATATACTAGCTTAATATCTCGGTGAGTAACTTTAGTTGTAAAATTATATCAACATACAAATATATTTGTATTCAATGTTTTAATGTTTATGAAATGTTACCAAATATAAATAAAGAAATGCAGTGGTAGATAATGTGTATTGGTAAATTATGAGGTGTCACTTAGAATAGGAATGGATAATCTTAGGGAAGTGAATAGTGATGAGGTGAGTGAATATCGATAAGGTATGTGTTTATTTGGATATATTTGTTTGAGGAATTTAAATCATTATATTAAATTCAATTTTCTATTTTGATTCATGCAACTATGTTTCTATCTTTTTACATGTGCCAAAGTGACATTGATCCAAATGAGCTTGTGAACTAAAGATGGCGTTGATTGTTGGAGAAACTATTCCTTCATCTCATGTGAGAGTGGTTTCAAAAATCAATGAGAGTGGAGAGGATGCATGGACATACTTAAAAATAATTGTAGGTTTAGTTTTAATAAGCTTAGAAACATTGAAGTATTTTAGATCTTTTGAAAAATCTAGGATAGGAAATGTAACAACACGAGTGGATGTTACTTAAAAAATAACAACAACAAAAAATCTTTAAGACTATGAGATAGCTAAATCACTCAAATATAATATCAAACAGAGTATAAACCCAACAACCTGACAATTAAATGAAACAAGGAAGAAATGACAAGGTTAAAAAATGTATACAACAATTTCATATAAGTCATTTTAAACCAACAACACATAACTTGAACACGACAACAAGCACATGTAGTCCTTGGATTACTAAAGTCCAAGTGTTGATCCAATCAATGCTCCAAAATATCACATTTCGATTATCAACCAAAAGTAGGAAATCAGACGCAAGGGTTGATTTTCCACCCAACCAATGCAACTACCTTCACATGTATTGCCCCTTGAGCAAGGCTCAATCTTAAAGAGGTGAGGACATTTAGGGTACACAAAAAATCTCTACTAATAATTCATAATTCCCAAAGTATTATCACAAATCAAACTCACAGTTGATCAATGCTAGTGTGGTGGAGAGGCTCCTGGTCTACAACACCCCCAAAATCCTCGAGGGTGTGGTGTGCAAGGATCTTACTACCACCCTTGCCCACAATGATCCCAGCCACACTCTATAGTGGTGCCCCTTTGCAAGGATCTTACTACTACCCCTTCCCTTCATTCATGATTCACATTTGGCAATGGTGTCCAAAGGGCCCAAAAAGTATCCAAGCAAATTATGAGTCGTAGTACCTCATGAATGGGTAGTACAATCCCAATCTCTTAGTCCACTTAGACTTGGTTAGAGAAACTAACAATCTATTCTACCAAGTACATAATTCAAAATCAAATATTTTTTTGCAGAAAATGGTAAAATCTCATAACATTTCCTCATGTGTTAGCCAACCTTCTCTAAGGCAAACAATCCTTTTGTAATCCTTCCCAAGTGTAATGTCATTTAGAAGATTTGGCTCTTATCCTTCTCCCTTCTCATGTAAGGGAGAAATTGGGATTGAGGTAAGACTAAATATGCCAAGAATAAGGTACAAGTAAGTTATAACTATTCCCCCTTGTCCCATTTACCCCAATGTTATGGTAAATTCCCCCCCGCGGATAGGTGAAACCCCCCTTGGATCAATACCCCTTCTTTGATCCAAGAAAAAAGGAAAACAAATGGTAACTACTTTTCGTTTAGACCTATTTCAAAAATCAGATTAAGAGGAAAGAGATGGATGGCACACCTTTTTATGATGGTTTTCCTCGTTGCTGCAGCCTTTTGACCTTGATATCCAAGCTCCTAGGCACAAGAAAATACCCGCAAAATAACAAGACAATATCCATTTTTTCCACACTATAATGTTAAGTAAAAATAGATCTATCTACAACTATTTTCACAACAATACACTTGTAAACACTTGAACGCATAAACATGAAAGGAATAGGCCAAGTTATCTATTAATGGAAAGCCAAAAAAATGGAAGCACTTACAATATTTACCTTGATGTTGCAACAACCTCCTCCAAGATATCCATTCCATCCCCTTGTATATCACACAATCATAAGTTTGATGTTCTTCAATTTTCTGCCCCTTAAGCTGTCACATAAGGAATTTAAATAATTTTCCATTTGAGAACTAACTCAACAATCCAAGGATAATATCACTCACTAGATCCACTAAATTGGGATCTCCAAGATTTTTAGGGAGAAAATATCTCTCAAGATCCATCAAATTAGGATATTCGTTTGAGAAAATCTCTCAACCACCCATGCGACTCTCAACTCCTCCTTGAGATCAGGAAACTAGATGTGAGGTGGATTCTCACACTAAATCAATTTCCTTTTTTCAATAAAAATGAATAATACATGTGCACAATTTTTTGACCTTCATACGATAAATTTCTCCCCCAACATGTCTAGGGATCATGAAAAACACTCCCTCACTTAAGTGTGACAAATAGGTGTGTAACAGATGCTCCCTAAAGTGTGAGATCAAAAGAGAAATTGATGGCCAAAATACTCTACAAATATGTGTGCAAAGGGAACGAGAATATGAGACCCTAACAGAAGCTGAAAGCAAGCATCAAACGATATATACATATCATCTTCGAGGTAGGCATACCCATGCTCAGAATAAACTGGCTCAAAGCATAGTTGTCGACCAATACACTGGGGATCCATGAAAGTACAAACAAAGGATATGACCATGAAAAATACAATGTGGATCCATATCTCGATGACTCAATTCAGTCGTAGCCACGAAAGAATACACTATGGAGCTATGATATGAAAAAAACATAGCCACAGATCAATACAAAGTGGATCTATGTGACAACATATATATCAATAAGATCACCCACCTGATGACCATACTGGAATCTTCTAATTACTCAAATAGTTTCCATCACAACCTAGGGTCCTAAGGAGTTTCCGGGGTCTTTGTATCGATCCCGAAATGGTACGAATATAGCCATGTGAATAGATGTCTTGATGTCGAACATGGTAGAAACCACTTGATTATTGGTCATTGATGTATACTGTTAACAAGTGCGATGGAAATCACCAATGATGACAATGACTCCTAAGGTACCCTAGTACATTCCAACGAATGTGAATAAATGAGTTGAAGTTGAACATTTGTGGAATCATTCAATCAGAGGTCAATGATGTAAACCTACTATCAAAAGTGAGGAGGCCTGCCATCGAGGCATGCAGGTCCCAAGGTACTAACTGGTTTCTAAGTCTAATTCCTAGATAATGTGTTGAAGTTGATAGGAACAAACTCGTTGAAGGAGGGCCATGATGTATCACCCACCATCGACACGAAACTAACATAGGAAAGTGATGTAATATGATGGGTTAAATGAGCACAAACTGACACAAGGATGAAAGTTGGTAATACTGCAAAATGGTTGACTTGGGTTAAAAATTCCCTTGAAAATTGTGAGGCACGACAAAATACTTAGCAACATTGACTCGACTGAGAGATAGACCAAAACATAGCATGGTGATTACTGGGGCATTCTTTGGGTGAGTCGAAGGAGTATGAGGACTCATAGGATTGGTATGACTTAGAGATAAGAAAATTATCCAATTGTAAGACGAGATGCCAATAGGTGCCATGTTCAAGGGTGACAATGGACAACTTCCATAATGTTTTCCAAAAACTTGACCCACTTCCTTCAATTTTTCCCCCATCATGATTGGCGAGTACCTTTTTGTTTTTTAATGAGCTTGAGGAGGATAATAGATGCTCGATATAGCTCATCTTCGATGATTCCCTAATCACATCTTTAACGAACCTGAAGAAGGAGGGGCTTGGTCTCGTATGGGTCCTTCGATGTATAATTTTATGAGCCAAAAGAAGGAAAGCTGTGTGGTCTTTTCATGTTTAGAGAGTCTGAAAATATATTAAAGACGACTCCAAGGGTGTTTTTTTTCATAGATTTAGTCCCCCAATTCCACAAAAGTGTAAAACAATAAAAGGGAGAACTCTTCTAGTCATGATTGACCAGAGTATACCTTTTTTGTAGTTAGTCTTACGTGACCAAAAAAGGGGTAAACCACCACTTCAAAGACGACTCTTCACGGTTTAACAAGCTCGAGGAACGAAAAAATTATGCTCGCAGTCTGCTTCATTTTTTAACGAGCTCGAGGAACGAAAAAATTATGCTCGCAGTCTGCTTCATTTTTTAACGAGCTTGAAACATAAAATGAAACTATGCTTGAAGTTGGTTTCATTTTTTAATGATCTTGAAACCAAAAATGAACTATGCTCAGGATAATACCCATGAACGAGCCTCTTCCCAACATGATGTCCAGAGGTTGGTACGTTGATTGATACCTATTGGCGATTTTTTTCCCAACATGATGTCTAGAGGTTGGTACTTTTCCCCCAACATCATCATAAGAAGCTGGTGACTTGCCTCCAGTATGATGCCTAGAGACTGGAGACATTCCCCCCAAGCTTTGGTTCATCCACTGACTCTTATTTTGCACTCGCTTAGACTCCTAGTTACTAATAGGAATAAGTTCACCAAAGAGGGAGGAAGAAAGAGGATCAACTGATATAGGCGAGGAAGGGAAGGTTTAGGTACCAGATCTTGTGGAAGATAGGACTCCGCTGGTCTAAGTGACATGATGTCACCTAGTGTTTCAATTTCAAATTGACTAGTCACTACCCAAGGATCTAACAATTCGGTGGATCGTTTCACTGTAGCCGAAATCATGTTTAACATGGAAACCTGATGTGGGGGATCAGGGGGAGGTAAGGAAAAAACTCCCATGAGTGTGGAATCCTTGAGGAGACCTACCTTGACACTTTCATATTTAAAATTAGAATGTGCCAGGAAAGGGATATTATCCGTTGAGTGGTTATTGATATCTGGCATGCAATAGTCAAGTTGTTCCATGGTCACAATTTTCCCTTGATGGGGAAATTAAAAAAGGTGAAATACTGAAGATGCGACGACAATCATTGCATAGAACTAACTATGACCAAGCAACAAATTATAATACAGGGGTGCATCAACCTCTTCAATGTCGATATAATTTTTTTTTCCCTTCAATTTGACAATGAAAGATTGCAAGAGTCTGTAAGGTTGGAAACCACATCCATCAAACGCTTTAAGGGTAGTGGGAGACTGGTTAAGTTTAGGAAAACCAATGGCTCTCCAATGGGATAAAAACATGACACAAGTGGAGGCTCCTTCATCCAAAACAGTGCGATGGATATTTTTCCCACGAATTGTAGTGTGAATTTGGAACGCCAAGTGGTGGGAGAGCCTTGGTTTAAAATAATCCAAATTAAGCATAATCATATTTGATTCTTTGGATCCACAACTCCAATGGCTGACAACATGGTTCTATGTTGACTTGGACAATTTTGGAGAACTTCAAGTGTCGACATAGCAAAAGGTGCTTGCACCAAATCTTCAACAATGTTGTAGCTTTGAGTAGCATGGG
>JZKD02S1803540.1:45073-84731 GCA_000966675.3 Picea glauca | reverse complement strand
ATTCCCCCATGGGGGCATGGGACATGCATAAAGAAGAAGAAGAAGAAGAAAGGGGCAAAAAATGTCCGACAGGACTTCTGAACTTTGAATTTTGAACAAGTGTATTGCTCATCCTCGCGGATCATCCATAAGTCCTTCTTGGTCCAACTAGGGAGGAAACATCTGGCTCCATATGGGGACATGTGCTTGATCTTTGGAAAGCATGCAAGAACTCTAGAATTTTTATCTGCACAATAGACACATGTTTGACCAAAATATATCAGTGGCACATGAAATATATAGAAACCATCAGTTAAGTATAAGTTGCACACACACAGAGACACACACACACATATACAAAAGAGAATAAAATGAAATGTTGAAGAAGTGAAAGTAAAAATACAAGGAAGAAGGGTTAGAGTAAGTTATTTTTCATGGATGCCCCTTGGGCATCAGATGTTACCATTGAAGAACGATTTAAGAAGTTTCCCATTCACTGGTAGATTTAGCTTTACGTCATCCAACTGGCTATGATGAGTTATCAGAGGACCTCTTGTCCTTACCCTGATTTCTGATATTCTGATGGAATGCTTTTCTTTTGGTTTTCATCCAACTCAACCAGATGATCAACTTTCTTTGAATTTGATCTTGCGAAGTTTCTTTTGCGCCATGGGGGGGTAACTTATGATTTATCTGTCTTAAATTTTCCCTGAAAGGCTTGGAATATTCCTTGAGAGGGATGGTATGTTGAATAACATCTTCTTTATAAGCCTTAAATTTATCATGAGGAAAGGAAAAAACATCCCTATGATCCTTCACAAGATTTATTATATTTTTTCTTTCTTTTTCTGAAGAACCTTTTCCAATTTTTATCATCTTGAGATCTTGATCTGATTCAACATTCATTTATATGTGATCATCGGGTTTATCTATTTCTTTTTTTGTTTTACATTTGTCATGTCTTTCGAAGATTTGCTCATGCTCTAAGTTATCTGGAATTGATGGCTCAAAAATTACTTCCATTTTATCCTGACCATTCATTAACTCATCTAATAGTTAAAACGTTGAAGCCGAAACTGCTAACACAGTTCCCGATTCTGAATGTGCTTCATCAAAGTTCATTTCTCTTGGAGCTTCCTCAAGAAATAAACCATTAAAGGAATCCATGGTATCCCGACCTCATCAACTCTTTCTTCCTTAAACTCTTCTTTAACGGGTGCTAAAGAGTTGGTCAATATTGCATAGTTCCCAAGATCTTCCATCTCATAAACCAATTAATTCATGGGGTCTTTAGGGTCTTCTACATGGTAACTCTTTTCTTGTTCCCTATCAAGTCTGACAAAAGTGTTATCACAAGTTGGGATAGTAGCATATGATAAATCCATTTGAAGACTACCCCCCAAACTTGCAGCGCACTTCCGAGACAAGAGCATACCCCATGCATTTGGTACATCTATGACAACTACATCCATTAATACTAAAATGTCCGAGTAAACTGCTAGATGTACTTGAAGATCTTTTATTAGTCTATGGACCTTGATTTCTCTTGAATCCACGACACAAACATTATGGTAAGGTCTCGAAATCCTCAAGTTCAATTGTTCCATGACTTTCCAAGTCATGACATTTGATGAAGCCCCTGATTCTAACATGTAGTTGTGAAGAAGCAGATTATTAACCAACAAAGAGATGAAGAAGGGTTGATAGCTTCCATTCCCCTATTCTGATCCATACATTGCAAAATTACAAGTGCATCTTCATATGGTTCCATGTACTTTTCAACATTTTTCTCCTTAGGACCCTTTATGACTCTTAGAAAAAATTCTTTTTGAGAGGGTATCTTTATGAGTTGTGTTACTGGAACTAAAACCTTAGCATTTGATATCCAACCACCCAAGTCAATGCTTAATTCTGATGTTGGAGGAGTGATTGCTTTGGGAATGTTTTGATTTGTCTTAGTTGGATTCTCATTCCCTTTCTGTTGATATGTCACTCCTTTATATCTCGCAATCTCAAGGATCTATTCAGGTGTGTTCTTTTCACCAAATAACTTAGTCACATTATCATATTCCTTCATTACATTGACTGAGTTCTGACTTCTTTCAATGGTTTTCATCCAATGATCCATTGAAACTGGGTGTATTTTTCCCACCACATTGATGTGATCTGAATATCCCACATAATTATTTGTTTCTGCAAGCCTAGCTTCATTTAATTGACGGAATCTGCCCACCACATTGATGTGATTTGAATATTCCACATAATTATTCGTCTCTGCAAGCCTAGCTTCATTTATCTAGTAGAATCTGTAACAAGTGGATTTTTCATGGAAATCGTCGCAAGCCCTACAAAAAGGAGCCTTGCGCTCAACCAAATTTGTGGTTTCTAGTCGGTTAGGGGGCATTTGATCTTGGGGAGGCCCCTTTCTTTGCCATATTTCATTTGACTTAGGTTGAAATCTATTTGTATTTGGTCGTTATACTTGGATCAAGCGATTTTGTATGGCATTCAATTGGCTTTCATGATTAACTTCCATGGCTTTGGTTACTTATGTTAATTCTTTCAAGGGGTCACTTGAAGACTCTTTACTATTTGAACTAATAACTTTTCCCTTAGGCTCCGACTGTTTTGAAGCACTACCATTGGTGAATCCCGATAAGTTTGATCTTCCTGAGGCTTGCATATTCTTATCAATTTTGATGGCCAAGGTTTGAGCAGTCTTAATATCCTGAAGTTCCTTATCCCTGAGTTGATAATATATTTCACCATTGAAGGCTTCAATATAGTAGATAAGGATGGGCTTGATGTCTTTGTGAAGACTATTGGTTAATTTGTTAAACCTCTTATTGGACTCCTACTTTCATTCTCATTCTTCTTAATATTATTTAGAGCAGCCAACACATGACCATTTTCTTTTCTAACCCCCATCTTTCTGTAAAGGCATCTATCAACTCTATTAAGTTTTTAATATTATTATCTTCTAAGTCCATAAACTAGTGAAGAGCATCTTCTTCAAGAGACAAGACAAACAATTTCACTTTTACATCTTCATGAGTATTTCTACACCTCTTGTTGATGTTTGAACAACATCGGAAAAACATTCTACTAGATTAATAGTCCATGTCAGAGTCGATGTCGAAGGATCTGCTCACCTCTTTCATCTGCAAATTATCAGACGACAATGATAGTATTTCTTATTCCGACAAATTCCTGCGGGACGCCTTCATGAATTTCGTGATCGCGGGGAGGGATACGTCGGGTGTAGCGCTCACCTGGTTCTTCTGGCTTCTTTCCAAAAATCCTCTAGTAGAAGACAATATCGTAAAGGAGATCTCTGATATATTACTAAAGCGGAGGAGATATTCGGAATCGCAAGAAGATTGCTTGGACATGGAAAAGGCATTAATGGAGAAGGAACTGCAGGAATGCCTGTATTTACACGCGACCTTGTCTGAGGCGTTGAGGCTTTACCCCTCTGTCCTGCTCGACCACAAAGGAGTGCTGAAGAAGGATGTGCTTCCGGATGGAACATGCATAAATCCTGAGAGAGGAGTCATATAGTTACACGTAATTAATAGGTGTTGACTGTGAGTCAATCCCTGTGGTGCGATTGCATCGAGACTTTATTGGAACATCGTACTGATCAAGTGTTGTTGCGAATCCCAGTTGAAGTTGTTGTTGAGAAGGCCGGTATGTGCATCTCGATGCATGATAGCTGGAGTGTTTGCATTGATGAAGGCGAGTAGGTGTTGAATTTGCTATGATGGAGCTGTTGTGCATGGCTATGATCAATCCACTTCCTAGCCGAAGGATTGGGTTGTTGTGATTGTAGGATTGCATCAGTGGAATTCTGTTGTTGTGGCTCTTCGAAGCGTAGAGGAGGTTGAAAATTCATGGCAACTAAATTACCATGGACTTGCCATCATGGTAGTATTGATGCCAGAACCAACATTCACAACTAGATTACCATGGACTTGCCATCATGGTAGTATTCACAACTAGATTACCATGGACTTGCCATCATGGTAGTATTGATGCATATATTGATGATGATTGTGGAGGAACGAGCATCTTGAATACCATATAAGAGGAAGGCTATTGCTATGTGTGATTTGTAATAGTTAAATAATATCAACCAATGGATGAAGAGTTGCTCTAGCAACAACTTTGGAGAGCCAGTGTGAGGCTAGGTGCTGGAGAAAAGCAAAGTATGAGATAGGTGTCTCATGTGGAAATGCAGTGTTGATTCTATTTGCATTGGTTCCTATGCAGAGGACATGATCGATTCAATGGTGAAGGTAGATTTTATGCCCATAATGCCATGTTATAAATCAATGAAATACCTATGGCTTCCTCAAGAATACATGGTTCTTGTTCGAGAATAAAGCCAGTGCTATCTTTGTTGCTTGAGAGTGCACGAGCTAGTTGTTTGTTGATTATGAATATACTTGCTCATGGAATCAACTATTGGTCAAAAGGAAGCATGCAGAAAAGTACAACTGTACTAGAGGTTGAATTTTTGGACTTACTATGTAAGGTGAAGATGCAAGGCAATGGCTACACCTTTGGTACCAAATCTGAAGTTGTTGTAGGATATGACTTCAGAGACTATGGATGTTACTTTTTACAGGCAGATGGTGAATTCGTTGATATACTTGATGAACACGAGATCGAATATATGTTTTCTCTGTGAACACCTTGTGTCAATATATGGAACATCCCAGGTAGGTTCATTTGGTCGCAGTGAAACATGTTACGAGGTACCTTAAGGGTACATTGGATTATGGTCTCAGGTATGTGACAAACCATGAGTTCAGGTTATATGGATATTCGGATTCAGATTGGGTCGACAATATTCTTGATCAAAAGAGTACTTCATCATATTGCTTTAGTCTAGGCTCGAGTATGGTTTCATGGAGCATCAAGAAGTAGTTGTGTGTAACACTTAGTATAGCTGACGCAGAGTATGTGGCAACATGTGCAACAAGTCGCGAAGCAGTGTGACTTCACAAATTGTTGAATATTGGTCTAAATTTGACTTGTAGGTAAGACCTATAAGACGAAGAAGATGACGAGACTTGTTCTGGAGGACAAGTGATGAAGTCAGCAGGTTGAAGATCCAATTTATATTCAGTGCTCGAGAGGGAGTTGGACGGTCAGTTCCAAAGGGAGTTGGGTACTACAGTAAGAAGTAAGAGGCTCCGCCGGATGCAGGAAGTAATCATGTGTGGCGCTTAGTACGACTGAAGTTGAGTATTTGGCAGCATGTGCAGTGGCATTGTGGCTTCGAGAACTTATGTCTGGGTTATTTGGCCTTGGACTGGAGGTGACCTGCATTTGGTGTGACAACCAGAGTTGCATGAAGTTGTCAGAGAACCTTGTGGTCTATGACGGTCAAATCATATTGAGATCAGATATTACTATATCAGGGATATAGTGCAGAAGGGAGAAGTGAGGCTCTAGTTTCATGACTATAGAGGATCAAGTTGCAGACGTGTTTACCAAGCCATTGTCCAAGATGAAGTTTGAGTACTTCAGGGAAAAGCTTGGCGTGGTCCCTCTTTAGAGGGAGTGTTCTCATCCAACATGAAAAAGGGTTGACACTAAGACAAGTGGAACTTGGCTAGCATGAAAAGGGTTGGCAATGAGTGTTCTCGTCTAGCATGAAAAAGGGTTGGCACTGAGACAGGTGGAACTCATCCACGAAGTTCCTTTTACACAAGTTGTTGACCTCTACTAACTATAATGGCTATCAGTTTTTTTTGTAGCTTGCCATATGTAGGTTTCTTGTTCCCCCATTAAAATCTCCAACCAACTTTGTGTCCTTTGTGTAATCTACTACACTTTGTCCATTGTGTGAAATGTATGGCATCTCCTAAATTCTGCCAACAGGTTGTTCCATTGCATATAACCAAATTGTGTGCATTTGCACACACATAATTTTCTCTTTTTAGTGTGTGATTTTTTTTTTGCATCTGCAAAGTTCCTTTTCCACATGTTACTAGCCATAATCAAGTGATAATGATTCTTCACTATTGAGGCCATTTTTCTTGTATAACTTTTACAGCGCAAAATAACATGCTACGATGAAAGTGCTAGTGTTCCTTAATTTTAATTNCTTATGTTAATTCTTTCAAGGGGTCACTTGAAGACTCTTTACTATTTGAACTAATAACTTTTCCCTTAGGCTCCGACTGTTTTGAAGCACTACTATTGGTGAATCCCGGTAAGTTTGATCTTCCTGAGGCTTGCATATTCTTATCAATTTTGATGGCCAAGGTTTGAGCAGTCTTAATATCCTGAAGTTCCTTATCCCTGAGTTCATAATATATTTCACCATTGAAGGCTTCAATATAGTAGATAAGGATGGAGGCATTGGAGGCTTGATGTCTTTGTGAAGACTATTGATTAATTCGTTAAACCTTTTATTGGACTCCTACTTTCATTCTCATTCTTCTTAATATTATTTAGAGCAGCTAACAAATGACGATTTTCTTTTCTACCCCCATCTCTGTGTAAAGGCATCTATCAACTCTTTTATGGTTTTTAATCTTATTATCTTCTAAGTCCATAAACTAGTCAAGAGCATTTTCTTCAAGAGACAAGACAAACAATTTCACTTTTACATCTTCATGAGTATTTCCACACCTCTTGTTGATATTATTGATGTTTGGACAACATGGGAAAAACATTCTACTAGATTAATAGTCCTAATAGTCCGACAAATTCCTGCGGGACGCCTTCATGAATTTCGTGATCCCGGGGAGGGATAGGTCGGGTGTAGCGCTCACCTGGTTCTTCTGGCTTCTTTCCTAAAATCCTCTAGTAGAAGACAATATCGTAAAGGAGATCTCTGATATATTACTAAAGCGGAGGAGATATTCGGAATCGCAAGAAGATTGCTTGGACATGGAAAAGGCATTAATGGAGAAGGAACTGCAGGAATGCCTGTATTTACACGCGACCTTGTCTGAGGCGTTGAGGCTTTACCCCTCTGTCCTGCTCGACCACAAAGGAGTGCTGAAGAAGGATGTGCTTCCGGATGGAACATGCATAAATCCTGAGAGAGGAGTCATATAGTTACACGTAATTAATAGGTGTTGACTGTGAGTCAATCCCTGTGGTGCGATTGCATCGAGACTTTATTGGAACATCGTACTGATCAAGTGTTGTTGCGAATCCCAGTTGAAGTTGTTGTTGAGAAGGCCGGTATGTGCATCTCGATGCATGATAGCTGGAGTGTTTGCATTGATGAAGGCGAGTAGGTGTTGAATTTGCTATGATGGAGCTGTTGTGCATGGCTATGATCAATCCACTTCCTAGCCGAAGGATTGGGTTGTTGTGATTGTAGGATTGCATCAGTGGAATTCTGTTGTTGTGGCTCTTCGAAGCGTAGAGGAGGTTGAAAATTCATGGCAACTAAATTACCATGGACTTGCCATCATGGTAGTATTGATGCCAGAACCAACATTCACAACTAGATTACCATGGACTTGCCATCATGGTAGTATTCACAACTAGATTACCATGGACTTGCCATCATGGTAGTATTGATGCATATATTGATGATGATTGTGGAGGAACGAGCATCTTGAATACCATATAAGAGGAAGGCTATTGCTATGTGTGATTTGTAATAGTTAAATAATATCAACCAATGGATGAAGAGTTGCTCTAGCAACAACTTTGGAGAGCCAGTGTGAGGCTAGGTGCTGGAGAAAAGCAAAGTATGAGATAGGTGTCTCATGTGGAAATGCAGTGTTGATTCTATTTGCATTGGTTCCTATGCAGAGGACATGATCGATTCAATGGTGAAGGTAGATTTTATGCCCATAATGCCATGTTATAAATCAATGAAATACCTATGGCTTCCTCAAGAATACATGGTTCTTGTTCGAGAATAAAGCCAGTGCTATCTTTGTTGCTTGAGAGTGCACGAGCTAGTTGTTTGTTGATTATGAATATACTTGCTCATGGAATCAACTATTGGTCAAAAGGAAGCATGCAGAAAAGTACAACTGTACTAGAGGTTGAATTTTTGGACTTACTATGTAAGGTGAAGATGCAAGGCAATGGCTACACCTTTGGTACCAAATCTGAAGTTGTTGTAGGATATGACTTCAGAGACTATGGATGTTACTTTTTACAGGCAGATGGTGAATTCGTTGATATACTTGATGAACACGAGATCGAATATATGTTTTCTCTGTGAACACCTTGTGTCAATATATGGAACATCCCAGGTAGGTTCATTTGGTCGCAGTGAAACATGTTACGAGGTACCTTAAGGGTACATTGGATTATGGTCTCAGGTATGTGACAAACCATGAGTTCAGGTTATATGGATATTCGGATTCAGATTGGGTCGACAATATTCTTGATCAAAAGAGTACTTCATCATATTGCTTTAGTCTAGGCTCGAGTATGGTTTCATGGAGCATCAAGAAGTAGTTGTGTGTAACACTTAGTATAGCTGACGCAGAGTATGTGGCAACATGTGCAACAAGTCGCGAAGCAGTGTGACTTCACAAATTGTTGAATATTGGTCTAAATTTGACTTGTAGGTAAGACCTATAAGACGAAGAAGATGACGAGACTTGTTCTGGAGGACAAGTGATGAAGTCAGCAGGTTGAAGATCCAATTTATATTCAGTGCTCGAGAGGGAGTTGGACGGTCAGTTCCAAAGGGAGTTGGGTACTACAGTAAGAAGTAAGAGGCTCCGCCGGATGCAGGAAGTAATCATGTGTGGCGCTTAGTACGACTGAAGTTGAGTATTTGGCAGCATGTGCAGTGGCATTGTGGCTTCGAGAACTTATGTCTGGGTTATTTGGCCTTGGACTGGAGGTGACCTGCATTTGGTGTGACAACCAGAGTTGCATGAAGTTGTCAGAGAACCTTGTGGTCTATGACGGTCAAATCATATTGAGATCAGATATTACTATATCAGGGATATAGTGCAGAAGGGAGAAGTGAGGCTCTAGTTTCATGACTATAGAGGATCAAGTTGCAGACGTGTTTACCAAGCCATTGTCCAAGATGAAGTTTGAGTACTTCAGGGAAAAGCTTGGCGTGGTCCCTCTTTAGAGGGAGTGTTCTCATCCAACATGAAAAAGGGTTGACACTAAGACAAGTGGAACTTGGCTAGCATGAAAAGGGTTGGCAATGAGTGTTCTCGTCTAGCATGAAAAAGGGTTGGCACTGAGACAGGTGGAACTCATCCACGAAGTTCCTTTTACACAAGTTGTTGACCTCTACTAACTATAATGGCTATCAGTTTTTTTTGTAGCTTGCCATATGTAGGTTTCTTGTTCCCCCATTAAAATCTCCAACCAACTTTGTGTCCTTTGTGTAATCTACTACACTTTGTCCATTGTGTGAAATGTATGGCATCTCCTAAATTCTGCCAACAGGTTGTTCCATTGCATATAACCAAATTGTGTGCATTTGCACACACATAATTTTCTCTTTTTAGTGTGTGATTTTTTTTTTGCATCTGCAAAGTTCCTTTTCCACATGTTACTAGCCATAATCAAGTGATAATGATTCTTCACTATTGAGGCCATTTTTCTTGTATAACTTTTACAGCGCAAAATAACATGCTACGATGAAAGTGCTAGTGTTCCTTAATTTTAATTTCAGCAAAATGTATTGGCTTTGAGTGATAGTTATCAGAACCAACTGGTTCTGGTTTGGACTGGCCAGTTCGGACAAGAACCAGTCAGTTCAGAACCAGCCCGAACAATGGCCCCAACACAATTTGGACAAGAACCAGGCTCCGTCCAGTTTTTATGCAGAATCAGACCAGTTTTGGCCCAATACAGTCTGGACTGGCTCGTCCAAACCAGAAATGGTTGGTTCTGATCTATGTTCCAGGGGAGTGCCCCACCCCCCCCCCTCGTCCCCACTCCCGAGCGTGATCCCTTCCAGGACCTTTTTTTGGGAGTGCGCTCCCTTAGGAAAAAAAAACTCTTCCTGCCTCAAATTGGCTCCGAAAGGTTTTAAACCCCAATTTTCTAAACTAGGACCTGTCCCACTTCCCGTCCTAGAGGAGACATGCCACCCCCATCCACTAGCAGTGTACCAAATGCTTCAATTTTTCCTTTATCTTCATAGTGTCCATTGCCATGTGGGGGCCATTCAGTTGCTGGTTGTGTTCCATGAATACTTCCACCTACTCCTACTCCTCTTCTTCAAACTCAAAGAACACGGGAAAAGAAACTAGAAGTTTCTCGTGGCAAGAGGAAAACTTAGAGCATTGTACTTAGTACTTGTTAATATATACTAGATCTCTTTTTCTTTTTGTTGTTTAGAAGTAGTCTCTAGAACATAGTACTTTGTCTTGACTCTTTATTATGGCTTATTCTATAAACAATGAAATTATGAACATTATATGATAGTTTCCCTTTGAAGTTTGAAGTTTGAAATTTGAACTATTGACTAAATCTTACAACTCTTTGGTAATGAATATGATACTCTAGAGTCTATTTCATTTTGTGGTTGATGTTATCTGTTACAATCTATTGATGACAATTTTTTATGATTGATGTTATATGTGTACTAAATGGTTCATGCTTTAATGATCATCACTAATCCAATATTTAAATGATCTTTATATCTATGTTTTCATGTTTTTTGCAATTGATTCGACATTCTTCATGTTTTTTTTATATGTATGCATCAAAATATATTAAAATATGTATTATATAAAAAACACTCCCAAAACACTCCCACTCCCGGATATTTTTGAAAGTTGTGCTTCCCGCTCTTGCTCCCGCTTTCGCTCCCCACTCTCAACAGCCTTGGTTTTGATAACTATCATCTAAAGCTAAAACCAATACATCTCCAGTTCGAACAAGAACCAATCATTGTAAAACCAACCTGAACCAACTACCCCATTAAACCAAAAAATGCTCAAAAAGTAAATAATAAAAATAAAAACAGAAAAAGGTGTTGATATCATAAGAAGATAGTAGATCTACAACGATCTCTTCAAAAAACCTTTCACTAATAATCAAACCAGCAAATATAAAACAACCCTTAATATAGTTCACAAGAAAGATGTTAAATACCATATCTTCATCCAAGAACAACCAACCAACCACACAAATAGAGCAAAATACCACAAGTAGAGTGAATTATTTAGAGGTGCCCTTAGGCGAAGAATAAATGAATCCACATCAAATGAGATGATCCAAAGGTGGATTATGAATTTGTATTTATACACATTCTTTTGGGTTAGGGCGCTAGCCCCAAGAGGGTGACCAAGCCAACCTAGTCAAATATAGAAAGTACAATATATGGGTTAGTAAGGTACCCATATGTAAGCTCCATAAATCTATGATCAATACAATGGATAGACACATGACCTCAAGTGAAGAGTAACCACATAATCTCAACACACACCCTAATATGACTAGGGAGCCATGGAGAGAAGACATTACAATACATCATGTTCCCCCCCTTAATAGTAGCTCACTTATATCAATACATGTTTGTAGATTGGTGACGGTTGGCTCCAAAAGAGATGTGGTAAAGATATCAACAAGTTGATCTATTGAAGGAACAAACACTAACACAAGTTGTCCTGGAGCATGGAGATCACAAATGCCAATCTTTGTTCCTTCCATAGATTGGCTTACTGATATCTTCACCAAATCTCTTACAGAACCCACCTTCACCAATCCATGGACACATATCAATATAAGCAAGCTACCATTAAGGGGGCAAAACATGATGTATTGTAATTTGTAATTTTTTTTATCCATGGTTCCCTATTTATATTTGGGGGTGTCGAGATCATGCGGTTGCTCTTCACTTGAGGTCACATGTCAATCCATTGTATTAATTATAGTTTTCTAGAGCTTACATATTGGTACCTATCTAATCCATTTGCAACCAACCAAATTCTTACCTTTGGGTAAGGAAACTAGGTCCCAAGTGTGATTTTTCATTAGGGCATCATATTCGGTAGCCGTAACATCCTTTCATTCTAGAGAGTAGTAGGATCTGCATCAACCTTGGATACAAGAGTCCATGAAACAAGGGATTTTTGTTGTCGTACCAATTCTCCTTTAGGATGGAGTAGAATCGCATCATAAAGAGTAAATATATCCCACTTAGGCATTGGTCCGGAGGAAGCATGGAAACAAAGGGATCTATAGTAACACTATTATGGTGTGCTCAACTGGTAAGAGATCAGATGGAGTAACAGAAGTAGAAGAGACTTCAACGCAAGTAATACCAGAGAAGTCATCAACACAAGCCTCATCATGGGTGGTTGATTGGGTCACCGTGGACGTGGGAATCTTCTACAATAAATGTGGAATAGGATCCTTCCAAACCATGGGAAAGAACCCCATCAAAGACAACAACTCTCCATTCAATCACCTTGCTGGTGGAAGGATCATATAGGCGATATGCCTTGGATGTTTCATTGTAGCCTACCAAAGTGCAGGGTTGACTTGCAAGTTGCAACTTGTTTCATTGTTCTTTGGTAATATGGGCCCATGCACACGTTCTAAATATTTTAAAATGCAAAAGTGAACGTTTGTAACCATACCATTTCTCAAAACAAGTCATATGATTAACATCTCGAGTAGGCATTCGATTGATGATATGTGTTGTACAAAGGACTACTTCCCCCATAATTTAAGCTCCATCTATTGAGAATGAAACATATAGCAAGCCATTTCCACAATAGCTCTACTCCTTTGATATGCTACTTCATCTCGCTAAGGGATTGGCTTCTACCAAACGATGCCAAGAGATGTGAGAAATGGATGAAAGTCATTACCAAAATGTTCATCTCCATGATCAATACTAATAGATTTGATCTTGTGATTGCTATGATTTTCAACTAGGGATTTATTTCCTTGAATGTCTCAAAGGTTTCACCTTTGGATTGTGTTACCCCTCAAAATACATGGGTATTTTGAGATATTATTTACAACAGTGCAAGCCTTCTTGTTATGATGACTTCCAGGCTATGTTGCAGGAAACACACCCCCCTTACATCAGTTGTGTTTCCATCTCAAAATGTTGAAACATGTGGGAAATGCACTTGAAACACATTCCAATCCGTGGGAAATGCACTTGAAACACATTCTAGTCCGTACGAAACACATTTCAAGGCCATATCACGTCTCCGTACAATGTGTTTCCAAAAACAATTGCCTGATTTTGCCTTAATTTGACTGTTAGGTCCCACAATTTGGGTCTTAATTCCTAATTAAAGGTTAATTATGAATTAACAAGACTTCTAGAATCCTCTAAGAGCATAAATTTTTCTTTATTATGGAAACTAATGGTGATGTTAAATTCCTAAAGTAAAAGTTGGCATTTCCTTTATCTTTCCTTTTTATCTTTTTTGTTTCCTTTAGCTTTCCTTTTTATCATTTTTCTTAAATTTTTAACATTACCATTAATTGTTTCAAGATGTTTGAGAGTGGTTCCAACCTCATCAGACTTCATATGGAGAAAGTAGAATTTCATATCCCATTCAAAATTCAACAAACTTAACACTTTTCAAAATTTCAGGATTGGTAGGATTGCAACATTTTCATTGGATTCTATCACATATGAGGGTATGGAATTGGCATTTAATCAAGAGCACCAATCCCTTTACAAACTTCAATGTTGGTGGTATTGATTGTTGGACTCCTCTATCATGGCCTTAGCAAAAATGTACCCTTCACTCAAACCAAAATCATTGATTAGGCATGTTAATCTTTTTCTTTCATAGTTTAAGGCTTGGATTAGGTAGTTTCATTAAAATAGGGTGGTGTTGACTGATGTCCCTAGAGGATTGAGGTAGAGGCAAAGGCTAGACAGGAGGCAAAGGGTGATACTTATGATGAGGATCCCAATATAAGTGATGGTGGAACATTGCTTGTCATTTAAATGTTCTTTCTCATTTATTCATAATGTTTTCTTTCAAAGTTTCAATATAATGTGTTATTTATAAAAGAGCACATTATACACACACATACATATATTGTGTTTCCCCATTTCCAAATTTTTGGGGGGTCATGTTTCCAACAAGTTTCTGTTTCGGAAACGCATACCCGTTTCCCCTTCTCGTGCAACTTAGATTTTAAGGGATGGTCACACCTTGGGCAGAGTAGAGCCATGTTTTGATGCTTATGTTCAACTCTATTGAAGGTGCCCAGTCTGCTGGATTATTTTGGGGTTAGAAACAATATGTTTTTGGAGGGAAGTTCAGTTGAAAGTAAGAATGCATCATGCTCTTTCTTTGGATACAACTTTAGTACTAATCTGGAATACTACTTCTTGAAACACAACCCTCAAACAATGACACAAGAAAGCAGTAAAGGTGTTGTCTCTATTACAACATATTTGCACCTGTAGCTTGAGGTGTCAAAAAAGAGGTTCACATCAAGACTGGAAAGAACTAGGGATTCATTTGAGAAGATCATGATGTTTACAACATATGAAGTGGGAAAGGATTACGGACTTGCACGATTATCATGCTACAAAAGATTTTCCTAACCACAAAAGATGGAAATCGATATTGCACATGCAACAATAAACTTTGAGTCCATTTATGTTTATGCCTCACAATTGACTGATCCTTGTTCTATTCCTAAACTCTCACCCAAATTTCAATTGAATATAGGATGAATTAGTTGGTAAAAATATCATGAGAATTCAAGTGCATGCTCCTGGTCCGTCAGTCACAAATGTGTTGTAGCCTCTTGTGGCCTATCTTACAGACAAGTACTGATCTTCATGCTAAAGCTTGTGAGATAATTAGCATTTGAGAATTTTTGAAGCTCCAACAATAGTAAATGTGATGCATACCTTATCAAACCCTAAACAAAAATAGGGTGAAGTTGGATGCCACATTGATAGAGAATGATGGTGGATCAGTGCTAAGAAATTCAGATTTCGGTGTCAAAATGGTGTTGGAATTGTTTCTTGTGGAAGTGCACATAGATGGCCAGAACCTTGAGTTTATTACACAAGGTTGAAGATTAAAAAGCAGATCATACTACTCCCTCTTTTTCTAGAACAACAGTATCAACCTATGAGACTATAGGTGTCACCAACTGTATATCATCTATAGCTGACATGTCATTAGGTTCAGCTTCAGCCATGTCCTATTTCTTACAAATTTGAGCTAAGTTGCATGAAATGGGGAAACATCTAGAAGTTTCCGAAATGGGGACGTTAGGAAACGCGACCCTCCAAAAATGAAATGCGGGGGAAAACGTCATATATATATAACACATTATCTTGCAAGAAAAAAATAATGATACACATAAATGACATTTTAGAAGGAAAACCATGTGTATATTAAGATGAAAGGACATGTGGCACATAGTTATAGGAGTAATGCGTTGCATGAGGACATTTGGATACAACCATGGAATAGGAGCATTGGACTAACAATTTATTAGAAAGTGCACCATCTTAGAGGAGAGGCATTAAGCCCTAGGAGAATCATTCCTCGAGAGCGTTTCATCATGGGGGTTGGATAAACCCTAGTATGACACTTGTACATTCTTGTATTGTAGAGAGAAATGTTATCAGAACTGGATTGGTCAACCCCAAAAATGTTAACCGGTGTACATCAAGGTACATAGATGGCTTGGTGATCTTGATTAAATGCTTGTTCCATACCCTCATACATGATAGAATCTAGTGGAAACATTGTAATCCTTCCAATCTTGAAATCCTGAAAACCGTTAGGTCTGTTGAATTTTGAATGGGACCTAAAATTCTACTTTTTCCATATGAAGTCCAATGAGGTTGGAACCACTCTCAAACATCCTGAAACAATTAATGGTAATGTTAAAAATTTAAGTAGAAGGATGGAAATGAAAGATAAAGGAGAATGACACTTCTAAAATTTTAATAATACCATTAATTACTACGGTGGGTGAAATGGTGATAAAAGTTGGACAGATTTAAAATGTTTATTAGTGGATAATGAGGGGATTTTTTGCCACCTAAGGGACTCACGGCCCTCTTAGCCGCTTGGACAGGCCTGCAAACCCAAAAAATTCCACCGAAACAACTGCCATACAGGTTGAAACATTGTCGATCGTACTATACGACGTTTCCAAATTGGGAAACGTCGTACAACACGGCTGGCGACATTTTGTACCCATTTTGTGTTGATGTTTTGTAGCATCGGGGAGGTATTCTCACATTGGCCTTGGTGTCCGGCATGTGGGAATCTTTGTTGGCACTCACATTGCATTTTTACTTTGTAAAAAAACCTTTTATATAGAGATGGGGCTTGGAATTGTTGTTTGTTGGGGTTTTGCACCCACTTGGAGGAATAAACAATTCTAATTTAATGTGGAGTTTAGTGGAGGGATTCTAAAGTAAGTTAGGGGCTTCTAAACTCACTTTTAGACTCCTATAAGAGGAGAGCCAATGTGAAGAGGCACAACACATCTTATCTTGTCATCATGTGTTTGGCATGAGTAAGTGAGCACTCTTGCCAAGGGGATTAAGGAGGCCAATTTTAGCAAGGAGGATCTTCACTTTGGAAAATCTGATATAGGCTTTATGTTATGTCTTTCTCGTTATTTCATCCAAGCAAGAGGAGTCACGCGTGTGAGAGAGAGGAGGAGAAGCCCCACGTGTGGGATCCGTATAGGTTGTACGACACATTAATTGTAGGTTGTACCACACATGTGAACCGTATGGAAAACAGCCGCACATGTGGACTGCAGGGCTGACACAGTCGCGACGTCAACCAGGTATGGATGTGACGTCGATAGGGTTTCAGGCAGATTTGTAACTTGGAAGGTTTTTCGAAATTTTGTTGAGATTGTAATTTTTGTTGTGAGGATTGTTTATGTCCTCGAGATCCTCAATCTGAAAATTATTTTTGAGTAAAAATTGTGTCTCTTATGCATGGATGATTTCTCTCTGATCTTTGTGCTTCCGCTATAATTTTCTATCATAATTTCAATGTAAAATTATTCAATGATAACAATCCTATAATTCACTATTTGAGGTCACTTGAAAGTAATTTTATATCTGAAATTGAATGCATTGAATGCTTAAAAATTGACATGGTATTAGAGCACCAGGGTGTATACAGGGGTTGTGCACTTGGAAAGAATGCCAAGGCTTCTTTTCCGAGCAGTGATAGTAGGTCCAAGGGGATCTTGGATCTAGTACATTCAGATGTGTGTGGATCGATGTCAATTTCATTTTTGAGTGGTTACTTGTACTATGTGACCTTAATTGATGATTATTTTAGGAGGACATGGATCTTCTTAATGAAGACCAAGGATGAAGTCTTTAGTCGATTTAGGGAGTTCAAGGCTCAGGTGGAGAATTAGACAGGGAAGAAGATCAAGGTCTTGAGGTCAGATAATGGGGGCGAGTATAACTCCAACAACTTCAGGGATTTCTGCAAGGAGGCAAGGATCAAGAAGGATATGACAATGCCTTGCAACCCCCAGTAGAATGGCGTTGCAGAGAGGAAGAATTAGACCATATTTGAGGCTACTAGGGAGATGTTGCATGACCATGATCTACCTATGTTTCTTTGGGCAGAGGCATGTAACATGGCAATCTATGTTTAGAACAGGAGTCCTCATAGGATCTTGGAGGACAAGACTCCTAAGGAGGCATTCATAGGAGTGAGACCAGAGATAGGGCATTTGAGGATCTTTGGTTTTCCAGTTTACATCTATATTCCTAAGGAGAAGAGGATGAAGTTAGAACCTTCTGGGAGGCATGTTTGTGGGATATAGTGAGACTTCGAAGGCCTATCGGATCTACATTCCAAGACAACAATAGATTGAGGTTAGTCGAGATGTCAAGTTTGAGGAGGAGTTGGATTTCAGGAGGTCCTAAGAGACTACAACAGAGATAGATGGTGAGGAGCAGGAGACTCCAAAGGTTGAGGAGAGTACAGGTCCACTAGTACAGAGGTTTAGCCTTCAGACCATGAGGAGGAGCCAGAGGAGTCAGTGGATCCATTGGACCTTCCTAATGACAAGGACACAAGGCCTAGTTGACTTCGGGATACTTTGAGAGATACGGAGAAGCATGTGACACCCAGGGGCACTTTCAGGGAGAGCAAGCCTCTACAAAGGTTTTCAAGATATGTGGCACCTATGAGTAGCATCATTGATTCTAAGCCTTCCATTTTTTAGGAGGCAACAAGCCAGCAGGTTTGGAGCGATGCCATGATGAAGGAGTATCAATCCATCATGAAGAATGATGTGTGGGACATAGTTCTAAGACTAAAGGGGAAGTCTATGGTGACTTCCAAGTGGATCTATAAGATCAAGCATGTTGTTGATGGTAGCATCGATAAGTACAAGGTGAGGTTCGTGGCGAGAGGATTTTCCAAGAGAGAAGGAATGGAATATGAGGAGACTTTTGCTCCAGTCATCAGGTATGCTTCTATCAAGGCTGTTATTTCTATTGCTTCGGTTATGGGGTGGAATATACATCAAATGGATGTGAAGGAAACATTCCTCAATGGTGTGATTGAGGAGGAGGTGTACATAGAACAACCTCAGGGATTTGAGGTACATGGGAGGGAGTCCCATGTTTACAGGTTGAAGAAAGCTTTGTATAGACTCAAGTAGGCACCAAGGGCATGGTACTTGAGGATCAACGAGTATTTGCAGAGCATGGGCTTCACCAATAGTGAAGTTGATCCCAACCTATATCTCATACAGGTTGTTGAGGATCCTCTTATATTGGTGTTGTATGTTGATGATATGTTCCTCAAGGGAGAAAAGGCTCATTTCCAGTTGCAAGAGGGGTTTGGTTTTAGAGTTCAAGATGAAGGATATTGGATTGATGCATTACTTATTGGGATTGGAGGTGTGGCAGCACCTGGGCAAGATCTTCCTCGAATAGGGGAAGTATGCAGTTGAGATACAGAGGAGATTCGAGATGATGGACTGTAAGTCCATGACTACACCTATGATCACCAATCTGAAGAAGTTGGGGGCTTTGGATTCAGATTTGGTGAATCCCACAATGTATAGGCAGTTGGTTGGTTCATTGATGTATCTGGTTGACACCAAGACAAATATTTGCTTTGTTGTCAACACCTTGAGCCAGTTCATGGTTTAGTCGAGGCAGGCGCAATGGGTAGCAGCAAAGCATGTGCTCAGGTACCTTCAGGGTACAATTGGATTTGGTATGAGATATGTTGGGGGCGATGGAGTGAGGTTGCATGGATATTCAGACTCAGGTTGGGAAGGTAGTGCAGTTGACATGAAGAGCACTTTTGGTGGTTGCTTCAGCCCAGGATCGATAGTAGTTTCTTGGTTCAGTAGGAAACAAACTTCTATGGCACTTAGTTCAACAGAGGCAAAGTATACGGCAGCTAGTTTGGCAAGTTGTGAGGCTATTTGGCTTCGCAAGCTTCTTGTAGGGTTATTTGGTCATGTGTTGGAGCCTACAGTGATTTACTATGACAATAAGAGTTGTATAAAACTCTCGGACAATCCAGTGTTTAATGATAGATCGAAATACATTGAGATCAGATACCACTTCATTAGAGACAAGGTGCAGAAGGGAGCTTTGAAGCTCCAGTACATTTACACAGATGAGAAGATTGTAGATATTCTCACCAAACCCCTAGTGAAGGGGAAGTTTGTCTACTTCGAAGACAAGCTAGGAGCGGTGGAGAATACCTCCCTCGCTAAGAGGGAGTGTTGATGTTTTGTAGCATCAGGGAGGTATTCTCACATTGGCCTTGGTGTCGGACATGTGGGAATCTTTGTTGGCACTCACATTGCATTTTACTTTGTAAAAACCCCTTTTATATAGAGTTGGGGATTGGAATTGTTGTTTGTTGGGGTTTTTCACCCACTTAGAGGAATAAACAATTATAATTTAATGTTGAGTTTAGTGGAGGGATTCTAAAGTAAGTTAGGGGGCTTCTAAACTCACTTTTAGACTCCTATAAAAGGAGAGGCAATGTGAGGAGGCACAACACATCTTATCTTGTCATCATGTGTTTGGCATGAGCGAGTGAGCACTCTTTCCAAGGGGATTGAGGAGGCTAATTTCAGCAAGGAGGATTTTCATTTTGGAAAATGTGGTCTAAGGTTTTTGTTCTTTCTTTCTCATTGTTTCAGCAAAGGAGGAGTCGCACGTGTGGGATCTGTACAGGTTGTATGACGCATTAATTTCAAGTCATACCACACATGTGAACCATACAGACAACAACCGTAGCAGGACAGTTGCACGTGCAGACTGCAGAGTTGACACAGTTGCGACATCAGTTAGGTACGACTGTGACACCAACAGGGTTTCAGATAGATTTGTAAGTTGGAAGGTTTTTCAGAATTTTGCTGAGATTTTAATTTTTGTTGTGAGGATTGTTTTTGTCCTCGGGATCCTCAATCTGAAAATATTTGAGTAAAATTTGTGTCTCCTATGCATGGATGATTTCTCTCTGATCTTTGTGCTTCTGCTATAATTTTCTATCATAATTTCAGTGTAAATTTGTTCAATGATAACAGTCCTAGAATTTATTGTTTGAGGTCACTTGGAAGTAATCTCAGATCTGAAATTGAATGCTTAAAAATTGACATTTCGGCGTTTCGGCACGTTTCGAGTACTGGTACGGCACCCAAGGGGTCATTTGCTGCAACATAGAATTTGAGCATTTGAACCAAAGAAAGTGTTTTATAACAAGTAATGGGCAATCAATATTTATACCATAATTAATCGGAAATATGAGATCAAAGAGGCATAGTTTTAAGGCCTATTTTTGCTTGAGAATGTTGTTGTTCTAGAACAACAAATAAGAAGACGGATTTTAGTAACTAGCATATCCTTTGTTGCAACAAGACAAATTACACATTGTAAGTGAGTTGAATGTTGTTTTGGAAGAGATACAACCAGCAGAAAGAAGGTTGGTACTTGCCTTGCATTTCTCTTCAACAGATTTCCCAAAACGCCCTTGCTGGAAATGAATATTTGGCACTCTCATCACACTAGGCATGATTAAAGGAGCTCACCTTCGAGAGCATTCTGCATATACAACTTCCATGTAGGGTTTAGTTGGGTTGTTATATACAAATGGCAGGATGAAACCACAAAGAATGGCAACACTCCATTATCTTTGCCTTGAAATACCTTATATTTTGAGAGTTGATTGGTAATGGTCCACATTGGAGGAGGGCGTTCCATCTCCATCCTATGCACACATATCCACATGAGCCCACTGTTAGAGGGGCACTCAAATTTGAAGAGGATTAATGAATACATTTGAAGAAGAGTGATGTGGAATTTTTGTATAGATGTCAAGGAACGAAGGCGTGCTACTTTTCAAGGAGTTTGAAGAAAAGTCCACCTTGATGTATGGAGGATCCAAATCCTTTTGAAGACCCTAAAAAGAGGAACGCCCAGATTTCATGAAGACGTTTTAGTGGTTATATGATTTACTACTATCTAAATTGTGGATCTCAAAATTGCTACATATATTTTATTATTTATCCTTGGAGAAAATAATGGATCTAGGAGTGGTTGATATTTTATTATTTCTTCTTGGAGGATGTTGTAGATCTAGAAGTCACATATCATTTTTTTATTTTTGAATGTTGAGCTAAAGACTCTATTTAAATAGTAGCTGCCTCATTTGTCTGTCGTGGTTGGATTGATAGGGAAAACCCCTCTAAGCCCAGTGGAACATCACATAGGAGGAGGAAGTCAAGGGGAAAACAAGCATATGTGAGGTTTTCATAAAGCCACATATCATTTTTATTTTTTTTTGAACATTGAGCTAAAGACTCTATTTAAATAGTAGCTGCCTCATTTGTCTTCCGTGATTGGATTGATAGGGAAAACCCCTCTAAGCCCAGTGGAACATCACATAGGAGGAGGAAGTCAAGGGGAAAGCAAGCATATGTGAGGTTTTCATAATTTATCTTTTCTTTGTTGGAGGATTTGGGTTTTTTGCTTGAGTAGCTATTGTATCTTGTTGTTGGAAATATTGAATAATCTAATCTCTGTTGAAGGATAATATTTGCATGTGAGAAGGGACTAGGTGTAAGGTTCCTAACCCTCCTTAGTCCTTGATGTAATCTGGAATATTGGGGGAATTTGCTACTGTAATGAAAAATTTGGCATGGCACATGTCATGGATTACTAGTCTTATGAGATTGTATGTGATAATGTGAAATCTTGTTGGGTTGTTCATTCATTAGAAGGTTGACTACCTACTTCTTTCTTGGCTTATAATCTCATGTTATAGTTTTTCTTCATTATTTTATGGCAGCTCATTACGTCTTGGCCACAAATTCATAGTGTTGATGGTGCATCTCGCAGAAGATCCCTCATGTACTCTCATATAACCTAAAAAATCTATTTGGACTAGTCATGGCACATCAATGTATGTCTTGACTATGTCTTTTCCACATAAATTCAGACCCTCTTTGTTTGTATTCCTTGACTCCATAACCCTTGGATTGGCACTACTCTTGGCAACCCACCATCCATCTATTTCTTATAAAGTATATCATAAGTTTACTTAGGGAAACCCCCATTTTCCTACAAGAGAGTAGGGCTAAAGTGAGAAAGGGAGCTACTATGGTGATGTTAAAGTAAATGTCATATTATAATGGTCAATTAGATATTAGACATAGGAATTAAGAAAGTCACTTGGACTTTAGGTTATTTTATGTTTTATTTCACTTTAGTGTGTTTCTCAATCTATCTCACATTCATAAAGTGAATTGACTTAACTAGTTTGTAACCCTTTATATGAAAGCTTTCATAGCCCACTCTTGGGACTTCAACAGTTTAGTGCCAGAAGGTCAGTGCGAGCATGAAGACCTAAGGATTGTTGCCGGAAAAGATGGATCAAGGGATTGTCAATGTGACACCACAAAGAGCCAAAAGGGTTTCAGATCATTTAAAACAGAGATCGATTAATTTTCAGTTTTAAAAGCCAAGTTTGAAAAGTTTCAGTTTTAAAGCCAAGTTCAAAGAGAAGGAAAAAAATTGTGAAGGAAAGTCATACGATTCAGCCATACCATTGTACGGTCGTGGTACAACCATAAATATTAGTTGCCAATCCATACAGGTGTACGACACTACAAATCTCAGCTACCAAGGATAAATTTGCATGCACGTGAGCCATACGACCACCGCCAAGGAAAATTTGAGCAACCACAATTGTACAAACGTCGCCAAGAATCGTAAAATTGTACAGAATTATAATAATAATAATAATAATCTATTTTTAAGGTCACAGCCAANTCTGATCTTTGTGCTTCTGCTATAATTTTCTATCATAATTTCAGTGTAAATTTGTTCAATGATAACAGTCCTAGAATTTATTGTTTGAGGTCACTTGGAAGTAATCTCAGATCTGAAATTGAATGCTTAAAAATTGACATTTCGGCGTTTCGGCACGTTTCGAGTACTGGTACGGCACCCAAGGGGTCATTTGCTGCAACATAGAATTTGAGCATTTGAACCAAAGAAAGTGTTTTATAACAAGTAATGGGCAATCAATATTTATACCATAATTAATCGGAAATATGAGATCAAAGAGGCATAGTTTTAAGGCCTATTTTTGCTTGAGAATGTTGTTGTTCTAGAACAACAAATAAGAAGACGGATTTTAGTAACTAGCATATCCTTTGTTGCAACAAGACAAATTACACATTGTAAGTGAGTTGAATGTTGTTTTGGAAGAGATACAACCAGCAGAAAGAAGGTTGGTACTTGCCTTGCATTTCTCTTCAACAGATTTCCCAAAACGCCCTTGCTGGAAATGAATATTTGGCACTCTCATCACACTAGGCATGATTAAAGGAGCTCACCTTCGAGAGCATTCTGCATATACAACTTCCATGTAGGGTTTAGTTGGGTTGTTATATACAAATGGCAGGATGAAACCACAAAGAATGGCAACACTCCATTATCTTTGCCTTGAAATACCTTATATTTTGAGAGTTGATTGGTAATGGTCCACATTGGAGGAGGGCGTTCCATCTCCATCCTATGCACACATATCCACATGAGCCCACTGTTAGAGGGGCACTCAAATTTGAAGAGGATTAATGAATACATTTGAAGAAGAGTGATGTGGAATTTTTGTATAGATGTCAAGGAACGAAGGCGTGCTACTTTTCAAGGAGTTTGAAGAAAAGTCCACCTTGATGTATGGAGGATCCAAATCCTTTTGAAGACCCTAAAAAGAGGAACGCCCAGATTTCATGAAGACGTTTTAGTGGTTATATGATTTACTACTATCTAAATTGTGGATCTCAAAATTGCTACATATATTTTATTATTTATCCTTGGAGAAAATAATGGATCTAGGAGTGGTTGATATTTTATTATTTCTTCTTGGAGGATGTTGTAGATCTAGAAGTCACATATCATTTTTTTATTTTTGAATGTTGAGCTAAAGACTCTATTTAAATAGTAGCTGCCTCATTTGTCTGTCGTGGTTGGATTGATAGGGAAAACCCCTCTAAGCCCAGTGGAACATCACATAGGAGGAGGAAGTCAAGGGGAAAACAAGCATATGTGAGGTTTTCATAAAGCCACATATCATTTTTATTTTTTTTTGAACATTGAGCTAAAGACTCTATTTAAATAGTAGCTGCCTCATTTGTCTTCCGTGATTGGATTGATAGGGAAAACCCCTCTAAGCCCAGTGGAACATCACATAGGAGGAGGAAGTCAAGGGGAAAGCAAGCATATGTGAGGTTTTCATAATTTATCTTTTCTTTGTTGGAGGATTTGGGTTTTTTGCTTGAGTAGCTATTGTATCTTGTTGTTGGAAATATTGAATAATCTAATCTCTGTTGAAGGATAATATTTGCATGTGAGAAGGGACTAGGTGTAAGGTTCCTAACCCTCCTTAGTCCTTGATGTAATCTGGAATATTGGGGGAATTTGCTACTGTAATGAAAAATTTGGCATGGCACATGTCATGGATTACTAGTCTTATGAGATTGTATGTGATAATGTGAAATCTTGTTGGGTTGTTCATTCATTAGAAGGTTGACTACCTACTTCTTTCTTGGCTTATAATCTCATGTTATAGTTTTTCTTCATTATTTTATGGCAGCTCATTACGTCTTGGCCACAAATTCATAGTGTTGATGGTGCATCTCGCAGAAGATCCCTCATGTACTCTCATATAACCTAAAAAATCTATTTGGACTAGTCATGGCACATCAATGTATGTCTTGACTATGTCTTTTCCACATAAATTCAGACCCTCTTTGTTTGTATTCCTTGACTCCATAACCCTTGGATTGGCACTACTCTTGGCAACCCACCATCCATCTATTTCTTATAAAGTATATCATAAGTTTACTTAGGGAAACCCCCATTTTCCTACAAGAGAGTAGGGCTAAAGTGAGAAAGGGAGCTACTATGGTGATGTTAAAGTAAATGTCATATTATAATGGTCAATTAGATATTAGACATAGGAATTAAGAAAGTCACTTGGACTTTAGGTTATTTTATGTTTTATTTCACTTTAGTGTGTTTCTCAATCTATCTCACATTCATAAAGTGAATTGACTTAACTAGTTTGTAACCCTTTATATGAAAGCTTTCATAGCCCACTCTTGGGACTTCAACAGTTTAGTGCCAGAAGGTCAGTGCAAGCATGAAGACCTAAGGATTGTTGCCGGCAAAGATGGATCAAGGGATTGCCAATGTGACACAACAGAGAGCCAAAAGGGTTTCAGAGCATTTAAAACAGAGATCGATTAATTTTCAGTTTTAAAAGCCAAGTTTGAAAAGTTTCAGTTTTAAAGCCAAGTTCAAAGAGAAGGGAAAAAATTGTGAAGGAAAGTCATACGATTCAGCCATACCATTGTATGGTCGTGGTACAACCATAAATATTAGTTGCCAATCCATACAGGTGTACGACACTACAAATATCAGCTACCAAGGATAAATTTGCATGCACGTGAGCCATACGACCACCGCCAAGGAAAATTTGAGCAGCCACAATTGTACAAACGTCGCCAAGAATCGTAAAATTGTACAGAATTATAATAATAATAATAATAATCTATTTTTAAGGTCACAGCCAAGCCAGCACACCAAATTGGTGTATGAGACCCCCTTGTTTGTGGGACAAGGGACCCCCCTCCACCCAACGATTTCGCTGGTAAAGTCTACGAAGGTATACATACCCTACCCCCCTCTGGATTTGAACCTCCAGCCACCAAAGACAAAATTGGATGTACGAACCTCAAATTGGAGTTGTACGGCCTATTTTCACTGAAGTTTTTTATTTTTTTACAACTCAAACAATTTGGGAGCAGATTGGATCTGTTCTTACCTGAATTGTTACCCAGATTTGCAAATCTAAAATAATTGATTGCTGATTTTGTGCTTTGCAACAGATCCAAAGAGAAATTGACGATTTTCTGTGTCACTGTTGTTTGTGAGCAGATCGATCAGAAATCTATATTTTCTGTATGATCTGTTGCTGACTTTTAGAAGATTTATCATAATCCGTTGTTTTTCATGTTGTTTTTGGGCAGATTTATCAGAAATCTACGTGTTTTTCAACAATACGAATGTTATAGGTGTTTAGCGCCAGTGTCCAGGTGTTCTTACTCCGGGATTGCAAATTGAGGGAGGTGTCATGCAGGGCACTTCCACACTATTCCTAGAAGAAGAAAAAAAGAATTTAAGGAAGAACACAAATGACACAAGCAATCACACAGTACACCAAGATTTTACCATGGAAACCCAACATTTCTTTGAGCGTTCTTCTTTCTTGTTGTCTTATTCAATCGAAATAAAATGTTACATGTCTAACCTTGGTCCACACCTAAGACACAATCGAAATCATACCCTATTGCACGGCTAAGAACAATCCTGTAGCCAATTCGGCTTACATATACATGACCAACAACCTATGTTTACTATGCATTAGCATTACAACATTAACATTCTCGCATTAGCCTTTACGGTCTTACCAAACACCTCTTTATAGGCTTTACAACCGGAAAAACCCTAAATATTGGCGCTCAAAAACAATTACATATCCATGCATATCATTGGCTACAAATCTCGCAAATCTCGGGATTTTGTTACACTCGATTCCAAGTCGGGTTAGCAGTCGACTATTCAGTCTCTAGTCGGTCGTCTCACACCGACACTTCAACCTCTTTTCGGTTGACTTGTCGTCGATATCTTCGACTTCAACTTTACCTGGTTGACTTCCTCGACCTTCGACTTGCTATCGATGTTGTCGATCTACCTCGACATCCGACCATCAGTCGATTCACCTCGACTAGACTTTCATTGCAAAGAATATAACAACCCAACATTCTCCCACTTGTTGTCTTGTTTGCTAAAATAGGATATTCTTGAACATTTGTTCACTAACCCAGGGCAATGATTCCCATTGCCTCTCTACACCAAGAGAACTTCATAGCACTCACAGACTTGGTCAACAAATCTACTATGTTTTACAATGTGTCTACTTTCTCCAGCATCACTTGCTACTTTCCACCATGTCTCTTACGAAATAATATTTTACATCAATGTGCTTAGTCTTTGAATGATAAGTAGGGTTCTTTGCTAGAAATATTGTGCTTTGACTATCGCAACTTACCTTCATATCTCTCTGCTCAAACCCGATTCATGAACACAACCTTTGAAGCCATACCGCTTCTTTGCTTCCATGAGTGGCCGCCATGTATTCATCTTTTGTTGTCGATAAGGCTACAACTGCATGTCGCTTACTCATCCAGCTTATTGCTCCACCGAACATCTTGAAGACATATACGTTGGTCAACCTCTGTCAATCCAAATCTCCAGCCCAATCGGCATTGACAAATCCATGTACATCTAATTTACCACTATCACCTCCAAGTTTTCCTTGATAGCATATAACATAGTCCTTTGTGCCACACAAATACTTGAATACTCTCTTGACAGTTGTCCAGTTCTCCTTTCTAGGTGTCAACATGTACTTGCTCAACACTCCCACTGCATGGGCAATGTCTGGTCGAGTGTATACCATCGCATACATTAGATTACCAACAACACTTGCATAGGGAACACGTGCCATGTCCTCTATATTTTCCTGTGTTTTTGGACACTGTTCAGCAATAAGCCTTGCTCCCACTGGAATTGGCACCTTCACTGGTTTGCAATCTTGCACGTTGAATCATTTCAGAACTGTCTCAATATACTTCGTTTGATTCAACCAGATATTTTTAGCGAATCTGTCTCTCTTAATCTCCATTCCCAAAATAAAGTTAGTAGCACCGAGGTCCTTTATGTTGAACTTGGAGGATAGCTGCTTCTTCACCTCCTTTATTGTGTCCATGTTGTTTCTAATCAGAAACATGTCATTGACATACAATGCTACATATATGAAACACCCACCTTCTTCCTTGGAATATATGCAATGATCAACTTTGCTTCTCACAAATCCCAAACTAAGGATGTAAGTGTCAAAATTATGGTATCATATCATTAGCGATTGCTTTAGACCATAAAGGGATCTTTTGAGTTTTCACACCAACTCTTGCTTACCCTTTACTACAAACCCTTCAGGTTGTTTCATGTAAATTTATTCTTCCAAGTCCCCATGTAGGAAAATTGTATTCACATCCATCTTTTCTATCTCCAGATCAAATGTTGCAGCCAGAGACATTAGTACTCTAATGGAAGTTAGTTTTGCAACAAGGGAAAAAATCTCACCGAAGTCAAATCCCTCAACTTGGAAATAACCTTTCGCTACCAATTGAGCTTTGAACTTCTCGACTTGTTTGGCGGCATTCATCTTCTTCTTAAACACCCACGTGCTACCAACGGGCTTTCTTCCACTAGGTAACTTGACCAAATCCCATGTCTCTTTTTTGTACAAGGATTCCATCTCTTAGACCATGGCGTCCTTCCATATTTTACCCTCTGTCGAGTCAACTGCCTCACTGACCGATTTGGGCTCATCGTCGATAGCAGTTAACATGAATGTGGAATAGAATTCGGGTAGGCTATGCCTTTAAAATAGTTTATTTACTCTTTATGACTTCCTTACCACCGGAGTCAGTTGCTTCACCTCTTCCTCAGATTCAGTCGGCTTATTTGACTCATCTTCTTCATTCCTCAGTTCAAACCACACCTTATCGGGATTATTCTCGGTATGAACAACTTCTCGGGGTTCGGATTTACCTCTGACTTCTCTGAAGACCACATCTCAATTATACACTATTCTCCTTGATGAAGGATCTAGGAGCTTCTATCCTTTCATTCCTTCTTTATATCCGATGAAAATACATTTGACTACCTTCTAGTCCAGCTTGCTCCTCCTTTCCTTGGGAACATTCACAAATGCATCACATCCAAATACTTTGAGATGTACCACCGCAGGCTTCTTACCCTACCATACCTTATTTGGAGTCAAGTCGACTAGCATCGACGAACGAGACATATTTACCAGATATCTTGCAGTCTCGACTGCCTCTGCCCAGAATTCTTGTGTGAGCCCAACACCACTCAACATGCTCCTTGCCTTATCCATCAACGTTTTGATCATTCTCTCAGAAACTCCATTTTTTTGTGGGCTCTACGGTGTGGTATTTTTGCATGCTATGCCACACTAATTACAGAACTGATCAAATTATTTTCCATAGAATTTTCCACTGTTGTCATTCCTCAACACTTTAATCCTCTTCTCTGTTTGGTTTTCCACAAGAGCTTTAAACTCTTTAAATCTCTTAAAAAACTATGATTTCTTCCTTAGGAAATATATTCATGTCTTCCTGGAAAAATAATCTATGAAGGAGACATAATACAAGGATCCACCAAGTGAAGGCACTGTAACCGGGCCAAACACATCACTATGCACCAGTTCTAGAATTTCATTTCCCCTTGTCACTCCAGATGGGAACCTCACTCGACTTTGTTTTCCATATATGAAATGTTCACAAAAGTCAACTTCTAAACCACATTCAGGAAAACCTTCGACCATACCTTTGTTTTTCATAGCTCGAAATCATTTTTCTCTAATTTGTCCCATCCTCTCGTGTCATAACCTGGTTGGGTCGAGTTCACCATGTTTTGTTGAGTCGGTTTGAACCGACTTGGCTCGAGTTGAGTCAAGTTGTCTTGACATTGAGTCGCAGTTAAGTCAATTTTAGGAGAAACAATGTTGTTGCATCCAGTCAAGTTGACATTCCCTAACAGCTTGTACAAGGTACCAATCCAAACTCCTTTCATTAAGACCATCTCACCTCTGACCATCTCACACAAATCCTTCTAAAACAGAGCATGCACACCTGCATCACTCATCTTACTGACAGATATCAGGTTTCATGCCAAACCTGGAATGTGTAGAACACCTGGAAGGGTTCTTTTCCTCCCATCCTGCAATGTCAATTGGACTCTTCCTCGTCTGACAATTTTGATTGTCGAGTTGTCCCCCAAGAACACATCACCCCCATCATATTATTCATATTCACAGAACTATTCTTTGTGTGGTTTCATATGATAGGATGCTCCTGAGTCGATCAACCAAATGTCTCGATCCAACTGTGTATTGGTTGACGCTAGATACACATCACCTCTCTTCTTCAAGGTCATCTTTCACTCAGTCGACTGCTTCTCATCGGATCCAACACTGTCTTTTTTTGCCTTCGTCTTATAGTCTTTTTTATAATTCCCAGCTTTACCGCATTTCCAGAATCTTCGTGTCGAGTGAACTGGGGATTTAGATCTACCCTTTGAATTGTACTTTCTATCGAAGAATTTTCCTTTGTATCTGTCTATCGGTAGACCTCTCACTACCAGAGCATCTTTGGTCGATCCTTCCATGTTCTTCCTTCTCATTTCTTTCGATAGCAAAGAAGCAACCACGCCCTCTAGTGCTAGTGTGGTTGTATTACTCCCAATAGCCATGACTAATATATCCCAGGAGTCTGGAAAAAAACATAATAGGCTGATACACTTCTCCTCGTCAGTGATCTTAATATCCAGAGCTGATAACTGGCTTAACACGATATTAAACACATTTAAATGCTCAGTCCCCGAAATGTGATCACTCATCCTCAAAAGATACGGTTTATTTCTAAGAAACATCTTATTTACTAAAGATTTCAATTGGTATAAGCTTCCCAGCTTGTCCCACAGTTTCTTGATCGAATATTCACCCGAGAAATTCAACAACATCGAATTTGCAAGACAAATTTGAATCGTACTTCTTGCTTTTATTTTGAGTTTCTCCCATTCTTCCATCGAAAAGCATGTCGGATAGGTACATGGACAAACCATTGTCCATTGTTCTCGATCTACAAGAAGATCTTTCATTTTAAGCTTCCAAATCTCAAAATTCTGGCCATTGAATATTTTTATCTCTATTCTGGAACTGCTCGCCATTCTTTACCATGATCTTTAAAACAATTTATGACCTACTACTCTTATTGTACATAGTGTTTAGTTCTCAAATTCAAGATTGGCAAATCAAGATCTAAAATATTTTCCAAAGCATTACACTGCTCTGATAACTCACTTGTCAAGGAAGACCTAAGCTTCGATACCACATGTCAGGAAATGCAGGGCACTTTCACACTAATCCTAGTAGAAGAAAAGAAGAATTTAAATAAGAACGCAAATGACACAAGCAATCACACAGTACACCAAGATTTTGCCTTGGAAACTCTTAACCAGGAAAACCAACATTCCTTTGAGTGTTCTTCTCTCTTGTTGTCTTATTCAATCAAAATAAAAGGTTGCATGTCTAACCTTGGTCCACACCTAAGACACAATCGACATCATACCCTCTTGCATAGGCATGAACAACCCTGTAGCCAATTCGGCTTACATATACATGACCAACAACCTATGATTTACCATGCATTAGCTTTACAACATTAACATTCTTGCATTAGCCTTTACGGCCTTTCAACACGCCTCTTTATAGGGTTTACAACAAGAAAAACCCTAAATATTGACGCTCAAAAAACGATTACAGATCCATGCATATCATTGGCTACAAATCTCGGGATTCTATTACAATCGACTCCAAGTTGAGTTACTAGTCGGTCCTTCATTCAGTCTCTAGTTGGTCGTCTCACGCCCGCACTTCGACCTCTTTTCGGTTGACTTGTCATCAATATCTTTGACTTTGAATTTACTCGGTCGACTTCCTCAACCTTCGAATTGTTGTCGATGTTTTCGATCTACCTTGACTTTCGACCATCAGTCAATTCGCCTCGACTAGACTTTCACTACAAAGAATATAACAATCCAACAGGAGGGAAGAACATTTATTTTTTAACATTTTACTCTTTTTCAGTGTCTATTTTTTCATTTGTGACTTGTACCAATTACCTCTTTGCCCAACATCGTGCTAGAAGGAAACCATAGGAGGTTCTCTAGCAAGAACTACAATACATGGAAACAACATATGTTTGCCATATTTGAGTACAAGCACTTAGCTACTAACGTCCTAGCTAAAGATACCCGACCACAAGATATAGGTAGAGACCAGGACAAGTTTGATGAGAAAGACATAGAAGCAGTGATGTTGCTTAAGTTGTTTGTGGAAAATGAAATGCTTATGAGGTCCAGACAGGGAAGACTTCAACAGAGAATTGGAAGCATTTGAAAGAGTTGTATTTGAGACTTCAAACAAGGGCAATGCCTTCTTCTTAAAGAATATGTTGTTCTCAATCACGATGGATGAGAGTGCATTCTTGTAGGAGCATTTATTCAAAATCAAGGATATCAAATAATTCAATAACTTTTGTGCTAAACATGAGATCAAGAGACAATTCACTACACTCTACACTCCATAGCTAAATGGAGTGGTTGAGAGGCAAAACTGTTGGATTACTGAGAGGGGGGGTGAATCAGTAATAACGTAATTATAATCCTTTTTCTTCAAATGTTATATCAATGTAGAATTATTATCCAATAATGAGCANGCTGGTAAAGTCTACGAAGGTATACATACCCTACCCCCCTCTGGATTTGAACCTCCAGCCACCAAAGACAAAATTGGATGTACGAACCTCAAATTGGAGTTGTACGGCCTATTTTCACTGAAGTTTTTTATTTTTTTACAACTCAAACAATTTGGGAGCAGATTGGATCTGTTCTTACCTGAATTGTTACCCAGATTTGCAAATCTAAAATAATTGATTGCTGATTTTGTGCTTTGCAACAGATCCAAAGAGAAATTGACGATTTTCTGTGTCACTGTTGTTTGTGAGCAGATCGATCAGAAATCTATATTTTCTGTATGATCTGTTGCTGACTTTTAGAAGATTTATCATAATCCGTTGTTTTTCATGTTGTTTTTGGGCAGATTTATCAGAAATCTACGTGTTTTTCAACAATACGAATGTTATAGGTGTTTAGCGCCAGTGTCCAGGTGTTCTTACTCCGGGATTGCAAATTGAGGGAGGTGTCATGCAGGGCACTTCCACACTATTCCTAGAAGAAGAAAAAAAGAATTTAAGGAAGAACACAAATGACACAAGCAATCACACAGTACACCAAGATTTTACCATGGAAACCCAACATTTCTTTGAGCGTTCTTCTTTCTTGTTGTCTTATTCAATCGAAATAAAATGTTACATGTCTAACCTTGGTCCACACCTAAGACACAATCGAAATCATACCCTATTGCACGGCTAAGAACAATCCTGTAGCCAATTCGGCTTACATATACATGACCAACAACCTATGTTTACTATGCATTAGCATTACAACATTAACATTCTCGCATTAGCCTTTACGGTCTTACCAAACACCTCTTTATAGGCTTTACAACCGGAAAAACCCTAAATATTGGCGCTCAAAAACAATTACATATCCATGCATATCATTGGCTACAAATCTCGCAAATCTCGGGATTTTGTTACACTCGATTCCAAGTCGGGTTAGCAGTCGACTATTCAGTCTCTAGTCGGTCGTCTCACACCGACACTTCAACCTCTTTTCGGTTGACTTGTCGTCGATATCTTCGACTTCAACTTTACCTGGTTGACTTCCTCGACCTTCGACTTGCTATCGATGTTGTCGATCTACCTCGACATCCGACCATCAGTCGATTCACCTCGACTAGACTTTCATTGCAAAGAATATAACAACCCAACATTCTCCCACTTGTTGTCTTGTTTGCTAAAATAGGATATTCTTGAACATTTGTTCACTAACCCAGGGCAATGATTCCCATTGCCTCTCTACACCAAGAGAACTTCATAGCACTCACAGACTTGGTCAACAAATCTACTATGTTTTACAATGTGTCTACTTTCTCCAGCATCACTTGCTACTTTCCACCATGTCTCTTACGAAATAATATTTTACATCAATGTGCTTAGTCTTTGAATGATAAGTAGGGTTCTTTGCTAGAAATATTGTGCTTTGACTATCGCAACTTACCTTCATATCTCTCTGCTCAAACCCGATTCATGAACACAACCTTTGAAGCCATACCGCTTCTTTGCTTCCATGAGTGGCCGCCATGTATTCATCTTTTGTTGTCGATAAGGCTACAACTGCATGTCGCTTACTCATCCAGCTTATTGCTCCACCGAACATCTTGAAGACATATACGTTGGTCAACCTCTGTCAATCCAAATCTCCAGCCCAATCGGCATTGACAAATCCATGTACATCTAATTTACCACTATCACCTCCAAGTTTTCCTTGATAGCATATAACATAGTCCTTTGTGCCACACAAATACTTGAATACTCTCTTGACAGTTGTCCAGTTCTCCTTTCTAGGTGTCAACATGTACTTGCTCAACACTCCCACTGCATGGGCAATGTCTGGTCGAGTGTATACCATCGCATACATTAGATTACCAACAACACTTGCATAGGGAACACGTGCCATGTCCTCTATATTTTCCTGTGTTTTTGGACACTGTTCAGCAATAAGCCTTGCTCCCACTGGAATTGGCACCTTCACTGGTTTGCAATCTTGCACGTTGAATCATTTCAGAACTGTCTCAATATACTTCGTTTGATTCAACCAGATATTTTTAGCGAATCTGTCTCTCTTAATCTCCATTCCCAAAATAAAGTTAGTAGCACCGAGGTCCTTTATGTTGAACTTGGAGGATAGCTGCTTCTTCACCTCCTTTATTGTGTCCATGTTGTTTCTAATCAGAAACATGTCATTGACATACAATGCTACATATATGAAACACCCACCTTCTTCCTTGGAATATATGCAATGATCAACTTTGCTTCTCACAAATCCCAAACTAAGGATGTAAGTGTCAAAATTATGGTATCATATCATTAGCGATTGCTTTAGACCATAAAGGGATCTTTTGAGTTTTCACACCAACTCTTGCTTACCCTTTACTACAAACCCTTCAGGTTGTTTCATGTAAATTTATTCTTCCAAGTCCCCATGTAGGAAAATTGTATTCACATCCATCTTTTCTATCTCCAGATCAAATGTTGCAGCCAGAGACATTAGTACTCTAATGGAAGTTAGTTTTGCAACAAGGGAAAAAATCTCACCGAAGTCAAATCCCTCAACTTGGAAATAACCTTTCGCTACCAATTGAGCTTTGAACTTCTCGACTTGTTTGGCGGCATTCATCTTCTTCTTAAACACCCACGTGCTACCAACGGGCTTTCTTCCACTAGGTAACTTGACCAAATCCCATGTCTCTTTTTTGTACAAGGATTCCATCTCTTAGACCATGGCGTCCTTCCATATTTTACCCTCTGTCGAGTCAACTGCCTCACTGACCGATTTGGGCTCATCGTCGATAGCAGTTAACATGAATGTGGAATAGAATTCGGGTAGGCTATGCCTTTAAAATAGTTTATTTACTCTTTATGACTTCCTTACCACCGGAGTCAGTTGCTTCACCTCTTCCTCAGATTCAGTCGGCTTATTTGACTCATCTTCTTCATTCCTCAGTTCAAACCACACCTTATCGGGATTATTCTCGGTATGAACAACTTCTCGGGGTTCGGATTTACCTCTGACTTCTCTGAAGACCACATCTCAATTATACACTATTCTCCTTGATGAAGGATCCAAGAGCTTATATCCTTTCATTCCTTCTTTATATCCGATGAAAATACATTTGACTACCTTCTAGTCCAGCTTGCTCCTCCTTTCCTTGGGAAAATTCACAAATGCATCACATCCAAATACTTTGAGATGTACCACCGCAGGCTTCTTACCCTACCATACCTTATTTGGAGTCAAGTCGACTAGCATCGACGAACGGGACATATTTACCAGATATCTTGCAGTCTCGACTGCCTCTGCCCAGAATTCTTGTGTGAGACCAACACCACTCAGCATGCTCCTTGCCTTATCCATCAACGTTTTGATAATTCTCTCAGAAACTCCATTTTTTTGTGGGCTCTACGGTGTGGTATTTTTGCATGCTATGCCACACTAATTACAGAACTAATCAAATTATTTTCCATAGAATTTTCCACTGTTGTCATTCCTCAACACTTTAATTCTCTTCTCTGTTTGGTTTTCCACAAGAGCTTTAAACTCTTTAAATATCTTAAAAAACTATGATTTCTTCCTTAGGAAATATATTCATGTCTTCCTGGAAAAATAATCTATGAAGGAGACATAATACAGGGATCCACCAAGTGAAGGCACTGTAACCGGGCCAAACACATCACTATGCACCAGTTCTATAATTCCATTTCCCCTTGTCACTCCAGATGGGAACCTCACTCGACTTTGTTTTCCATATATGCAATGTTCACAAAAGTCAACTTCTAAACCACATTCAGGAAAACCTTCGACCATACCTTTGTTTTTCATAGCTCGAAATCATTTTTCTCTAATTTGTCCCATCCTCTCGTGTCATAACCTGGTTGGGTCGAGTTCACCATGTTTTGTTGAGTCGGTTTGAACCGACTTGGCTCGAGTTGAGTCAAGTTGTCTTGACATTGAGTCGCAGTTAAGTCAATTTTAGGAGAAACAATGTTGTTGCATCCAGTCAAGTTGACATTCCCTAACAGCTTGTACAAGGTACCAATCCAAACTCCTTTCATTAAGACCATCTCACCTCTGACCATCTCACACAAATCCTTCTAAAACAGAGCATGCACACCTGCATCACTCATCTTACTGACAGATATCAGGTTTCATGCCAAACCTGGAATGTGTAGAACACCTGGAAGGGTTCTTTTCCTCCCATCCTGCAATGTCAATTGGACTCTTCCTCGTCTGACAATTTTGATTGTCGAGTTGTCCCCCAAGAACACATCACCCCCATCATATTATTCATATTCACAGAACTATTCTTTGTGTGGTTTCATATGATAGGATGCTCCTGAGTCGATCAACCAAATGTCTCGATCCAACTGTGTATTGGTTGACGCTAGATACACATCACCTCTCTTCTTCAAGGTCATCTTTCACTCAGTCGACTGCTTCTCATCGGATCCAACACTGTCTTTTTTTGCCTTCGTCTTATAGTCTTTTTTATAATTCCCAGCTTTACCGCATTTCCAGAATCTTCGTGTCGAGTGAACTGGGGATTTAGATCTACCCTTTGAATTGTACTTTCTATCGAAGAATTTTCCTTTGTATCTGTCTATCGGTAGACCTCTCACTACCAGAGCATCTTTGGTCGATCCTTCCATGTTCTTCCTTCTCATTTCTTTCGATAGCAAAGAAGCAACCACGCCCTCTAGTGCTAGTGTGGTTGTATTACTCCCAATAGCCATGACTAATATATCCCAGGAGTCTGGAAAAAAACATAATAGGCTGATACACTTCTCCTCGTCAGTGATCTTAATATCCAGAGCTGATAACTGGCTTAACACGATATTAAACACATTTAAATGCTCAGTCCCCGAAATGTGATCACTCATCCTCAAAAGATACGGTTTATTTCTAAGAAACATCTTATTTACTAAAGATTTCAATTGGTATAAGCTTCCCAGCTTGTCCCACAGTTTCTTGATCGAATATTCACCCGAGAAATTCAACAACATCGAATTTGCAAGACAAATTTGAATCGTACTTCTTGCTTTTATTTTGAGTTTCTCCCATTCTTCCATCGAAAAGCATGTCGGATAGGTACATGGACAAACCATTGTCCATTGTTCTCGATCTACAAGAAGATCTTTCATTTTAAGCTTCCAAATCTCAAAATTCTGGCCATTGAATATTTTTATCTCTATTCTGGAACTGCTCGCCATTCTTTACCATGATCTTTAAAACAATTTATGACCTACTACTCTTATTGTACATAGTGTTTAGTTCTCAAATTCAAGATTGGCAAATCAAGATCTAAAATATTTTCCAAAGCATTACACTGCTCTGATAACTCACTTGTCAAGGAAGACCTAAGCTTCGATACCACATGTCAGGAAATGCAGGGCACTTTCACACTAATCCTAGTAGAAGAAAAGAAGAATTTAAATAAGAACGCAAATGACACAAGCAATCACACAGTACACCAAGATTTTGCCTTGGAAACTCTTAACCAGGAAAACCAACATTCCTTTGAGTGTTCTTCTCTCTTGTTGTCTTATTCAATCAAAATAAAAGGTTGCATGTCTAACCTTGGTCCACACCTAAGACACAATCGACATCATACCCTCTTGCATAGGCATGAACAACCCTGTAGCCAATTCGGCTTACATATACATGACCAACAACCTATGATTTACCATGCATTAGCTTTACAACATTAACATTCTTGCATTAGCCTTTACGGCCTTTCAACACGCCTCTTTATAGGGTTTACAACAAGAAAAACCCTAAATATTGACGCTCAAAAAACGATTACAGATCCATGCATATCATTGGCTACAAATCTCGGGATTCTATTACAATCGACTCCAAGTTGAGTTACTAGTCGGTCCTTCATTCAGTCTCTAGTTGGTCGTCTCACGCCCGCACTTCGACCTCTTTTCGGTTGACTTGTCATCAATATCTTTGACTTTGAATTTACTCGGTCGACTTCCTCAACCTTCGAATTGTTGTCGATGTTTTCGATCTACCTTGACTTTCGACCATCAGTCAATTCGCCTCGACTAGACTTTCACTACAAAGAATATAACAATCCAACAGGAGGGAAGAACATTTATTTTTTAACATTTTACTCTTTTTCAGTGTCTATTTTTTCATTTGTGACTTGTACCAATTACCTCTTTGCCCAACATCGTGCTAGAAGGAAACCATAGGAGGTTCTCTAGCAAGAACTACAATACATGGAAACAACATATGTTTGCCATATTTGAGTACAAGCACTTAGCTACTAACGTCCTAGCTAAAGATACCCGACCACAAGATATAGGTAGAGACCAGGACAAGTTTGATGAGAAAGACATAGAAGCAGTGATGTTGCTTAAGTTGTTTGTGGAAAATGAAATGCTTATGAGGTCCAGACAGGGAAGACTTCAACAGAGAATTGGAAGCATTTGAAAGAGTTGTATTTGAGACTTCAAACAAGGGCAATGCCTTCTTCTTAAAGAATATGTTGTTCTCAATCACGATGGATGAGAGTGCATTCTTGTAGGAGCATTTATTCAAAATCAAGGATATCAAATAATTCAATAACTTTTGTGCTAAACATGAGATCAAGAGACAATTCACTACACTCTACACTCCATAGCTAAATGGAGTGGTTGAGAGGCAAAACTGTTGGATTACTGAGAGGGGGGGTGAATCAGTAATAACGTAATTATAATCCTTTTTCTTCAAATGTTATATCAATGTAGAATTATTATCCAATAATGAGCA
>JZKD02S1803540.1:14958-42991 GCA_000966675.3 Picea glauca | reverse complement strand
TGTGCTTGGGAAAGGAGAGATTGCAACATGAAGAAGTGAGTTGCAAATTTTGTGATTACACGCCTAACAAGGTCCTTTCCCCTAGTGTTTTTCCTCATTACGTTCAATACCCATGAGTGGTTGTAGATGTATTTTTTCATGCACTTGGCATGCTCTACAATGTTCTTGATTCAACCCTATTTGACTATGTCCTCAAGCAAGAGATCTATGCAATGTGTAGCACATGGGGTCCAAAATATGGTTTTGTATTTAGTCTCTGGCATCTTACTAGAAAGAACATAGTTAGAGACATTATTTGTGATGATTTGAACAACATTTGCCTCCCCCACCAACATAACAATCTTATCCAAAAGCTTAAATAACAAGTTTTCATCTTTCACCTTATCATATTCATCCACCGATTACAAAAACATGGTTTCCTAAGGGCAAGAGACAAGAAAATTTATGATAGTACAGTTATTTCCATCAGTGCATCCATCTGACATGATGGTACATCTTGTTTTGACCCATGACTTTTTAAAATTCTTCAAGAATTCATCTATGAACAAAACTTCATTTTGCAAAAGAAATCCCCTCAAGTCATGCATACTAGGGCCTTTGAAGCCCTTTTTGGTAGCAATAATGGAATCCCACATAGGTTGGTAATAAGGTGAGAAAGTAGAATTGAAGGGGATATCTACATTATACCACCTATTAATTTCCTTTAACTCAACAAACATAACTAAAATGCCAATGATTTTTCTTTACACGGAAATTTATTTATGTTGATATAACTTCTGAAAATCATGGATTAAATTTACATCTGAGTTATTTAACTAAAATGAATAGGAGAAGCAAATAGAAACCAAGCACATAAAACAAGAAGACACCAAAAATACCCTAGAAACCCCGGTGCATGTAAAACCAACAAAGGAAGGGATTTATTGGCTTAAGAGGAATTAATTTACAACAAGAGAAAATTCAGAAATGTCTTACAGCCTAGAAAACTCAGCCTGCTTTTTTAGCCTTTCTTTTTCAGCCCCACTTTTTTGACCTTGCTATTACGACCCCACTTTCTCGGCCTGCTTTTTCGGCCTCTGTCTCTACTAGAATGGCCTGCACTTAACTCACTTCCTTTGTTGCTACATTACCCTTCATCACACTGCAGAATCAACTTCCTCTTCCTCAACCAATGCCCTCACTCATCAACTCAACACACAATGTGTTTTTTCCTTCACCCTCAACTTCCTTTTTAACCCTCTAATTCACATTTTCAAGAGACTTCTAGAAGCCTCCAAAAATGCACTTTTGTGAATTATTAATTTATGAAAAAGTCACTTTTCATAAATCTGAGTGAAAAGTCATTTAAATACTTTTACATTTTTCTTAAGTTAAAACTTAGGATAAAATAAAATTGTTGATCTGGGTAATTTAATTATGTCCATCAACTAGCCTTGGACACATGCGCTAAGTCCCCCTTAGGATTTTTTAATGTTTTCAACAAATAAAAAATTTCCTGCAAAAAACGAGATATTTTAATTGTAATTTATGTACAAGTTAAATAAGTGGTACTAGGAGTCATCATATGCCTTGGGGGCACTCATTTTCTTGCTTAGAGTACCCAATTTAGTTGTACCCCCTTTGTTGAGTGAAAATAGTGATTTTTAATCACTAAAAGTCAATTTCTCTCACAAAAGGGAAATAAAAGACAAAATAAAGGAAAAAATCAGCATCCCTATTATCAAGGAGACATGTCGGAAACATGTTTTGGCTTGTTTCTAGTCAACTAACCTTCACTGGGTTAGTTGATTGGGAGTTTGTTTGAGTTAAGTGGCAGCCCACTTGTGTTTAGATATTCCAAGCAAGAGGTGGGCCCCCCTCTCAAGATGTGGCACACTCTTGGAGAGAGGCGCCTACCACTTGAGAGGTGGCAACCTCTCTCACCCTCCCACTTGCTTGTGTGGCACTTTATTGGAGTTTGTGGAGAGGTGGCAGCCATTCCATCACACAAATGTCTCCATCCTCTTCCAAGTGGTCCGCCCCCCCTCTTTGGGATCTTCACCCACTTTCCTATTATGGAAACTTTCTCTCCTTTGTGTAGATAATGGGAGTTTGGGTGAAGCTTGTTGGTGAATTGTTATTGTAACATTTTGCTATTGGAATAAAGACTTTGGAGGTCAAATGTTGTATTGTATTACATGTGTGGATGCTTTATGTTCATAGTTAATCATTTGAGGTAACCGTAGACTAGTTTATTTGTTGTCTATTTTGTTAGTTGGCCCTTGAGTAATGTATCTCTTTAACTGGGTTGTTAATTTGATCTTATTACTCTTCACATATGTGGTTAAAACTTTGCATGCTAATTTAGTTTAATTACATGTTATCTAGATTTCATGTGTAGGAAATTTCCACACTTAACGAAATTGTTGGCAAGTTGGGCTCAGTCTTTCAAGTTCTCAAGCTTGGATAGGAGGAGCATTTGAGTGCAATCCTCGACAACCTTCAATATTTTTCAAGAACAAAGTCCCTCCGCTTTCCACCAAGAATATAATCCCTCCTCTTTCCAAAGTAAATCTTCATTGCATGCATTTATAAGTTAGATCTATCTTTTACTTTCAAAATTTCACTACTTTAAGCGGATCTAGCATAATAAATCTCATATTTTAGTAAGTTTAAAAGTAATAATCTTAAGGGATAAAAGATAGTTTAGTTTCAAGAGATTTAATCTTCATATTTGGCAATCTTAGTGCCATTTTGTTTGTTGTCCCGTATAGCAAACAAAAGTCACTAAGAAAGATTTCATTTCAATTTCTTTCTTAGCCTTTATTAGCTTAGTTCATAGTTCATTTGCTTAGGAATTTTTCGTATAAGTCTAACACTCTTTTGCAGCACTTTCAAAGGGATTTGTAGCATCTTTTGGCATATCTAGCTTGCTTATTTTTGCAGGTTTGCGGATAGCCAAGGAGAAAAAATATGAAAAAATTCTGAGGATTTGGAGCATCTAGAACCTCCTAACCATCTTTCTCTTCAAACTAAACCTCATTATTCCAGCAAGTTTTGTAAGTTTGTGGTCAAGGAAGTTATCAATCGATACTATGAGGACAAAGATGAGGAAGAACTCACCAAGAGAGATCAGATATGGGGTGTGATTGATGAGCGATGGAATAACACTCTCCATCGTCCCATTCATGCAGAAGGGCTCTACCTCAACCCTGTATTCTCTTATGCTTGTAGATTTAATTTTCATGGTGAGGTCATTGACGGTTTTCTCCAGTGTTCATAGGATGGTGTTGACTCCAGTTGAATGCTATGAGATTTCTAAACAGAATGAGATATATAGGATTGCATCCAGGATTTTGGGATATGATATGGTTGTCCAAGATAGGACCACAAGGATGCCAAGTAAGAGTCATCATTCAATTTCAAATTTTGTTTATTCCTTTCCATATATTATATTTGACATTTATTACTTGATGGAAATATAATTTGTTGTCTTCCTTTCATTTTATTCATTTTATATGTCTGGTGGAAAGATCCCAAAGTTGCAGAAACTTGTCATTCAGGTGCTTAGTCAAACTTGCAGTTCTTCATGGTGTGAGCACAGTTGGAGTGTATTTGAAAAGATACACTCCAAGAAGCGCAACAGGTTAGAAATGTTAAAAAATGCAACAATCAAAATTTAAATTGTTTATATTTTTTAATTTTTAATTTTAATTCACTACAATTTCCCATCACTAACTATGGCCCTCAATGTTCATATAGGTTAGGTACCCGGCGCCTTAATGACTTGGTATATGTCTACTACAATCTAAGGTTTTGGGAGAAGAAACTTGATAAAGAACCTGACATAGAGACCATTTCATTGGATGACATTGACACCATTAGTCAGTGGAGGGTGGAGATTGAAGATCCTGAGATGGAGGAGGAGGAGCATGCAGATGATATGGGGGAGGAGGAGGCAATGGAGGAGAGGGAGGAGGAGGAGAATGTTCCACTTCCAGTGGATACAGATATTGAGGAGGAGATTGATCTTCCGGTGCAGTCAATGTTACCACCACCTCCACGGAGATCCAAACCTGCAGTTGGACTTAGGTCTGTAGGGATCTCGTCCCCATCACCATCCACCTCAGTTGGAGCATCTGGATCAGTTGGAGCTTCCACTCCAAGCTCATCTTGAGTACCTCCACGACCACCTACTGCTTCTAGAGGAAGAGTGGTGCCCTTTACTCGTAAAAGGGTTAGAGGGAATCAATGATGATTTGGATTCCTATGATGATGATCTATCATTTTCATTTTATTATGTACTATTTAGTATCTATATGCCTCATGATGATTCATTTCATAAGATACACTTATTTTGATCATTTGATGTGATTTTGTATCATCCTGGCAAGAACATGTTTCAGAATTTTCAGCTTAGTAACTATATGTGACCACTTGACATCTTATGCATCTTATTTTTAGTTGTATTTTCATATTTATGTAGCAATGTGTATATTTTATGTTGTTGTTGCTTTAGATGTTTAAAAATTTGAAAAAAATGAGTATTTTTGTATTTTTTTGAGGTCTTGCGACATTTTCTGAGATATTCCGATATTTTTCGCCGATGTCAACGGGAAATTACATTCTGGACCCTCTCTGATACTTTTCCTAAGACAACATTTACAACATTGGTCTCAAGTATAAAGGACCACAAACATTCTTCTAAAATCACTGTAACAAATAAAAGAATGAAGTGTTATAACCCACTTTGCCTGCAATCCCCCATGGGATGGGGGAATTGTCTCCTTTTGTGGTGTAATTGTTATTTCTTGTTTATTTTATTTCTACAAAGTTAAAATAAATCTAAAATAAACCCACAACACCGCAAAACACTAGTTAGATTTCATTTTCTAGATTAGTTTATTTTATATTTTATTTCTGCAATTTCAAATTTTGAAAATAAACCATCCCCTCAACATCCCTAGTATGTTCTTGACCCTCACGAGTTTGCTTGACCTTGGGTTCCATACATAACGGGAATTGGTCAATGTGGAGTAGTTTAATAAGGAAATTCATTCTCTATTATTGCTCTCTTGGGGTCCTACATTGAGCTTGCGTGTGAAGTCAGGGGGATACTCTCTAATGAGATTTGTTCTCTCCTTGTTGGACCTCTAGCATTGTTCATTGTACCCACTTGAGGGATAATTTCTAAGGGGCCAAACATTAGATTAGATTTACTTTCTGCATCACATTTACTTTTTTCAAAGTGGTCTTGCAACTTATCAAGCCACTTCACTTGAATAAACCCACTAATTCAATCAATAACCTTTAATAATAAAATCAACCAAGAGCACTTGCAACACTTTCTTTCAGCAAGCATCTTTGCATTATTGGCACTGGTCTAAGTTATTTCCCTTTTCCTTATCAGCATTTACTTTCAAGTACTTTCAATTTCTTATTTACATTTGATATCATTCGTCTTGAAGTATTTGAGTTGCCTAATATTCATAGCATAAGAAATCTTCTTTATGTGTCATATATGTTGTTAGAATAGTTGTACCTATCTTGTGTATTTCATTTAAATCCTAGAATAATAATTGTGCTTAGTTTAAATCGAGCCATAGATTCTCTTTTAGGGACCACCCCCCTTGGCTTCGCTAGGAGTTGGCCTAGACGGAGGAGTTTAGTATTGAGTGACAATATCTCAACTCGAGTCTTTCCCCCAAGGACACACCCAGTGGATTGAATATTTCTTCCACGTGACCCAAGGTGTGTATTATGTGGCAACATTCTTTGGCACCATAGCTGGGGATAAATATTTATATTCTCGTAATATGAATTTGTGCTTTTGCTTTATTTGATGCTTATTGTTTATTAGAAATAGACTCGATCATCTAGTGACTCCACTTCAAAATAATTTGACAAAGTATCCTGCAAGAAGGAACTCACAAGTTTGCTTAGCTCCATCCTTGAACCCGAAAAGGTTTATAGGAGGAGGTTAAACAAACTTGTTTCTCGTAGGATCCTTAATGGTCTTGGATCCAAGTCCATTTCTAATATACTATGTTTTATTTGTTTTATTTTTTCTAGTTTAGAAATGGATGATTTATATAACCTATTATTTTTCTGCAATAAGTGGTTATCCACATGTGATTCTAGAAAAAAGCTTTGCAAAAAATGCCTTCTTTTCAAAGTAATAATCTTGTTGGCTAGACGTCATGTTACAATTTTTTCCCATTACATTTATAGATGGTGTTACAACACGCATGAATATGTAAGAATGAAGTAATCTATCTTGTATTTTGAGGATGATGATCTTGATTGATTCGTGGAACTCAAGGATAACCAAATTAAAACTTGCAAAGAGTCGTTTGAGGCCTTTTGGAAAAATGGAGACATAAGGAACATCTAGATATTAAGCCATTCATTTAAGATAACAAAGATGCTTCAACAAATCCCATTAGTATATTGACATAAGTCATTAAGGGAATGGAATTCATCCATGCAAATCAGTTAAAAGCCATGGAAGCCAACATTGCAGAAGCAATTAATTATGTTGGATATTTAGATCCTATAGAGCCAGAGTCTCACACAGAAAAAAAAGAAGGAAATCCATCTCGAAGTTCTAGAAGAGCCTATAGATGAGTCAGTAATTGATCAGGAGGAAAATCCTATAATTGAGTTTGAAGTTTATGAACATCCGGATAATTCAAATCCCCACCCTCCTCTCGAAGGACCCATCTCTTCAAAAAATATTTTTGATAGACATGAAGAGCATGAAAAGAACACCAATGCATATGCCTTAACAGTTTCAGTTCCAACCTCTCAGACATCAGATGATTTAATAAGAGATATGGGAAAATGGAAGAGAGTTTCAGATCATCTATTTCATATCACTTCAAGCAGTGGTTGGCCTTCAACAATGACATACATATTTTGAAATTTATGAAAATTTTACAAGGTTTTCCAAACTTCAAAGTTTGGTGGAATGAAGTAGAACATAAATATCTTGAATGGTTTGATCCCAAGAAAGACCCCAAGTGGATAAAAATTGGAAATTGGTCTTCAACAAGTCATCCTTCACAGGAACTTTTCAGACAGATAAGGTCTTATTTCATCCATGACATGGTTGGTCCAAACGTTTTCTACTTCAATCAGTTGGACAGTGAAAAATTCAAATGTGTCAATGAATGGGAAGCTCCTCAATTTGTTCTTCAACGCAATCATTTGATGCCCATGGGGGCATCCATTGTAACATAAATCTCTCTAACCCTTCTCCTTTGTATTTTACTTAGATGTCTTTACTTCTTCCTTGTATTTTACTTCACTTTCTTCTTTTTCACTTTTCTTGTATAAATGAATATTATGTGTACTTCATTTTATTGTTGGTTTATATATACATGTGTGACTAATGTTATTTTGGCGAGACACTTGTTCGGTTTTCTGCAGATTATAGATTATGGATTTCTCACATGCTTTCCTTTCCTAAATATCAAGCACACATGTTGAAATTAATGCAACTACAAGAGCCATTCTCCTGGAGGATGGCATAAGAATCTAGTTGAGGACTAGGACCCCCAGCACACCTCTGGGGTTTCTTGGTATGAGACCAAGTAGTAAGAGCCATGGAAAAATACCCCAATGAGGGCCCCCAGTATATGATTGGGGTTCTTGGTCTAGGACCAAACAGTAAGTCCCTAGATGTGTCTAGGGCCCCTAGATGTGTTCAAGGGAATCCTTGCCCGGTGCTTGGATTGATCCTTGAATATGTTCCTTGGTGGTTGATGTAAGTCCCTAGATGTGTCTAGGGCCCCTGGATGTGTTCCAGGGAACCCTTTGTCAGTGCTTAGATTGATCCCTAGATATGTTCCTTGGTGGTTGATGTAAGTCCCTAGATGTGTCTAGGGCCCCTGGATGTCTTCCATGGAATCCTTTCCCAGTGCTTGGATTGATCTTTGGATATGTTCCTTGGTGGTTGATGTAAGTCCCTAGATGATTCTAGGGCCCCTGGATATGTTCCAAGGAACCCTTGCTTAGTGCATGGGTTGATCCTTGGTCTTGTACCTTGGTGGATAAGACCCTAGATTTGTCTAGGGCCCCCAGATGTGTTCTGGGGAAACCTGGTCTTATACCAGGTAGATATTGGTGAAATACCAAGATGTTTTGATGTGTGATCCTCCTCCTCTCTCCTGGGATGGTCCATGAGACCTAGGAGTGCCTATGAAGATGGACATGACCACATTGTTGATGTACCCTCTTATGCAATGAAGATAAAGTTTATAGGTCATTATGAGACTCATGTGGATATGTTTTTCCATTATGGACCCCCCTTGACTTTTTCTTAAAAGGTACCCCCTTGTTGTTTTGCTTTCCCTCTTTTTTTATGTGATTAGGGTTTTATTTATGTGATTGGGGTTTTTAATTTATATTGATATTAATTGGAATTTTAATTAATATTTATATTAATTAAATGTCAATATTTAATTACTATAATATTTACCCTAACCCCTCTCCCAAACTATAAGTAGAACCCTACCCTCTAGCATTTGAACATACAAACTTCACTCCTCTCTCTCCTTGTTGCATCTACCTCGGTGATTTGATTCTTGTGTTGATGTGGCCTCTTCTTTTGGTATAGCGGTTTCAGATGTGAGATTGTTGATTGGTCTTGGTGTTAGCTGGAAGCTCCTTCTTGGTTTTTGTTGGTGTATAGGGTGTATGCGGACCCTCTTTATTTGGCAGCCAGTAGCCATGGCCTCTCCTCCTAGTTGTCGCGTGTTGCACTGAAGTCCCTGTGGGGGTTTTTCTACTTGTTGTTCAGATTTTTCGATGGAGGGTTTGCCATTTTCCTGTATGGAGAGTTTGTTGTTTTAGTTATGGAGGGTTTGCTATGGAGAGTTTGTTGTTTCAGTTTTTGTAGATCTTGTTGTTTCCTTTTGTGGTGTTCTTGGTGTCCCTTCTTATGGGGTACCTGCTATTTTTTTCTCATCTATGATCTATGCCTTGTTGTCCCTTCTTGTGGGGTACTTTCTATTCTTGTCTTCTAATGGTCTATACCTTAGAAAAACTGTCCCTAAGTCCATATGACAAAGATCAAAGCCTAGAGGTTTGATCCATGAACCTAAAACAATTTATGAGCATATTCTATAGGTTTACATCCACACATGTGACGGGTACATCTTTCATAGATTAGTAGGTAAGCTTGAGGTTTGTCTTTTCACTCAGAAATTTGTTTATACTCATAATTTAATTTAGATCTGTTTATTTCTTTTCTCATATATGCTAATCTAGTGAACAAAAAATTAAAAAGGCATTATTGCTTCTATTTTTCCCTAATTCTAACATGGAATTAGAGCTTAGGGCATGAAAAGAGCTCAAGATTTGTAGACTTGAGCCTGTGTATATCCTTGTTTTAGGGTTTGGTCTTAATATCTCATGGCACATTCATCAGAGTAGTAAGGGTACATCATTGCAGCAGCTTGGACGTGCCATCCTCAAAGGCTGAGTTTTCAATATCTCCTTGTTGGATTTGATTTTATCTAACAGGTCGCGCTATGGAGAAAAAGGGTGAACTATCTTTGTGGTTATTAGTATTTGGAGCAGTAGAAACAACTTTGGAGGGCCTACCTTTGGCATTCTTTCTCCCAGCCCATAAGGGTTCATCAGAAGGTATATGCATCAAATAAATCTATGAGTTTTACTCATGTCATTATTGAGTTAAACATTGGTATCTAATACTATTGTGTTGTTACATCAACTGTGAGTATGTGTCTTTAAGAGCTTGTTGTTATTTTTTATATAATATAGGAAATGTTGGCATATGCAAAACCATAAAACTCAATTAAAATACAACAACAGTCAATTGAGTAGTTTAGCAAAGAAAGACACCTTCAGTTTCAGTGTTTGACGAAAGTCTACACTCAACAAAGACTTTTTTTTGTTACCATAGTAAGGTCAACTGTGACAGCAGTGGTTAGGAACACTTAAGCTAAAAGGGGCTATGAGAACTCAAAAATAAAAGCAATGCAAATATTGTTTCTCATAAACATATTTGGCTTTTGTTTTCATAGAGTGTTGATGTGCTTTAGTAGGGAACCAAGTAAATATCTAATTTGATATTCACTTGTAACCTGCGCCCAATATGCATGTGAGTCATTATTACCCATACCAATAGTTTTTTGGCTGAAAATGACTAATGCTAAACCCTGACTTCCAAGACTCTCAGAAAGAAACGCTGATATACCTCCATGCAACACTTCATATGACTGAGCAGACCTTTCATAATCAACCTTCAATTGACGTGGCTGACACCCATTCCAGCTCAAAACCAATTGAAATCCATTATTGGACACAAACGATGATCAAAAGGATACTCATCGTCCAGTCAAAACTATTATTATTGATTGCCACTGAATTGTAGAAACTATTCTATTACTGGGTTTTAAACTCTAAGGTCATTATGGGCATCATTCACTATGGGTAGTCCTGGATTGAATTTATGGGAGTAAGTCGTTGAAATAGTGAGAGTGTTATATTGGGTGCAAAGCCAGTGTTTCATTATATATACAAGTGGAAAGACTCTTGATATCTACATGATTGATATCTTTCTCAAATTATCTTCCATGGCAATTCAAAACTTTCCATGAAATCTCCTTGCTAGAGCATATATGAAATTCACATAACTATTGTGCATATCCTTGCAGCAACTAAATTTACAGTTTTCATATAAGTTACAATTTATACTACATATAAGATATTTAGGGTATTGTTTTCAAAAGAATTTACACAATCTGAAGTTTCATGAAGCCTTTAACTGAAATCCAGACAAAGAGGAGTCGKGAGGGGTTATCATAGATCCTGCAAATAACAGTATCCTAGCTAGATTATTGTGTTTTGATCACGTCTCTAAGAAATGGGGACCTTACCCAATTTTAGATCTGTGCGTCGGGGTCTTKGAAAGATTTTACAGGCTAGGATGTGCATGGACCTTTTACCACTTTGTGTTTGAGATTTTTTTTATATATATGAAGTATATAAGGTAAAGGTAGACTGCACTACTTATTGTCATACATTTTTGGTTTCAAGATGTCTTTGGAAGCTACCAATGGTAGCAGGCTACAAAATAAAGAGTGTGTCTTCAGCCCAAGTAAGTTCAAGGTAAGACCAAGTACGATTTTAATCATTGAACTTGAAATAAGTATGTGACTCCTATTGACAGCAAGAAGAGTTGTGATTATCCTACTGTCAGAATCTCTTTTGTATGACCAAGGAAGCTGTGATCTCAACATATATTTGTTGATGTTAGCAAGGTCATTTTTGGTTTGGGAACTCCACAGTATGATGGAAAATTTTTTTCCCCTGTATGTGAGTCCATCTTGAAGAGATACGACCCCGGATCAAGGTTAAAGGATCTTGTAGGTTCAGAGGGATCAAGTTTTCACTTGAAGGAAGGGAGACATTTTATTAGACTCAGACGGAGCAGTCCTGGTATGTGGATTGGGCCATGACATGTAGCAGATGGCATTTTTGAGGTTAGATTTGTGGCTCATGGCTTCTCTCAGAAAAGAGGAATTGACTATGACAAGATCCTTGCTCCTATTTCCAGATTATTTACATCAGGATCATTATCTTGTCGCGGTTCTTGGTTGGAAACTTCACCAGATAGATGTTAAGACTGATTTTATTAATGGTGAAGTTAAGAAAGAGGTTATATCGAACAGCCTGAGGGGTTCGTAATCCATGGGAAAGAATCTCATGCATTAAAGCAAGCTCTAAGAGCTTGGTATGGAAGAATTTACAGTTTCTTTTTCTACAGATTCTTGGGTTCACCAAGACTATTGCATATCCCAATATTTATATAAATATTGTACATAATCATCCTATTGTCTTAGGATGATCTGTTCCTTGCAAGAGAGGAAAATATGATAGCTCAAACTAAGAGGGAGCTTTCAGTAGAATTTGAAATGAAAGACTTGGGTCTTATGAATTATTTTATGAGCTTAGAGGTGTGGCAGAAACCAGGTGAGGTATTTCTCTCACAAGAGCAAGTATGCATTTGATATGATCCGCAGACTTGGCATGTTGGACTGTAAGTCCATGTCCACACTGATGATTTCTAACCTAAAGAAATTACAAGACCAAGCTACAGGTTCAAATCCGGAAGACCTCACCATATATCGGCATATCATTGGGTCCTTGATGTATCTTGTACATATGAGACCGGATATTTATTATGCATTGAATTCCCTCATCCAGTTCATCTGTGAACCAAAGCATATTCATATGGTTGTTGTTAAACATATTCTGAGATATGTTTGGGGTACTATAGCCTATGGGATTAGATACACTTCCAGTGGAGGTGTAATGCTTCATGGATATACAGATTCAGATTGGATGGGAAGTACAGTGGACCGAAAGAGTACTTACGGATATTGTTTCAGTTTGGGTTCATCTATGATCTTCTGGTCCAAGAGGAAACATGGCTCCATAGACCAGAGCACTGTAGAAGAAGAATACATTGTTGCAAGTGTTGCTAGTAGAGAAGAAGTGTGTCTTAGAAAGCTACTTTCAGACTTGTTCAATGCTAAGCAAGAACCCACAGTCATCCACTGTGATAACTAGAGTTTTCTAAAGCTCTTCGAGAATCCGGTGTTTCATGACAAATCGAAACACATTGAGATAAGATACCACTATGTTTGGGAAATGGTGCAGAAGAGAATTCTCGGTATTTAGTATGTTCCAACATCATAACAAACTGAAGATATTTTGACCAAGCCATTGTCCTTGAAAAAGTTTGTGTACTTTCGAGACAAGCTTGGTGTTGTTGAGAATGCCTCTCTTGCTGAGAGGGAGTTTTTAAATTAGTGCAGCTGTAAGAGCCATTCTTCTGGAGGATGGCATAAGACCCTAGGTAAGGACTAGGGCCACCAACACACTCCTGGGGTTTCTTGGTATGAGACCAAGCAGTGAGAGCCATGGAAAAAGACCCCAGTGAGGGCCCACAGTATATGATTGGGGTTCTTGGTCTAGGACCAAGCAGTAAGTCCCTAGATGTGTATAAGGCCCCTGGATGTGTTCCAGGGAATCCTTGCCTGGTGCTTGGATTGATTTTTGGATATGGTCCTTGGTGGTTGATGTAAGTCCCTAGATGTGTCTAGGACCCCTGGATGTGTTCCAGGGAATCCTTACCCAGTGCTTGGATTGATCCTTAGATATGTTCCTTAATGGTTGATGTAAGTCTCTAGATGTGTCTAGGGCCCCTGGATGTGTTCCAAGGAATCCTTACCCAATGCTTGGATTGATCCTTGGATATGTTCCTTGGTGGTTGATGTAAGTCCCTAGATGAGTCTAGGGTGCTTGTATGTGTTTCAAGGAACCCTTGATTAATGCATGGGTTGATCCTTGGTCTTGTACCTTCGTGGATAAGACCCTAGATGTGTCAATATCCTCCAAAGCTATAGTATGTCCTCATGGTTATGCCTTGGTGTGTTGTCTAAGTCTAGTGTCTAATGTATATTACCATGCTAGTCATCACTCTTGAGTGTTATGGAAATGCTCCAAAGTAAATCTTCATTGCATGCATTTATAAGTTAGATCTATCTTTTACTTTCAAAATTTCATTATTTTAAGCGGATCTAGCATAATAAATCTTATATTTTAGTAAGTTTAAAAGTAATAATCTTAAGGGCTAAAAGATGGTTTAGTTTCAAGAGATTTCATCTTCATATTTGGAAATCTTAGTGTCATTTTGTTTGTTGTCTCGTATAGCAAACAAAAGTCACTAATAAAGCTTGCATTTTGATTTCTTTCTTAGCCTTTATTAGATTAGTTCATAGTTCATTTGCTTAGTTATTTTTCGTATAAGTCTAACACTCTTTTGCAGCACTTTCAAAGGGCTTTGTAGCATCTTTTGGCATATCTAGCTTGATGATTTTTGCAGGTTTACGGATAGCCAAGGAGAAAAAATATGCCAAAATTCTGACGATTTGGAGCATCCAGAACCTCTTAACCATCTTTCTCTTCAAACTAAACCTCATTATTCCACCAAGTTTTGTAAGTTTGTGGTCAAGGAAGTTATCAATCGATACTATGAGGATAAGGACGAGGAAGGACTCACCAAGAGATATCAGATATGGGGTGTGATTGATGAGCAATGGAATAATACTCTCCATCATCCCATTCATGCAGCAGGGCTCTACCTCAACCCTGTATTCGCTTATGCTTGTGGATTTAATTTTCATGGTGAGGTCATTGATGGTTTTCTCCAGTGTTCGTAGGATGTTGTTGACTCCAACTGAACGCTAAGATATTTCTAAATAAAATGAGATATATAGGACCTGTTATCCACCAGTTTTCACAAGATGGATTTCCTGAAGAGACGCCAGAGAATGAGCAATCAATGCTCATATTTGCAGAGTTCAGTGTTCAGTCGATCTTGTAAAATACCCTTTTTTTCCACATTTCCACCATTGTAATAAATGTCCTAAGTATGAAATATTGTAAAAGGCTATTGGCCACCTAAGACTAGGAGTAAGCACATACTTTGGAGTGTTCTTTTCTACTTGTTAATTATTTTTTATGCTTGCCTTAGTGAGCGATTAAATAATTTCTAAGTTTTTTCACTCAAAAGACTAGCTCCAGAGCCGAAGTATGTACTGGTGATCAGATCTTGGCATGGAAAATCTAATGTACAGTGTCTAAATGTATATGAGGTCATACTAGGACATGTTGATTGAGTCATTTGGAAATTGCGGCTAGGTTTGATAGGTTTTTTTTAAGTTTTCAGTGAATTAATTAAATTCCTGCAAAAAATGGAATTTATTAATTCTAAGTCAACAAATAAAAAATATGGCATCAAACATTGTCATATGTCATATTTATAGTCGTTTTCCAGTCCAGAGTATCATGTAAACCCTTATTTCCCATCTTTCCAGACAAAAAAAAAGTGATTATTATTACTAAAAAGTCAAAATTACTCGAAAAATTACAGAAAAGGGGTAATTAAATTAATTTCCTAAAATTTAGGAGAACTCGGGAACATGTCAAAAACATGTTTTTTCATGTCCCTAGTTGACTGGAGGCCTAAATCGAGTTAAGTAAGGGTGAGGTCGACTTCTTGAGGTGATGTGGACTTGGGGAAGATCCCAATGAGGGAACTCGACCCCACTCTCTTATGTGGCGCATTCTAAAGCAAGGGCACACATCCCTAAGACTCGCGCATTCCCTAACTACCCTTTCACTCCCACTCACTCCCATTCACTCCCAATTTCACCTCACTTCACTCCCTATCCACTACTCTTCCGCTCCATGTACCTCCACAATACTCCACATCCACTACCCTCATCTCTTGCGCATCTACTCTTCCACTCATGAGCAACTCCTCATCACCCATGCATTTCCTAAACCCTAAACCTAACCCTAATGCATCCATCATAGGAGTTATCACCCCCATTTTCTATATAAGCAAGGGTTGACCTCTCCCAAACTAGTTCGGTCTTGGGCAAGCACTTGTAATATTGTTGTAATCATTCTGGAATAATAATGAATTTGGAGTTATTCTGGTGTGGACTAAAATGTGTGGATGCTTTGATCTAAATGCAATTTTCTTCATGAGGTAATATGTATCTTACATTTCAATTTTGTGATTAATTGGTAAAGCCTTGAAGGTATGCTATCATATAGTAGGGTAAGATTAATCTAGCTTGATTTATCTTAGTGTTTCTTTATTTCATAGACTTTTACACTGCATGCTTTATTTTCGGTTAAATTAACATGTGTGTATGAGTTGTGTTGTGTAGGGAAGACCTTTAACAATTTTGCTGCAGGATTGAAGTGTATAGTTGCAGGTTCCTCAAGATTGGAGGATCGATAGGTGGTTGTTTCAATTGTCATCGTCCAACAAATTCGAAGATCAATCTCCCCCTTCTTCACATCAAGAGAACCCCATTGCCCAAAAGTTCCAGTCTCGGGCAAAAACTCCGGAAAAATCGATAAACTTCCTTTCCCCATCTTTTTCTTTAATTGCATGCTGCTTGGAATAACTCTAAATATCAATTTTAAACATCTAAATTCTTCATGCATTTTTTTCTAGATCTAAGCTATAATTTATCAATTTCAAAGGATAGATCTAGGCAAGTTTTAAGCAAATTGTTTGGTCTTTTCACCTAGAAATTAGATCAAAGTTTTTTCTTGGTTTTAAACTTCTTATCAAGATAACTGGTTGTCTTATGTTTTCTGTTTTAAAACAGCAAACATAAGCATTCAAAGAAGCCTAAGTTAGGTCCATGCAAACTGCCCAAAAGGCCTAAAAAAATTGCATTTTTCCTTAGAAAATTTTCCAAAATTTTTGATAAAAATTTCATTTGTTTAAAATATTTTCTCATCATTTTCTAACTTTGTTTAATTCCTGTTTTCTTGCAGCAAATACAGTTTCAAGAGGAGATTCTGCCAGTTTTGGGCAAAATCAAGGCTTTCGGGGGACCCTGGGGTTTTAACTTTGTCCAACGAAGTTTTCTTTTTTTCTATCTCTTTCTTGTATTCCTCTAAACGATCCAATTATAAGGATCCCTTTCTTTATAAAGAAGATAAAAGCTTAAAAGAGAACAGTGGTTCTCTGTTGTAATAGTGCAATAAAAGCGGGCCCTTTGTGCCCAGTTTCTTCATCCTCATTAGGGGGATTTGTGTTGTGGGTTTGGTTTCTTTTTTGTGATTGATGCATGCTTAAAATCTAGTAATCAAACACACAAGTCAAGTACATAGAACACACTATAACACTCTAATTTTTCATGCATGTCAACTAAGTCTTAAAATTTATCATGCATGTTTAGTTAATCTTCTACTTCGGGTTTCTTTCTTTGCAACAATGTTTAAATTTCTAAAAGTATATTGTAAATATTTTTCTCAACTACAAAGCAGGGTACTTAAACTTAATTATTGCAAATCCATCTCTCTATTTTTAAGTGTTTTTGCAAGTACTTTAGTTACAAAGCAAGGTGTGATTTATCTTTTTTCAAGCTTTTGTTCAAGTAATTGAACCTTGCTAGCTTAATAGGATAATCTTTGAAGTTGTTAGTTCATTGGGAGGAAAATGCCTAAAAGTGACCTGCGAAGTAAGACGGTTTACCGTGTTGAACATCCATCACTTTTGGTGAGTTTACCGGTGATACTAACTAAACACAAAAGTTACCTTAATAAGATATTCGATCTACACTGCCCATGACTCCTTTTAAGACATTGGTTAAAAAGCACATTTATTTATCTTATGTGAGTAGTTACACTTATTCATCTTGTCTAACTTTCTTTTATGCTCTTAAGTCTTGCAGATATTGTATCCTTTGATTTATGAATGTCTTATGAGCAAAGTGTTTTATGATGATGATAAATTCTAAGTGTTAAATGATCTAGTTTTGTTTCAAGCAATAAACTCCTAGATTAACTGCTTTTTTCTTTCTTAGTTTAGAAAATCCTTAGATTTATTTTTATAGGGACTACCCCCCTTGGCTTCGCTATGAGTTGGCCTAGACGGAGGAGTTGAGGATTAGGTGACAACACCTTGACTCAAAACTTGCCCCTAAGGACACACCAAGTAGATTGAAGGTTTCTTCCACGTTAGCCCATATGTGTATTAGGACGACAACATTTTAGGCTCCGTTGTCGGGGATGAACCTTTCTATTCTCGGGTCACGACTTGTTTTTCCTTTTTTGTTTACTTAGTTTTCTTTTGATGCTTGTATTTTATCAGAAATAGACTCAACCATCTAGCGACTCCATTTATTTCCAATTTAACTAAGTATTCTACTAAGAGGAACTCAGAAGGCCTACTTAACCTCATTCCTAAACCTGAAAAGGTTTATCGAAGGAGGTTAGCCAAAGCCTCTTATCGTAGAGTACTTAGTCATTTAGGAACATAGTCCATTTCTGATATTCACTTTCTCTTTTTCAATAAAATATTTACTTCATAAATGGATATCTATAATAAATGTGGCTTTACTACAATTAATAATTATCCGCATGCTCTCCCTGAAAAAGCCATAGAAAAGCTTCCTAGTTTCTAGGGTAATAATGCTATATCAGCCAAAATACATATCAAAGCTTTCATGAGATGTACTAACAAATGGTGTGCATCTCATGATTATGAAGATGTCAAAATGAAATTATTTGTCTCATCCTTAGAAGATATTGCCTTACATTGGTATGAAGATATGCTTGACAACAAATTCAAAACGCTCAAAGAAATTACAGATACCTTCATAGAAAAGTGGGGGGGGAAGAAAGATCATCGTCAATTGTTAGCAACCCTTAATTCAATCAAGAAAAATGAGAATGAAACAATGTACGAGTTCAATCAGAAATTTAATGAACTTGTCTCGAGTATGCACACTGACATCAAGCCTCTTAATGATGTTATCCTAATCTATTATGTCAAGGCCTTTGGAGGGGAAATGAGATACCAACTTAGAGATAAGGAACCCCTCAATCTCAATTCATCTCAAGAGATAGAAGTCAAAATATATAAGAACATGCATGCTTCAGGCAAGTCCAACATTCTTGGTTTCAGTAGAGGCAGTACTTCTAGGCAAACATAGGCTAAGGACAAGGTTGCGGTTGCAGCTCCCGAAAATAAAGACCCGAATTTTTACCCCCTAAAGGTCATTACTGAGATGGTCAAACGAATGGAAGCTACCCATGATACTCAACTTAGTTCCATGAAAAATAGTTTGATAGCAATGGAAAGGTCACAAAATAACAGGTTTCAACCTAGGACAAATAATTATAGGTGGAAGAGAAAAGGTCTCCCTCAAGACCAAAGGCCACCCAATCAATTAGAGTCCAATAATATGGTTCATGAAGAAGCTCCACCTTTTTGAAGAACATGTGAAGACTTTCATGACGAGTCTACTTGTCCAATATTTTGTAAGATTAATGAACAAGGCCTTCCTCAAACAAGCAACTATGTAGATCAGCCCAGAAATACCAACCACATCAATACTTTTGGTGAATGTCATCCTCTATATATGGATTATTGGCTTCAAGTGCAAGAGAGGAGTGAGAAATCAAACAAAGTGGTTGAGGAATATGATAATGTGACTAAGTTATATGGTCACAAACCTACAAATGAGAAAATCTTAGAAATGGCAAGGCACAGAGGAATTGTCTACCAGAGGAAAGGAAAAGAAGGAACTAGCAACTCTCAAACAAACTTTCCGAAGGTAACTTCTCCTACACAAACTCCAATTACAAATCTAAATTTTGATATAGTTAGTTGGATAGAAAACGCAAAGGTATTGGTTTTAGTGTCAGATCTCCTCAAAATTCCTTCACAGAAACAAAATCTCATGCAAGCTATAGATCCTTCAAGTAATAAAGTTATTTCAAGTAATAAAGTTGTTCCAAGCAATAAATTTTCTCCAAAGGAACAAGAAAGGGTTATGGAACAACATGAAGATCCTCTGGTGGTCTTAACTAGTAGGGATAGAACTAAGGAATAAAATCCTCCTTTCTTTGTCTCTTTTGAAATAAATGATCAATGGCTACACAACTGCATGTATGATTCAAGTGTTGCATCAAACATTATCACAAAAATAGATTATGCAAAGGTTGGGTCTAAAAATCACAAGGCCTTATCAGAATGTGTGTGCCATGGACTCAAGAGAAATAGAAACACACAGAATAATTATAGATCTCCCAGTTAAGCTAGCTTTCCATCCTAGCATTACTTTCAAAATGGGAGTCCTTGTTATAGATGTGTCAGATGCAACATGAATTCTCTTATCTAGGAAATGGGGAGATCATATGGGTGGTTGTTTGAATATGGATTTGGAATTTTCTACTATTCCATACCCTCCTCCTTCAACTGAAAATTTTAGACTCTTTAGGGAAACCGAAAGGAAATATCACATAGAAGACCCTAAAGAGCAGTTTAATGAGTTTCTTTGCCAAGTGTCTGACATGGGGGACTTCTTTGTTTGTTCTAACTTCTTAGCTCCAGTTCAATATAAGTTTAAAGATGAAAAAGTTAGCAATAAAGCATGGAAAATGCATTTTGACGAAGCCCACTCTAGATCAGGCAAAGGGGCATGCATTGTGTTAAAATCTCCAACAGAAAAGACTTACAATTTTGCATTCAGACTTGATTTTGATGCAACTAATAATGTGGCAGAATAAGAGGCACTTTTGCTAGGCTTAGAAATCTCTAAGGACATGGGCATCAAAATTTTCAACATAAAGGGTGACTCGGACTTAGTGATTCTCCAAGTTAAGAACAAGTATGCATGCAAAAGTGAGAGGCTTAGAAGATACATAAATTTTATATGGGATACCATGGAATTATTTGATGCCATAGACCTTATTGCTATCCAAAGAGATCAAAACAGCTTGGCTGATAGTCTAGTTGTAGCAGCCTCTACCCTCCAGCCCTTAGAAGATTTAATGAAAGGTGAAGGCAAGTTGGAGATAATATTTAGGCCATATGTCCTAGATAATGTTGACCATTGGAAGTTTTTCAAAGATGATGAAAAAATTATAAGGTTCATCCATAACATAGAAGGATTCTCAGATTTTAATGTCAGTGACAAAGAGGAAGGCAAGGAATATGTTGAAGAGGAAAATCCCATCAAAAATCCAGTCCCCAGAGGTATAGTTGCCCTAGAATAAATTTTTGACAGGCATGACATGTACAAAAACAAAAAGGAAACAATAAATCCTGACAAATATATTGAAATAAACATTGGGACAGAAGAAGTCCCAAGAATGATAAAAATTGGAAAAGGAACCATAGAAAAGGAAAGAAAGGAATTAATCAGTCTCGTCCAAGAGTATAGGGATGTGTTTGCCTTCACCTATGATGAACTCAAAGCATACAAAGAATATGTGTTTCAACACACTATCCCTCTCAAATATGATACAAGACCATTCTGACAAAAACTTAGGCGAATAAATCCTAAGTTGGCACCTCTAGTTCAAGCTGACTTAAAAAAGATGTTGGATGCTGGAATCATTGCTCCAACCAGACACTCATATTGGTGCTCCAATTTAGTTRTTGTCGGGAAAAAGAATGGGGGGATAATATTATGTATCGAMTTTAGAAAATTAAATCTTGCTTGTATTAAAGACAATTATCCCCTACCCAACATGTAGACCCTACTTCAAAGGGTAACTGGCTCTAAAATTATGTCCATGTTGGATGGCTTCTYAGGCTATAACCAAGTTTTGGTGAGGAAGGAAGATCATAACAAGACTACCTTCACCACTCCTTGGGGCACTTTTGAGTATCTAAGGATGCCTTTTGGCTTACTTAACAYAGGTGCCACTTTTCAAAGAGCCATGGAGTTTTCCTTTCATGAACTAATGGGCAAAATCATAGAAATCTACCAGGATGACGTAATAGCATTTTCCAAGAAAACATCAGAGCACATAAGTCATCTCAGGCAGGTTTTTGAAAGATGCCAAAAATATGGTATCTCCTTGAACCCAGCTAAGTCCATATTGGGTGTTGATGAAGGTAAGTTGCTAGGTCACATCATAGCAGAAGACGGGGTAAAAATGGATCCCGAAAGGGTCGAAGCCATACAAAAGGTCCCTTTACCCCCAACCAAGAAAGCCCTTCAATCCTTTCTTGGAAAAATAAACTTCGTCAGATGGTTTATTCCTAACTTAGTTGAGTTAATGAAACCACTCCTTAAACTGCTAAAAAAAGATGCTAAGTATGAGTGGTCAGAAGAAGGAAAGATTGCTTTTAAAACTATTAAGGACATAATTGGCAAATCACCAGTGCTAATTAGTCCTGACTATTCAAAAGATTTTCAAATCTTTTCCTTTGCTTCTGAGGATACTATTGCAAGGTTTTTGCTCTAAAAGCATAATGAGGGTTAGGAGAAACCCATTGCGTTTATGAGTAAAGAATTGCAAAATTCAGAACTTAACCATACGAGCATGGAAAATCAAGCATGTTCCTTAGTCAAATCTCTCAAACATTTATGAGTCTAGATTGGTTATTCAAATATTGTGGGGTGTGTCCCTCATGCAGCAGTAAAGGACATCCTTGGACAACATGATTGTTTGGGAGATAGAGAAAAGTGGGTTTCTAAAATTCAAGAGTATGAATTAAAAATCAAACCCACAAAGTTGATCAAAGGTCAGGGTTTAGCTCAAATGCTCACCAAACGAAATGAACAAGTGTTGGACTTAGTATGCCAAAACAATCAAACTAGGCCAACCTTTTCATCAGAGCTTCAAAAGTTAGAACAACACCGATGGTATGCATATATCATCTATTTTTTCTCAAACCTTACTTGCCCAAGTCATTTGATTGGTCACAAGAGGAGGGCTTTAAGGTTGAAAGCAGCATATTATTGTATCATTCAAGACGGCTTGGGGTGGAAGAATCCTGATGGAGTGATACTCATGTGTGTTGATGAGCTAGAGTCTAAGAAACTCTTGGTTGACTTCCATTCAAGATTTTGTGGTGGACATTATGCAGCTAAAACTACCGCCCACAAAATCCTAAGAGAAGGTTATTATTGGCCGACAATTTTCTCAGATGTACACAAAATGGTCAAGGGTTGTCAGCAGTGTCAGCTATTTTCAGGGAATCAAAAGCTAGCAACCTTGCCTCTTCAACCTGTGGTTGTCAAAGCTCCTTTTCAACAGTGGGGGATTGATTTTATAGGTCAGTTCAAAGACAATTCAAGTAATGGTTTTACTTGGATAATTACAACCACTAACTATTTCACTAAGTGGGTAGAAGCAATACCCACTAAGCATGCAACCGACAAAGTGGTCATGGATTTCCTTAAAGATAGGATAATCACTCGGTTCAGTGTGCCCACCAAAATTACCACTGATAATTCCAAGGCCTTCAGTTCTACAGATTTATCTGATTTCTGTTTTAAGTATGGCACTGTGTTATCCCACTCTTCAAACTATTATCCCCAAGGTAATGGTCTTGTTGAATCCAGCTATAAGAACTTGATGAATATTCTCAAGAAAATGATAGGGGATAATAAGAGGTCATGGGACAAAAAAATAAAGTTTGCATTATGGGTGGACAGAATAACTAAAAAGAGTTCCGCTGGTAAAATCCCCTTCGATCTTGTCTATGGTCTTGATGCTACCTTGCCAGTCCACCTTAAGCTTCCAGTGTATCAGTTTGTTCAAAAGTATGGTCTAGATGAGAATTTTCAACAGAACAGGATTAATCATTTGATAGAGTTAGATGAAAACAGATGGAAGACATTGGATCAGAGCATAAAGAGTCAGAGCAAGATAAAGAAGAATTTTGATTAGTCTTCACGGAAGAGAATCTTTCAGGAAGGGGACACTATCCTTCTTTGGGACAAAAGAAGGGAAAAGCCATGGAACCATGAGAAGTTTGAAAGCTTATGGACAGGTCCATATTTTATACAGAGTTCAGCTGGTAGGAATTCGTTTTACTTAAACAGGTTGGATGGTGAGAATTTGGCCCTTCCAATCAACGACCAACTTCTCAAGTTTTTCTTCACAGAGGTCATCCCATGCCCATGGGGGCATCTACTGTATCATACTCTCTAACCCTTATCTTTGTACATTATGCTTTGTCTTTTATGTATATCATTTATTTTTTGTATTATATGCACATGTATACTAACACTTTCATTATATTATATGCCCATGTATACTAACACTTTCATTATATTATATGCACATGTATATATGCTTTGTTGTATGATATGTATTTGCACTTTATCATTTGCAAATTGTGTTTAATGTTGGTTTTATATGGATATGATTGTTGACATGCGTCCATGATGCAGGAAGCATAGGTTTGGATTCTCACATCGTCTCCTACAGATTTATAGATCAACCACATGTCCCCACATTGAGCCAATGTTATCCACCAGTTTGCACAAGATGGATTTCCTGAAGAGCCGCCAGAGAATGAGCAATCAGTGCTCATATTTGCGGAGTTCAGAGTTCAGTCGGTCTTGTAAAAGACCCATTTTTCCGCATTTCCACCATTGTAATAAATGTCCTAAGTATGAGATATTGTAAAAGGCTATTGGCCACCTAAGACCAGGAGTGAGCACATACTTGCAGACTCGACTTGAAACTAAATATCCTCTAGAACATCATGATCCAAGTCCTCAGAGATACCATGATCATCACCATTATCCTCTAGCCAATCAAGGGCGGTCTNAATTTTATAATGAATTTGAAATTTCATTTGAAATTCTCTAACCTATTGCGCTTTTTGGTGTGTATTTTTTCAAATACACTCCAGTTGCACTCACAACCAGAAGAGCTACATGTCTGGTTGAGCACCTGAATTACCATCTTCTGTAGAATATGTATCTTTGCACCATAGTTTTCCCACCAAGTATCTACAACAAATTAGAGAAATTTGAAACATAAGAGAAGACAAATTGAAATTTGAAAAATGAATTTTGAAACTTAAAAGTTAAAACAAGGTGAAACTTACTTGGCATTATGTTCTTCCTGTCATTTATGGCTATCTCAAACCCAAATAAGCCAATGGACCTCTTATAGAGTTCCAACTCTTGGGAAAGCTCTAATCGGTCAGTTGCACTTGGCACCATCCTCTGGACACACTCAAAGAAGTCAGACATAACCTTTGAATCAAACATGAAGCCATAGTTGTAAGAGAATGTCGGGTTGAGGTATAACCCTGCAGCATGAATGGGGCGATGGAGTGTGTTGTTCCATTGGTCATCAATCACCATCCATATCATTTATTTTCTATCATGCCCTTGATCTCCCTTGTCCACATAATAAGCACGAATGGACTCTTTGGCCCTATCCATGGCCGCATATAGGTAGCCTATTGCGGGCTTGTCCCCGTCAACTAAGAGAAGAACCTTTACTAAAGGTTCACTAATGGTGCACACCTCATTCACCGCCTCCCTAAAGCTCTCCTAGTATGCAACTAGACTCATAATGGCTTGCCGCTTTGGTTTACTGCTAAATGATAAAGCACGCCACTCAGGTGAAAGGAACATTGTCTGCAATTCCCACCTAGAATTCAAAAGACACTGAAGAGAAATAAAAATAGTGGAAAAGTGTGTGATAGCAGGACACACCAACTCATTGTCACCTATAAATTGTCTCATCAAGCTAATTACATAAGCATGGTTGTATATGAATTTTGTGATGCTCCTCACTGAATCAATGGCCTCCTTGATCCAATCAAGCTTTCCCATATCCTATAACATCAATTCAAGGAAATGAGCAGCATAAGGAGTCCAAAATAGTGTAGGATACCTCAACATAAACATCTTACCAGCAGCCACATAATTTGCAGCATTTTCCATTATGACTTGGACAACATGTTGCGGACCTACCTCTTGGACGAACTCATCCAACAAGTCACAAAGTAATGTCTCATCCTTGACATGTGAAGATGCATCCACAGATTTCAAAAACATTGTCCCCATGGTATAATGAACCAAGAAATTGAGAAGTGTCCTACCCTTCCCATCAGTCCAACCATCTGACATCACCGTGGATCCTGTGAACTGCCATGAATCTCGAAGCTCCTGCAACCTCTAAGTGTAATCGGTCTTTTCATTTTGAAGGATGGGCCCTCTCAACTTCTCATAAGTGGGGGGCTTATACCCCGGACCAACAATACTAGCAGCCTCAAACATGGACACATAGAATGGGTTCCTGGAAAAATTGAATGGAATATCACTCCATAGAAGGMATCTACCCACAAGTTTGTCTACTTCTTCTTTCTCTTTTTTTTTCAAYGTGGACTTGATAGGCATTRCAGACTGTGAGGAGTGGATCTTACTAGACTCCACTCAAATTTCCCCATGAGTGTGTGTGTGCTTGCCCTTGACTTGGATCTTGAAGCGATTTATTTTTTCTTTGATTATGTGTACTTTTTGTTTTCTAATAATCTTCAATTGCCTTTGTGGCCTTCGCAGCAAGTTCTTCACTTGACTTGGGACAAATATCCACCTCATTCCCTAGAATTTTCGCAAGGTGGTATTTTAGCCGGATATCCCACCGTACATTTCTTTCCCACATAGCTTGCATAAGAGATGTTGTCGATTCCCTGGAGAATCGGGCTCACCATACTCCCAGAATGGATCCAATGGATTTGGCATCTTTAATATGGAAAATTATGAACCTAGGGCAAAAAAAATCATTTTTTAGTATGTGTTATTGATGAAAAAATGAAAATTCAAAAATCAGAGATAAATCAATTATGTATCTAGCATTCAAATTTGGTTTTGAACCTGAAATAGACACAAAAAAATTTAAACTAATTTACATCGACCTGGGGAAAGAAAATCCCAAAAAAGTTTTTGGGCATACATGGAAAGAAAGAAAATCACATAACAATGGAAAACAAATGGTTTTTGATCCATCAAGTATCTATTTTGAAGATGTAAAACTCATTGCCACTGAAATCCTATGAAAATCTATGGTGAAAAAATGAGAAATAATGGGCACTTTTTTTTACTTACATCCAAATGCAAAAACTGTGAAATGGACTAAAAATTCCAATGCCAAATCCACAAATCTGACCCTTGAATCCACAAAATCCCAATGGCAAACTCTTCCTTGGCTGGTTGAATGGCTTGTCTCTCCTCCTTGGCTAAATGCACAAATAAAATAAAATAAAGCCCTCACGGACCCTTAAACGCCCGGACTTTTTAATTTTTTTTACACAGGCGATTTTTTCCATCAACCCGCACTTTTTTGGCGATTCTTTCCCAAAAAATTGCCCCATTTGTTCAGCGATTTTTTGAGAAAAAATCGGTTTGGACAAAAAATCGCGATTTTTACCGATTTTGGCGATTTATCGCTGATTTTTGTAACAGAGTTTTAAACTTCTTATCAAGATAATTGGCTGCTTTATGTTTGTTGTTTTAAAACAACAAACATAATCATTCAAAGGAGCCTAAGTTAGGTCCATGCAAACTACCCAAAAGGCCTAAAAAAATTGCATTTTGCCTTAGAAAATTTTCCAAAATTTTTGATAAAAAAATTCATTTGTTTAAAATCTTTTCTCATCATTTTCTAACTTTGTTTACTTGTTGTTTTCTTGCAGAAAATATAGGTTCAAGAGGAGATTATGTCAGTTTTGGGCAAACTCAAGGCTCCCAAGGGACCCTGGGGGGTTTTAACTTCATCCAACAAAGTTTTCCTTTTTTTTATCTCTTTCTTGTATTCCTCTAAACAATCCAATTATAAGGATCCCTTTCTTTCTAAAGAAACTAAAATCTTAAAAGATAATATTGGTTCTCTGTTGTAATAATGCAATAAAATCATACCCTTTATGCCCAGTTTCTTCATCCCCATTAGGGGGATTTGTGTTGTGGGTTTGGTTTCTTTTTTGTGATTGATGCATGCTTAAAATATAGTAATCAAACACACAATTCAAGTACATCGAACATACTACAACACTCTAATTTTTCATGCATGTCAACTAAGTCTTAAAATTTATCATGCATGTTTAGTTAATCTTCTACTTCGGGTTTCTTTCTTTGCAACAGTGTTTAAATTTCTAAAAGTATCTTGTAAATATTTTTCTCAAATACAAAGCAGGATACTTAAAATTAATTGTTGCAAATCCATCTCTCTATTTTCAAGTGTTTGTGCAAGTACTTCAGTTACAAAGTAGGGTGTGATTTATCTTTTTTCAAGCTTTTATTCAAGTAATTGAACCTTGCTAGCTAAATAGGACAATCTCTGAAGTTGTTAGTTCATTGGGAGGAAAACACCTAAAAGTGACTTGCGAAGTAAGATGGTTTATCGTGTTGTACATTCATCACTTTTGGTGAGTTTACTGGTGAGACCATTGGGTTTAGGTAAACTCTTAGCAAGTCCAAGCAAAGAGCTAGCCTACAAAGGGGCCAAACACTCTTCACTAACTAAACACAAAATTTACCTTAATAAAATCTTCGATCTACACTACCCATGACTCCTTTTAAGGCACTGGTTAAAAAGTACATTTATTTATCTTATGTGAGCAGTTACACTTATGCATCTTGTATAACTTTATTTTATGCTCTTAAGTCTTGCAGATATTCTATCCTTTGATTTATGAATGTCTTATGAGCAAAGT
>JZKD02S1803540.1:0-14948 GCA_000966675.3 Picea glauca | reverse complement strand
ATGATTATGGTGAGTTGTTAAAATAATTTTCTGATATCTTTTCTTGGCAATATGGTGACTTGAAAACATTCATCATTGAGATAATTCAACATAAGATTCCTTTAAACAAAGATACTAAACCATTTAGGCAGAAGCTTAGATCTTTCAGTCTTATGTTGCTGCCTACCATGGAAAAAGAGATCAAGAAATTATTGGATGCTAAACTTATTATACCTCTCAGATACTCAGATTGGATTGCTAACCTTGTACCTATCAAAAATAAAAATGGAGAGATCAGACTCTGTGTGGATTTCAGAAATTTAAACAAGTGTTCTAGGAAAGACAACTACCCGCTACCCAATATGGAACACATTTTACAGAAGGTGTCAGGGTCAAGTGTGATGTCCTTTATTGATGGATTCTCCGGATACAATCAGATTGTTGTCCATCCAGATGACAGAGAAAATACTGCCTTTACCACTCCATGGGGCACTTTCATGTATGAAAAGATGCCTTTCAGACTGATGAATGCTGGAGCTAGCTTCCAGAGAGAAATGGACATTGCATTAATTGGAGAGAAAGACAAATTTGTTTTGATATATCTTGATGACATAACTATTTTTTCAAGCATCCACGAAGATCATTTGCATCACTTGAGGAAGGCATTCCTAAAATGCATAAGGTATGACATTTCTCTTAATCCTAAGAAATCTAATTTTGCACTTAAATAAGGGAAATTGCTTGGACATATTGTTTCAGCTGATGGGGTAAGGATTGACCCAAAAAGAGTAGAAGATGTTAAAAATTTATCTCTTCCTAGATCAAAAAAGAATATTCAGTATTTCCTTGGAACTATAAACTTTATCAGGAGGTTTATAGCAAACTTTGCAGAACTTACCAAGCACATTACTTGTATGTTAAGAAATAATTCTGAAGTAAGATGGACTAAAGAAGCCATTATAACAACCCCTGTTTTAATCAGTCCTAACTTTGACAAGGAGTTTTATATCTTTTCATTTGCTTCAAAAGATACAATTGCAGCTATACTATTGTAGAGAAATGCTGATGATCAGGAACAACCAGTCACCTTCTTCAATAAAGTATTGAGAGATGCTGAAGTAAAGTATAAACCATTGGAAAAACAAGCATATGCACTCATCAAGTCATTAAAAGCCTTCAAGATTTACATTCTTCAAGCCAAGGTAATAGCCTATGTACCTTCAAGCTCTGTTAAAGATGTGCTTATACAACCTGACATAGATGGAAAAAGGAGTAAGTGGATAGCAAAGTTAATTGAATTTGATGTTGAGATCAAGCCAACAAAACTTGTGAAAGGTCAAGGAATTGCCAAGCTCCTTGTAGAAGAAAATTGTAAGTTGCTTGAGATGAATTTTGTGGGTATAAATGCAGAGAACATTCAAGTTTCAGAAGACAGAGGTAGTGATAATTTGCAGGTTTCTACTCACCTAGCTGACTGTGAATGGTACAGTCACATTATTTATTTTCTGCAGAATTTAACAGTTCCTTCAGATTTGACAAAAGCACAAGGGAGAGCTTTAAAGCTTAAATCCATAAATTTATGCATTAATGACAGGATATTGTTTTGGAAAAATCCAACAGGGATACTCTTGAGGTGCATAAACCAAGAGGAATCAGCTTAAATCATGACTGAATTTCATAATAATGAATGTGGAGGACATCATTATTGGAAGACTACCGCTCATAAAATTCTGAGAGCTGGTTACTATTGGCCATCTTTATTTTCAGACTTGTGTAAATTTGTGAAAACATGTGACAAATGCCAAAGGTTTGCAGGCAAACAACAACTAAAATCTCTTCCCCTCAAACCTGTTGTGATCACAGGTCCTTTTCAACAATGGGGTTTGGACTTCATAGGTGAGATTCATCCACCTTCTAGCAATCAGCATAGATGGATCCTTGTTGCCACTGATTATTTTACCAAATGGATTGAGGCCATTCCTACAAGAAATACCAATCACACTGTCATCATTAATTTTCTGCAAGAAAACATATTCTCCAGATTTGTCTGCCCTAAGAGAATAGTCACAGATAACGCTGCTGCATTTAATGACAAACACTTGGTAAAATTATGTGAAGAGATGGGAATTCAGCTAGTACATTCTACTTCTTACTATCCACACAGAAATGGCTTAGCTGAATCATCAAATAAGAGTTTAGTCAGAATCATAAAGAAGTTGCTTGAACAAAATACCAAGGGTTGGGATTCTAAGTTGAATTTTTCTTTGTGGGCTGACAAAGTTACAAATAAAAATTCAATTGGCACATCCCCCTTCCAGTTAGTATATGGTATTGAAGCCATCTTTCCTGTTCAACTTGCACTTCCAGTTGCAAAATTTTTACAAGAAGCTAACTCTGAGCCAAATGATCTAACTAGGAGGATCCACAATTTGGTAGAGTTGCAATAAGACAGAGAGAAACTTCTGGATAAAACAGAGTTACACCAAAGGAAGATGAAATAAATTTTTGACAGAAAAGTTAAGGCAAATATTTTCAAGGCAGGGGATCTGGTTTTGAAATGGGATGTAGCAAGATAGGAAAAGGGAAAACATGACAAGTTTGATGCACTCTGGACAGGTCCATTTGTCATATCATCAAATCAGCATAACAATACCTTTTTCCTCCAATATCTTGCAGGTGAAGAAGTATCAGGTGTCCCATTCAATGGGCGGTTTCTGAAACTCTACTTTTCATGAGGTTTTCCTTAAACCCTGCTCATTTGTACATATTATTTTCAGTTTTCGTTTTTGTTTTGTTTTGTCAATAACTCCATGCCCAATGAAATACTAAGTAAAATCAGTTTTGAATTTAAGTTGAAAATAAGGCTACTGAGTCAAACTAGGTTCTTGGAAACCTCACAGTCAGGTCTCCATCGTAGCTGGAGCCAAATGTTATCTCCCAAAATGAATCAGTCAATTTGCCCCATTTTGTAGGTGATAGCATGGTTATAAATAGGGTTCTATATAAATTTTAGAATTTTGAAGTGTCAAAACATAGGATTTAAGGTGTTATTCTAGAAATAAATCGATCCTCAAAAGGTCTTTTCAAAAAATCAAGAAAAATCTTTTCAACTGCTAACAACTGTTTTGAAGTTGAAGTTAGTTGGTGAAAGCCTCAGGTTTCAACGGCTAAAGGGTACTCCTAGCAGCAAGTGATCCGGTGAAAGTGTTAACACGGGTTTTTTCTCCAACGACTTTAGAAACCCAAAAGGGTACACTAGACACATGTCATACAATCATCATGGAAACTTAATGGAAGCAAATGAGTGGTTACACCTCTTCACCACGATTTAGCAGGATATCATGATAGATTGTGATCACATATTTGGCGTGGTAAACAAGGAAGGGTTTGAAGATGTGACGAAATCTTAATCATCATTACAACCAAAGGATAAAGTACCAGATATATGTTGACATCAAATCAAATCATCATTTCTTATTTCAAACTCACGGTGTTTAAAAATTCTATTATGGGGTTTCATATGTCAATTGATAACACAAGGTCTTTTTCACCAGCGCCAACCCTTTCTTTATTTATAAAGATTACTGTGTCAACCATGTACAGATTAATTGGTGATTAAGTTGCAGATGGAAAGGAAGCGAGGAGGATCACTTTTGATGAAAGAATTAGACAACTTATCTTTTTTCCAGTCTCATCTAGAAGTTCAGAAGTGTTTCTCAGATGAAGGATGTATGACCTATGTAGAAAAGTTGCAGGAGGGCTATCACCAGGCGATAGAAGAGACTTTTGCAAATTCATACGATAGAAAGAAAGCTACAATAGGTTCTCTGGAACTGATAGGTTATGAAGTTGCCATTGCTTCAGCAACTGGCTTACCCAGAACATGTCAAAGTTGGTTTAAAACAACAATAACCAAGAATTTGGATTTTAGATCATACCTCGAAACAAAGTCCCGAAGTATAACCTGGAAGAAAAGTGTCCCTATTTCTCACCTTGAATATGAATGGCAAGTTCTGTTCAAAGGCATTCAGCTATATGTAACCTCAGAGGGCAGGTATGACAAGTTGATGTTATATCACTTTATACTCCTAGATCACTTCACAGGGAAGGTCCTTCTAAACATGCCTTTCTTTCTTCATAAAAGCCTAACAAAGGTGTGTAATAGGATCAAAGCCAAACCATTCAGCATCAAGAATTCCCTTTGTCATTATGGATTGATTAAAATGATCATCTTGGAAGAATTGAGACAGAGAAAAAGAACTTGGCAGCACTTTGCCCTTTGGGAAGGTTTTGAGACCCAAACTCAACCTATGAATGAAAAGAAGAAAGCAGGCAAGAAGCAACCAACTCCTCAGAGTAGCTCAAAGAGAAGGAGAGATCTCCCAAAGTCACCAGAAGAGAAAAAATCTAGCACAAAGCCCAAAAAATCTAAAAAGAAACTATATTTCGAAACAAACCCAGAGAAATCCACAATAAAGAAGGCAAATGTTCTAAATCTGCCATACACTGATTCAGACACAAAACCAGAAAAATATGATGAAATCCCAGACATCAATAGTCTAGAGCACTCCATGGAACTTGCACAGGATTTTGAATTTTTTACTTCCAAAGATGAAGGGGAAACCTCAAGAAATAATAAATCAAAGAAATCACAAAAGATTAAGGAGTTGAAAGAGATAATAACACATCAGGAGATTCTAGAAAGGGTGATAAAGGCAAGATATAAAACTTTATCAGAGAATTTTGCAAAGACCAATGCATCTTTTGAGAAGCTGGCACTTGAAAGCATAAAGGATAAGAAGAAGAAGAAAAAGATCACAAAGGACTATAACAACTTATGGTGGTTAGATAAGCATCTGAAGAGGAAAATCAAAAAGTTGAAAGCAAGAATTACCACACATCCAGATTTACAAGTGCTGGCACAGGTCGCTGTAAATTTGCAGGGAGATTAATCAAGACTAATACCAACAATGATTTTTGATTTTGAACATGAAGGGTTTTCCTTTTGATCAAAACAAAATTTTCACCAGCATAAGAGGCACAGTTATAACCAATTAGTTGTTGAAAAGCAGAGCTTTCATCGACTAATTAGCAAATTCTAAGGCAGAATAGTTGGTGAAACTGCAGATAATTTTTTTTGAAGATTTGAGCTTGAGCAAAGAGATTTTTGGGTGATTTAAAAGATAAGAGGGCATAAAAAAGATTAATCACCAAATCATGAAATATTCAGTTTCAAAGATTCGTGGAGATATAGGAGGTGAATGCTTAAATGTTCAACTAAAACTTTGTTCACAACTATTTAAAGTTTTCAGTTTTGAAGACATGTATCAAATACATCAGAGAGACATCAGAGACACATTAGGGGTGCGTCATGATAAAGATCAGATGTCAAAGACCTTTTGAAGATAGTTCGATTCATATAAAGTAGATTTTCAATTAGCTGATTGTAATTAGTTTTCACTCTGTTTTCTATATTTAGAAATCTAGATCCATTTTTCAAGGATCTGAGATCTATTGTAAAGGTTATAAATACTTATCATTTTGATAAAGTAAAGGTTCGATTTTGGATATAGAAGATAATATATTGTAAACAAACTTTTCCATATGATAATACAAATCACAGTTTTCTCTCTCTATTGATGTCAGATTCTCATCTTTYCTTCTGTACTCTTATTCAAGTTGTTTTAGCTGCAGAATTACTGTCATGTCATTGGTTAGCTCATAACTTGATTAATAGTTTCTYATCATTGTTTATTAAACCCTACATTTGTATTTGGTTTATAAGCATTGTTTTCTCACCCACTTAAAAGCTATCATCTGATTATTGATCCTTGAGAGCACTGGTTCATTTGATTCTCATTTTGACTGTCTGAATACCATACTATAATTGAGTTATCCCATTGATCCACACATACAAAAACACAAAAACAAGTTTACTTTAAGTTCCCAAGAATCTTTGAATTACAACCACAAAGATTTTCTTGGAGTGATAATAGGTCCTTCGAGACGAGGGCGGGGATTTGAATTATCCGGATGTTCATAAACTTCAAACTCAATTATAGGATTTTCCTCCTGACCAATTACTGACTCATATATAGGATCTTCTGGAACTTTCAGATGGATTTCCTTTTTTTTTTCTCTGTGAGACTCTGACTCTATAGAATCTAAATATCCAACATAATTAACTACTTCTCCAATGTTGGCTTCCATGGCTTTTAATTGATTTGCATGGTTGAATTCCATTGCCTTAATGACTTCTGTCAATATGCTAATGGGAGTTGTTGAAACATCTTTGTTATCTGTACTGGCTATCTTAGTATCCAGATGTTCCTTATCTCTCCATTTTTCCAAAAGTCCTCGATCGACTCTTTGCAAGTTTTAATTTGGTTATCCTTGAGTTCCACGAATCAATCAAGATCATCATCCTCAAAATACAATATATATTACTTCATTCTTACTTATTCATGTGTGTTGTAACACCATCTATGAATGTAATGGGAAAAATTTGTAACATGACGTCTAGTCAACAAGATTATTACTTTGAAAAGAAGGCAATTTTTGTAAATCTTTTTCTGGAATCACATGTGGATAGCCACTTTTTGCAGAAAAATCAATAGGTTATATAAATCATCCATTTCTAAACTAGAAAAAATTAAAAAAACAAAAAATAGTATATCAGAAATGGACATGGATCCAAGATCATTAAGGATCCTACGAGAAATAAGTTTGTTTAACCTCCTCCTATAAACCTTTTCTGGTTCAAGGATGAAGCTAAGAAAACTTGTGAGTTCCTTCTTGTAGGATACTTTGTCAAATTATTTTGAAGTGGAGTCGCTAGATGATAGAGTCTATTTCTAATAAACAATAAGGATCAGATAAATCAAAAGCAAAAATTCATATTCCGAGAATATAAATATTTATCCCTAGCTATGGTGCCAAAGAGTGTTGCCACATAATACACACCTCGGGTCACGTGGAAGAAATATTCAATCCAATGGGTGTGTCCTTGGGGGAAAGACTCAAGTTGAGATATTGTCACTCAAAACTCAACTCCTTCGTCTAGGCCAACTCCTAGCGAAGCCAAGGGGGGTGGTCGCTAAAAAATATTATATGGCTCTATTTAAACTAAGCACAATTATTATTCTAGGAGTTAAATGAAATACACAAGATAGGTACAACTATTCTAACAAGATATATGACACATAAAGAAGATTGCTTATGCTATGAATATTAGGAAACTCAAATACTTCAAGACGAATGATATCAAATGTAAATAAGAAATTGAAAGTACTTGAAATTAAATGCTAATAAGAAAAAAGGAAATAACTTAGATCAGTGCCAATAATGCAAAGATGCTTGCTGAAAGATAGTGTTGCAAGTGCTCTTGGTTGATTTTATTATTAAAGGCTATTGCTTGAATTAGTGGGTTTATTCAAGTGAAGTGGCTTGATAAGTTGCAAGACCACTTTGCAAAAAAGTAAATGTGATGCAGAAAGTAAATCTATTCTAATGTTTGGACCCTTAGAAATTATCCCTCAAGTGGGTACAATGAACAATGCTAGAGGTCCAACAAGGAGAGAACAAATCTCATTAGAGAGTATCCCCTTGACTTCACACGCAAGCTCAATGTAGGACCCAAAGATAGCAATAATAGCTAATGGATTTCCCTGTTAAACTACTCCAAATTGACCAATTCCCGTTCTGTATGGAACCCAAGGTCAAGCAAGCTCACGAGGGTCAAGAACATACTAGGGATGCTGAGGGGATGGTTTATTTTACAAATTTGAAATTGAAGAAATAAAATATAAAATAAACTAATCTAGAAAATGAAATCTAGCTAGTGTTTTGCAGTGTTGTGGGTTTATTTTAGATTGATTTCAACTTTGTAGAAATAAAATAAACAAGAAATAACAAGTACACCACAAAAAGAGACAGTTCCCCCATCCCGTGGGGGATTGCAGGCAAAGTGGGTTATCCCGCTTCTTTCTTTTATTTGTTACAATGATTTTGGAAGAATGTTTGTGGTCCTTTATACTTGAGACCAATGTTGTAAATGTCATCTCACAAAAAGTATCAAAGAGGGTCTGGAATGTAATTTCTCGTTGACATAGGCGAAAAATATCGAAATATCTTAGAAAATGTCGCAAGACCTAAAAAAAATATAGAAATGCTCATTTTTTTTCAAAATTTTAAACAGCTAAAGCAACAACAACATCAAATAGACACATTGATACATAAATACAAAAATATAACTAAAAATAAGATGCATAAGATGTCAAGTGGTCACATATAGTTACTAAGCTGAAAATTTTGAAACATGTTCTTGACAAGATGATACAAAATCACATCAATGATCAAAATAAGTGTATCTTATGAAATGAAGAATCATGAGGAATCTAGATACTAAATAGTACATAATAAAATGAAAATGATAGATCATCATCATAGGAATCCAAATCATCGTTGATTCCCTCTAATCCTTTTACTAGTAAAGGGCACCACTCTTCCTCTAGAAGTAGTAGGTGGTCGTGGAGGTACTCAAGATGAGCTTGGAGTGGAAGCTCTAACTGAAGTGGGTGGTTATGGCGATGAAATCCCAATGATCCTAAGTCCAAATGTAGGTCTGACTCTTCGTGGAGGTGGTGGCAACATTGACTGCACTGGAAGATCAATCTCCTCAATATCTATATCCACTGGAAGTGGAACATCCTCCTCCTCCTCCCTCTCCTCCACTGCCTCCTTCTCCCCCATATCATCTGCATTCTCCTCCTCCTCCATCTCAGGCTTTTCAATCTCCACTCTCCACTGAATTAATGGTGTCAATGTCATCCAATTAAATGGTCTCTATGTCAGGTTCTTTACCAAGTTGCTTCTCCCAAAACCTTAGATTGTAGTAGGCATATACCAATTCATTAAGGCGCTGGGTACCTAACCCGTATGAACATTGAGGGCCATATTTAGTGATGGAAAATTGTAGTAAATTAAAATTAAAAATTAAAAAAATATAAAATTTTGATTGTTGCATTTTTGAACATTTCTAACTTGTTGCACTTCTTGGAGTGTATCTTTTCAAAGACACTCCAATTGTGCTCACACCATGAAGAACTGCAAGTTTGATTAAGCACTCGAATGACAAGTTTCTGCAACTCTGGGATCTTTCCACCAGACATATAAGATGAATAAAATGAAAGGAAGACAACAAATTATATTTCCATCAAGTAATAAATGTCAAATATAATATATAGAAAGGAATAAACAAAATTTGAAATTGAATGATGAATCTTACTTGGCATCCTTGTGGTCCTGTTGTCGTCCTAATACACACCCGGGGTAACATGGAAGAAACCTTCAATCCACTTGGTGTGTCCTTGGGGGAAAGTTTCGAGTCAAGGTGTTGTCACCTGATCCTCAACTCCTCCATCTAGGCCAACTCCTAGTGAAGCCAAGGGGGGTAGTCCCTATAAAAATAAATCTAAGGCTTTTCTAAACTAAGAAAGAAAAAAACACTTAATCCATGAGTTTATTGCTTGAAACAAAACTAGATCATTTAACACTTATCATTTATCATCATCATAAAAAACTTTGCTCATAAGACATTCATAAATCAAAGGATAGAATATCTGCAAGACTTAAGAGCATAAAATAAAGTTATACAAGATGCATAAGTGTAACTGCTCACATAAGATAAATAAATGTACTTTTTAACCAGTGCCTTAAAAGGAGTCATGGGTAGTGTAGATCGAAGATTTTATTAAGGTAAATTTTGTGTTTAGTTAGTGAAGAGTGTTTGGCCCCTTTGTAGGCTAGCTCTTTGCTTGGACTTGCTAAGAGTTTACCTAAACCCAATGGTCTCACCAGTAAACTCACCAAAAGTGATGAATGTACAACACGATAAACCATCTTACTTCGCAAGTCACTTTTAGGTGTTTTCCTCCCAATGAACTAACAACTTCAGAGATTGTCCTATTTAGCTAGCAAGGTTCAATTACTTGAATAAAAGCTTGAAAAAAGATAAATCACACCCTACTTTGTAACTGAAGTACTTGCACAAACACTTGAAAATAGAGAGATGGATTTGCAACAATTAATTTTAAGTATCCTGCTTTGTATTTGAGAAAAATATTTACAAGATACTTTTAGAAATTTAAACACTGTTGCAAAGAAAGAAACCCGAAGTAGAAGATTAACTAAACATGCATGATAAATTTTAAGACTTAGTTGACATGCATGAAAAATTAGAGTGTTGTAGTATGTTCGATGTACTTGAATTGTGTGTTTGATTACTATATTTTAAGCATGCATCAATCACAAAAAAGAAACCAAACCCACAACACAAATCCCCCTAATGGGGATGAAGAAACTGGGCATAAAGGGTATGNATATATTACTTCATTCTTACTTATTCATGTGTGTTGTAACACCATCTATGAATGTAATGGGAAAAATTTGTAACATGACGTCTAGTCAACAAGATTATTACTTTGAAAAGAAGGCAATTTTTGTAAATCTTTTTCTGGAATCACATGTGGATAGCCACTTTTTGCAGAAAAATCAATAGGTTATATAAATCATCCATTTCTAAACTAGAAAAAATTAAAAAAACAAAAAATAGTATATCAGAAATGGACATGGATCCAAGATCATTAAGGATCCTACGAGAAATAAGTTTGTTTAACCTCCTCCTATAAACCTTTTCTGGTTCAAGGATGAAGCTAAGAAAACTTGTGAGTTCCTTCTTGTAGGATACTTTGTCAAATTATTTTGAAGTGGAGTCGCTAGATGATAGAGTCTATTTCTAATAAACAATAAGGATCAGATAAATCAAAAGCAAAAATTCATATTCCGAGAATATAAATATTTATCCCTAGCTATGGTGCCAAAGAGTGTTGCCACATAATACACACCTCGGGTCACGTGGAAGAAATATTCAATCCAATGGGTGTGTCCTTGGGGGAAAGACTCAAGTTGAGATATTGTCACTCAAAACTCAACTCCTTCGTCTAGGCCAACTCCTAGCGAAGCCAAGGGGGGTGGTCGCTAAAAAATATTATATGGCTCTATTTAAACTAAGCACAATTATTATTCTAGGAGTTAAATGAAATACACAAGATAGGTACAACTATTCTAACAAGATATATGACACATAAAGAAGATTGCTTATGCTATGAATATTAGGAAACTCAAATACTTCAAGACGAATGATATCAAATGTAAATAAGAAATTGAAAGTACTTGAAATTAAATGCTAATAAGAAAAAAGGAAATAACTTAGATCAGTGCCAATAATGCAAAGATGCTTGCTGAAAGATAGTGTTGCAAGTGCTCTTGGTTGATTTTATTATTAAAGGCTATTGCTTGAATTAGTGGGTTTATTCAAGTGAAGTGGCTTGATAAGTTGCAAGACCACTTTGCAAAAAAGTAAATGTGATGCAGAAAGTAAATCTATTCTAATGTTTGGACCCTTAGAAATTATCCCTCAAGTGGGTACAATGAACAATGCTAGAGGTCCAACAAGGAGAGAACAAATCTCATTAGAGAGTATCCCCTTGACTTCACACGCAAGCTCAATGTAGGACCCAAAGATAGCAATAATAGCTAATGGATTTCCCTGTTAAACTACTCCAAATTGACCAATTCCCGTTCTGTATGGAACCCAAGGTCAAGCAAGCTCACGAGGGTCAAGAACATACTAGGGATGCTGAGGGGATGGTTTATTTTACAAATTTGAAATTGAAGAAATAAAATATAAAATAAACTAATCTAGAAAATGAAATCTAGCTAGTGTTTTGCAGTGTTGTGGGTTTATTTTAGATTGATTTCAACTTTGTAGAAATAAAATAAACAAGAAATAACAAGTACACCACAAAAAGAGACAGTTCCCCCATCCCGTGGGGGATTGCAGGCAAAGTGGGTTATCCCGCTTCTTTCTTTTATTTGTTACAATGATTTTGGAAGAATGTTTGTGGTCCTTTATACTTGAGACCAATGTTGTAAATGTCATCTCACAAAAAGTATCAAAGAGGGTCTGGAATGTAATTTCTCGTTGACATAGGCGAAAAATATCGAAATATCTTAGAAAATGTCGCAAGACCTAAAAAAAATATAGAAATGCTCATTTTTTTTCAAAATTTTAAACAGCTAAAGCAACAACAACATCAAATAGACACATTGATACATAAATACAAAAATATAACTAAAAATAAGATGCATAAGATGTCAAGTGGTCACATATAGTTACTAAGCTGAAAATTTTGAAACATGTTCTTGACAAGATGATACAAAATCACATCAATGATCAAAATAAGTGTATCTTATGAAATGAAGAATCATGAGGAATCTAGATACTAAATAGTACATAATAAAATGAAAATGATAGATCATCATCATAGGAATCCAAATCATCGTTGATTCCCTCTAATCCTTTTACTAGTAAAGGGCACCACTCTTCCTCTAGAAGTAGTAGGTGGTCGTGGAGGTACTCAAGATGAGCTTGGAGTGGAAGCTCTAACTGAAGTGGGTGGTTATGGCGATGAAATCCCAACGACCTTAAGTCCAACTGTAGGTCTGACTCTTCGTGGAGGTGGTGGCAACATTGAATGCACTGGAAGATCAATATCCTCAATATCTATATCCACTGGAAGTGGAACATCCTCCTCCTCCTCCCTCTCCTCCACTACCTCCTTCTCCCCCATATCATCTGCATTCTCCTCCTCCTCCATCTCAGGCTTTTCAATCTCCACTCTCCACTGAATTAATGGTGTCAATGTCATCAAATTAAATGGTCTCTATGTCAGGTTCTTTATCAAGTTGCTTCTCCCAAAACCTTAGATTGTAGTAGGCATATACCAATTCATTAAGGCGCTGGGTACCTAACCTGTATGAACATTGAGGGCCATATTTAGTGATGGAAAATTGTAGTAAATTAAAATTAAAAATTAAAAAAATATAAAATTTTGATTGTTGCATTTTTGAACATTTCTAACTTGTTGCGGTTCTTGGAGTGTATCTTTTCAAAGACACTCCAATTGTGCTCACACCATGAAGAACTGCAAGTTTGATTAAGAACTCGAACGACAAGTTTCTGCAACTCTGGGATCTTTCCACCAGACATATAAGATGAATAAAATGAAAGGAAGACAACAAATTATATTTCCATCAAGTAATATATGTCAAATATAATATATAGAAAGGAATAAACAAAATTTGAAATTGAATGATGAATCTTACTTGGCATCCTTGTGGTCCTGTTGTCGTCCTAATACACACCCGGGGTAATATGGAAGAAACCTTCAATCCACTTGGTGTGTCCTTGGGGGAAATTTTCGATTCAAGGTGTTGTCACCTGATCCTCAAATCCTCCATCTAGGCCAACTCCTAGTGAAGCCAAGGGGAGTAGTCCCTATAAAAATAAATCTAAGGCTTTTCTAAACTAAGAAAGAAAAAAACACTTAATCCAGGAGTTTATTGCTTGAAACAAAACTAGATCATTTAACACTTATCATTTATCATCATCATAAAACACTTTGCTCATAAGACATTCATAAATCAAAGGATAGAATATCTGCAAGACTTAAGAGCATAAAATAAAGTTATACAAGATGCATAAGTGTAACTGCTCACATAAGATAAATAAATGTACTTTTTAACCAGTGCCTTAAAAGGAGTCATGGGTAGTGTAGATCGAAGATTTTATTAAGGTAAATTTTGTGTTTAGTTAGTGAAGAGTGTTTGGCCCCTTTGTAGGCTAGCTCTTTGCTTGGACTTGCTAAGAGTTTACCTAAACCCAATGGTCTCACCAGTAAACTCACCAAAAGTGATGAATGTACAACACGATAAACCATCTTACTTCGCAAGTCACTTTTAGGTGTTTTCCTCCCAATGAACTAACAACTTCAGAGATTGTCCTATTTAGCTAGCAAGGTTCAATTACTTGAATAAAAGCTTGAAAAAAGATAAATCACACCCTACTTTGTAACTGAAGTACTTGCACAAACACTTGAAAATAGAGAGATGGATTTGCAACAATTAATTTTAAGTATCCTGCTTTGTATTTGAGAAAAATATTTACAAGATACTTTTAGAAATTTAAACACTGTTGCAAAGAAAGAAACCCGAAGTAGAAGATTAACTAAACATGCATGATAAATTTTAAGACTTAGTTGACATGCATGAAAAATTAGAGTGTTGTAGTATGTTCGATGTACTTGAATTGTGTGTTTGATTACTATATTTTAAGCATGCATCAATCACAAAAAAGAAACCAAACCCACAACACAAATCCCCCTAATGGGGATGAAGAAACTGGGCATAAAGGGTATGCTTTTATTGCATTATTACAACAGAGAACCAATATTATCTTTTAAGATTTTAGTTTCTTTAGAAAGAAAGGGATCCTTATAATTGGATTGTTTAGAGGAATACAAGAAAGAGATAGAAAAAAGGAAAACTTTGTTGGATGAAGTTAAAACCCCCCAGGGTCCCTTGGGAGCCTTGATTTTGCCCAAAACTGACATAATCTCCTCTTGAACCTGTATTTTCTGCAAGAAAACAACAAGTAAACAAAGTTAGAAAATGATGAGAAAAGATTTTAAACAAATGATTTTTTTTATCAAAAATTTTGGAAAATTTTCTAAGGCAAAATGCAATTTTTTTAGGCCTTTTGGGTAGTTTGCATGGACCTAACTTAGGCTCCTTTGAATGATTCTATTTGTTGTTTTAAAACAACAAACATAAGGCAGCCAATTAGCTTGATAAGAAGTTTAAAACTCTGTTACAAAAATTAGCAATAAATCGCCAAAATCGGTAAAAATCGCGATTTTTTCTCAAAAAATCGCTGAAAAAATGGGGCAATTTTTTGGGAAAGAATCGCCAAAAAAGTGCGGGTTGATGGAAAAAATCGCCTGTGTAAAAAAAATTAAAAAGTCCGGGCGTTTAAGGGTCCGTGAGGGTTTTATTTTATTTTATTTGTG
>JZKD02S1803529.1:5051-23417 GCA_000966675.3 Picea glauca | reverse complement strand
TGTCAATCTTCTACTTGCACAGAGCCATGATATCTTACTCCGCAGAGGACATGAGATCTGTGTGCACTCTTCTAGATCCTCCTTCCTTGAGTTACAACACAAATCCTCTTCGGAGTCTCTTACAATCACTTGCACTTAGCCTTGCAAATCTCACATAGTATGCACAAAGCATTTACAATCATCGCTTGCACTTAGCATAACACAAAAAACCTCTTCTCCCCCTTCTCTTACATCACCTAGAATTCTATTTATACATTACAAAGAGGGACTAAACATGGATAAACCCATGGGTCGACATCCCCATACCCGTTACATAAGCCCAAAACCCAAAAATCCCTAAAAAGGGGTTGAGATCCCGCGATCTCCGCTTCGACTTGCGCTCCACCTTCGACAGCCTGCCAAAGTCCCAAAAATAGGTCAAGAATGACCAAGGATCCTCAAAACTTGGTCAAGGGCCAACAAGACCCCAACACTCATCTGTGACTTGTCCCGAGTCACTATGGTCTAGGTAGCTCTGCTTCAAAATCATCGATCTTGGCTTGAGCTACTTCGAGTTGTTGCTGCGCCACAACCTCCTGCTCGATGAACTCTTGGATAAATGCTTAGTTTACAGGTCCCTCTAAGCGTTGTTCAACTGCAGTGATGACTTGCTCTAGTTTTGATCATCAACCTTCAATCTATGTGAATATTTGGCAAGCCTCATCCTGTTTTGGTTGGGGCCTCTGAGTCACTTCCATGACTTTGATCTGAATGGTGTGGAACTGCTATTGAGTAGTGCACTGTTCTTGGGATTGCTTCATCCTCTCAATGGTTGACAGGGGTTTCAACTGCACTTGTACTGTTTCTTCTTATTGCTTTGCCTCCTAGAGCTATGACTCCAGTGCCTTCAGTTCAAGATCCTCAGTGAGTCGCTCATAAGTCTGGGCACTATGATCACTTAACTGTTTACATTCCATGGCGAGGGCCTTGATTCTCTCAACTGTGCTTTGAGAAGTTGCTTCTCTTTTATTTCGCACATCCTGCGGAGTGTTGGGAACTGTTCATAGCTCTAAGTCTGCTATTATTTGTTGAAGCTGCTGGATAGCTTCCGTGAGCTGAGCTACTTGATGCTCCACTCAGTATTTTGCCTTTAGCTCTAAGCCCGTCACAGAGCGAAGTGCTCTGTTGACTGATTCTTTGACTCCAAGCTGCTCTGTGAGAAACTGTTATTTTTCTTGCTTGACCTACGCCCTCTCTTCTTCAAACTTGGCTTGAAGGTCATCCTTCTCCTTTTGTGAGACCCGACGTTGCTCTACCATTTCTTCTTGGGCTTGTTTCAGGGCCACTATGACATGGTCTTTCTCGGCTTGTGCTCGACAAAGGTGAGCTTCAATCACATCAGCTGGTCTGTGTAGTTGGACATGCTCATCTCCAAACTATGGTTCTTTTTATGGTGGAGGTGTAGTAGATACCGTGTGGCTAGATTGAAGGGCCTGTTGTACCCCTATGAGTTCAACCTCAATCCTGTCATACATCTCCTCCTGCTTGGATTCATGTTTCTGCAAGATGTCTTGTGAGGCATCTGCTATAGCTACGATGATGAAGTTGAAGTCATCTACAATGAGCACAGTCTGCATCTTAGTCAAGGTGGCTCTGGATTTTGTTTCGGGAAGTGGGTTTCATGGTGGAAACCTTCCTTTTCTTCAAGGGATCAACCTCATCAACAAGATCCCTAGGGGGTGTTACTTTGCCTTGATTTTTCTGATCTTATTTTTCGTTGGTATCTTCTTGATATACTTTGTCATCACCTCCTCAGTCAGGTGATACTGAAGCAGTTTCTTCCGATGCACTGCTCAAGTTTTGGACCTCTTCAATCTTCTTCCTTTTGCTGGGTCTAAGAGTATCCTTTGCTTCATGAGTGGTCTCAGGGCTACTGATTAGTTTGGGGTCTGACATTTCTACAGGGTCAGTGGGGATGGGGAACTCTGCAGACCAGTCCTTGGTTATCTCTTTGAGGTCCTCCTCTGTGAGCTTGTAGTATGACTGAAGATCTTATTTATGCTCATCTACTCATGTGGTGATATAAATGAAGTGTCGATATGTGCAGAACTTCATGAGGAGTTGGAACCGATGCAAGGTGTTTGGCGTGATGTGAGGGACAACTTTGATAACCCTCTTCAGTTGGAGATAATATGTATGAAAGACTACGTTCGAATGCCACTGTTTTCCCATATCGCTCGAGTACTAGAGCATGGTGAACTTCACAGTGAGCGACTCAAATGGCTCAATGTACGAGAAGGTCACACCTTCTGCCATCTCCCAAGAAGTAAATGCGATGAGGATTAGGAGCCAAATAAAGTGGAATTCATAGCCATGATCCTGAGATTTGCACAAGTCTAATTCCCACTGGTTGAAAAAGTACTTTTCCCAGTTCATCTGGAGTCCTTCTACATATTTCTCGGTGAGGTCAACAACGAATCCTGTGACTTGTGTAGGTCTGTTCTTTCTCATGAACTTTCCTGCGATCAGCTGGAAGGCCAGACGCACTGCACCATTCTAGATGGAAGCTACCTTGTAGCATCATGTTCCCTTTTCTACATCACCATATGTGTCTTTGATATTCTATGCCAATGCGTGATCTGTAGCCTTCCTTGGGTAGAATTCCTATGGGTTGGGTCCCTACATGCTCAATTTGATGATCCTATGGATTAGCGTCGAATCGACTGTGATGAGTCAATCTAGCCATAGGTATCCACCATGGTAACATGAGAGTAGGATCTTAACACACACGTTAACCTCCTAGTGCCTTCCAAAGCGTGGAATCTTCACTACATTCAAGAGGTTGGACTACATGAGGTTCATAGTCCATGGATGGGGGATTATTTTCAAGTTCTTCCCCTTCGTCCTAGTCAAGTATTTATAAGGAGCGAGCATACTATGGTTCTTGTGGTCTCCTAGGTTGAAGTCGCTGAACTTCAACGTCACGATCTTATCCTACTGCGTTCTAACTACACGTATCTCCTTCGGAAGTTACACAGTAACCATGGTGTAATCAAAGTCCCTTGGGACACTGTCATGACTCACCGCACCGACCAGAGGTGGGATTTAGTTGGGCAGGATAGTCGGGATTAACTTCACATTTGCTAGGTCATCTCTGTGCTTAGTTATTTTCTATGATGCAGGTCGAGATGGTCCAGATCCACAAGTAGTCGACAGGGAGGCTTGCACTCCTCGCGTCGATGAGGCATGAATTTTGACGAACATCACCTTCTCATCCATAAGGTCGATTATAACTTCTTCGACGATTTTCTATACAACGTTGATCTTGTCTGACATGCACGCTTATATAAGATAACTCAGGTGAATGAATGAGTTCTCAAAGCAATAGAACATGTGTCTATCTCAATAAACACATCGTGGTAGTAATGGTTTGGCTTGGATATAAGTAAAAAAAGTGTTCTTGGTGCAGCAATCGACAGAATAAGTAGACACGATGTTACAGATATCTTCAATGGATGAAAGGCCTTCATCAATGCGGTTCTATCTGTTGCGGCGCAGTCCCAATGGTTTGATGACGAGCCTTTGGGCCATAACTATTGTTCTAACCGTTTGGGTCATCGGGCTAACAATTATAATGCTTTGAATGGCTATATCACTTCACCATAGCAAAGTTCCATGTTGAGTTGTTATGATATCTTGATGAAGTTCCATTTTTTCAAATATTCCTTCTGCGAAGTCCCTTCTGGAACCTTCTGCAACTTTTCTATCTTTTCTCTCTTCTTACTGAAATTTATAGCCTTCTTCCTTGTAGTATTTGTCTTGGTTATCCTCTTTCCATTCTAATTCTTATCTCCTTTTGGCATAGTAAATTCACGCTGTTGAGATTCTTTCATAGAGTTAGAGATTAATACGTCTTCTCTATCCGGGGTAGGTGTTCTACTCGTCTGTGAGTCTGCTTGTGTTCTTTCAACTTCGACATCCAAGTTTCTGGTTCTAAGTAGCTTCGATCTATTCTCCTGTTCTTCAATCAGGTGTGTTATCCTCCTAGTCATGAAATCTTTTAATTCTTTCTTCTTTTACTCTAAGACTTCCTCTTCTTTCCTTCTGGCTCGATCTGTTTCAATCCAAGGTTTTCCTACTAATATAGAAAATGGGGCGTTGTTCTCTATAAATTTAACAATCTCAAAATCTTTCTCTGTCGAAGTTCCATGATCACTCATAGATATCTAGGTGCGTCTTCCACATAGGGTTATCAACTTTCCTCTAAATAATCCTATTCCTCCCAATGAAGGAATCATAACAAGATTTCCTAAAGTTTCCCAAGTTCTTTCTGTCATGATATTTACCTGTGTTTCTTCATCTAGAACACAGTTGATGTCGAAGTCTCCTATTCTTTCTTCTATGCATTCCTTCTTTGAAGATCTCTGATAAGTTGATATTTTTGTGATCATTTAGGGTTTCTTTCATTTGTAGCAATACATTCTCTGATTCTTTCAGGGGTTCTTCCATGGTNTGTCAATCTTCTACTTGCACAGAGCCATGATATCTTACTCCGCAGAGGACATGAGATCTGTGTGCACTCTTCTAGATCCTCCTTCCTTGAGTTACAACACAAATCCTCTTCGGAGTCTCTTACAATCACTTGCACTTAGCCTTGCAAATCTCACATAGTATGCACAAAGCATTTACAATCATCGCTTGCACTTAGCATAACACAAAAAACCTCTTCTCCCCCTTCTCTTACATCACCTAGAATTCTATTTATACATTACAAAGAGGGACTAAACATGGATAAACCCATGGGTCGACATCCCCATACCCGTTACATAAGCCCAAAACCCAAAAATCCCTAAAAAGGGGTTGAGATCCCGCGATCTCCGCTTCGACTTGCGCTCCACCTTCGACAGCCTGCCAAAGTCCCAAAAATAGGTCAAGAATGACCAAGGATCCTCAAAACTTGGTCAAGGGCCAACAAGACCCCAACACTCATCTGTGACTTGTCCCGAGTCACTATGGTCTAGGTAGCTCTGCTTCAAAATCATCGATCTTGGCTTGAGCTACTTCGAGTTGTTGCTGCGCCACAACCTCCTGCTCGATGAACTCTTGGATAAATGCTTAGTTTACAGGTCCCTCTAAGCGTTGTTCAACTGCAGTGATGACTTGCTCTAGTTTTGATCATCAACCTTCAATCTATGTGAATATTTGGCAAGCCTCATCCTGTTTTGGTTGGGGCCTCTGAGTCACTTCCATGACTTTGATCTGAATGGTGTGGAACTGCTATTGAGTAGTGCACTGTTCTTGGGATTGCTTCATCCTCTCAATGGTTGACAGGGGTTTCAACTGCACTTGTACTGTTTCTTCTTATTGCTTTGCCTCCTAGAGCTATGACTCCAGTGCCTTCAGTTCAAGATCCTCAGTGAGTCGCTCATAAGTCTGGGCACTATGATCACTTAACTGTTTACATTCCATGGCGAGGGCCTTGATTCTCTCAACTGTGCTTTGAGAAGTTGCTTCTCTTTTATTTCGCACATCCTGCGGAGTGTTGGGAACTGTTCATAGCTCTAAGTCTGCTATTATTTGTTGAAGCTGCTGGATAGCTTCCGTGAGCTGAGCTACTTGATGCTCCACTCAGTATTTTGCCTTTAGCTCTAAGCCCGTCACAGAGCGAAGTGCTCTGTTGACTGATTCTTTGACTCCAAGCTGCTCTGTGAGAAACTGTTATTTTTCTTGCTTGACCTACGCCCTCTCTTCTTCAAACTTGGCTTGAAGGTCATCCTTCTCCTTTTGTGAGACCCGACGTTGCTCTACCATTTCTTCTTGGGCTTGTTTCAGGGCCACTATGACATGGTCTTTCTCGGCTTGTGCTCGACAAAGGTGAGCTTCAATCACATCAGCTGGTCTGTGTAGTTGGACATGCTCATCTCCAAACTATGGTTCTTTTTATGGTGGAGGTGTAGTAGATACCGTGTGGCTAGATTGAAGGGCCTGTTGTACCCCTATGAGTTCAACCTCAATCCTGTCATACATCTCCTCCTGCTTGGATTCATGTTTCTGCAAGATGTCTTGTGAGGCATCTGCTATAGCTACGATGATGAAGTTGAAGTCATCTACAATGAGCACAGTCTGCATCTTAGTCAAGGTGGCTCTGGATTTTGTTTCGGGAAGTGGGTTTCATGGTGGAAACCTTCCTTTTCTTCAAGGGATCAACCTCATCAACAAGATCCCTAGGGGGTGTTACTTTGCCTTGATTTTTCTGATCTTATTTTTCGTTGGTATCTTCTTGATATACTTTGTCATCACCTCCTCAGTCAGGTGATACTGAAGCAGTTTCTTCCGATGCACTGCTCAAGTTTTGGACCTCTTCAATCTTCTTCCTTTTGCTGGGTCTAAGAGTATCCTTTGCTTCATGAGTGGTCTCAGGGCTACTGATTAGTTTGGGGTCTGACATTTCTACAGGGTCAGTGGGGATGGGGAACTCTGCAGACCAGTCCTTGGTTATCTCTTTGAGGTCCTCCTCTGTGAGCTTGTAGTATGACTGAAGATCTTATTTATGCTCATCTACTCATGTGGTGATATAAATGAAGTGTCGATATGTGCAGAACTTCATGAGGAGTTGGAATCGATGCAAGGTGTTTGGCGTCATGTGAGGGACAACTTTGATAACCCTCTTCAGTTGGAGATAATATGTATGAAAGACTACGTTCGAATGCCACTGTTTTCCCATATCGCTCGAGTACTAGAGCGTGGTGAACTTCACAGTGAGCGACTCAAATGGCTCAATGTCCGAGAAGGTCGCACCTTCTGCCATCTCCCAAGCAGTAAATGCGATGAGGATTAGGAGCCAACTAAAGTGGAATTCATAGCCATGATCCTGATATTTGCACAAGTCTAATTCCCACTGGTTGAAAAAGTACTTTTCCCAGTTTATCTGGAGTCCTTCTACATATTTCTCGGTGAGGTCAACAACGAATCCTGTGACTTGTGTAGGTCTATTCTTTCTCATGAACTTTCATGCGATCAGCTGGAAGGCCAGACGCACTGCACCATTCTAGATGGAAGCTACCTTGTAGCATCATGTTCCCTTTTCTACATCACCATATGTGTCTTTGATATTCTATGCCAATGCGYGATCTGTAGCCTTCCTTGGGTAGAATTCCTATGGGTTGGGTCCCTACATGCTCAATTTGATGATCCTATGGATTAGCGTCGAATCGACTGTGATGAGTCAATCTAGCCATAGGTATCCACCATGGTAACATGAGAGTAGGATCTTAACACACACGTTAACCTCCTAGTGCCTTCCAAAGCGTGGAATCTTCACTACATTCAAGAGGTTGGACTACATGAGGTTCATAGTCCATGGATGGGGGATTATTTTCAAGTTCTTCCCCTTCGTCCTAGTCAAGTATTTATAAGGAGCGAGCATACTATGGTTCTTGTGGTCTCCTAGGTTGAAGTCGCTGAACTTCAACGTCACGATCTTATCCTACTGCGTTCTAACTACACGTATCTCCTTCGGAAGTTACACAGTAACCATGGTGTAATCAAAGTCCCTTGGGACACTGTCATGACTCACCGCACCGACCAGAGGTGGGATTTAGTTGGGCAGGATAGTCGGGATTAACTTCACATTTGCTAGGTCATCTCTGTGCTTAGTTATTTTCTATGATGCAGGTCGAGATGGTCCAGATCCACAAGTAGTCGACAGGGAGGCTTGCACTCCTCGCGTCGATGAGGCATGAATTTTGACGAACATCACCTTCTCATCCATAAGGTCGATTATAACTTCTTCGACGATTTTCTATACAACGTTGATCTTGTCTGACATGCACGCTTATATAAGATAACTCAGGTGAATGAATGAGTTCTCAAAGCAATAGAACATGTGTCTATCTCAATAAACACATCGTGGTAGTAATGGTTTGGCTTGGATATAAGTAAAAAAAGTGTTCTTGGTGCAGCAATCGACAGAATAAGTAGACACGATGTTACAGATATCTTCAATGGATGAAAGGCCTTCATCAATGCGGTTCTATCTGTTGCGGCGCAGTCCCAATGGTTTGATGACGAGCCTTTGGGCCATAACTATTGTTCTAACCGTTTGGGTCATCGGGCTAACAATTATAATGCTTTGAATGGCTATATCACTTCACCATAGCAAAGTTCCATGTTGAGTTGTTATGATATCTTGATGAAGTTCCATTTTTTCAAATATTCCTTCTGCGAAGTCCCTTCTGGAACCTTCTGCAACTTTTCTATCTTTTCTCTCTTCTTACTGAAATTTATAGCCTTCTTCCTTGTAGTATTTGTCTTGGTTATCCTCTTTCCATTCTAATTCTTATCTCCTTTTGGCATAGTAAATTCACGCTGTTGAGATTCTTTCATAGAGTTAGAGATTAATACGTCTTCTCTATCCGGGGTAGGTGTTCTACTCGTCTGTGAGTCTGCTTGTGTTCTTTCAACTTCGACATCCAAGTTTCTGGTTCTAAGTAGCTTCGATCTATTCTCCTGTTCTTCAATCAGGTGTGTTATCCTCCTAGTCATGAAATCTTTTAATTCTTTCTTCTTTTACTCTAAGACTTCCTCTTCTTTCCTTCTGGCTCGATCTGTTTCAATCCAAGGTTTTCCTACTAATATAGAAAATGGGGCGTTGTTCTCTATAAATTTAACAATCTCAAAATCTTTCTCTGTCGAAGTTCCATGATCACTCATAGATATCTAGGTGCGTCTTCCACATAGGGTTATCAACTTTCCTCTAAATAATCCTATTCCTCCCAATGAAGGAATCATAACAAGATTTCCTAAAGTTTCCCAAGTTCTTTCTGTCATGATATTTACCTGTGTTTCTTCATCTAGAACACAGTTGATGTCGAAGTCTCCTATTCTTTCTTCTATGCATTCCTTCTTTGAAGATCTCTGATAAGTTGATATTTTTGTGATCATTTAGGGTTTCTTTCATTTGTAGCAATACATTCTCTGATTCTTTCAGGGGTTCTTCCATGGTCTCAGTTTCTTGACCTTCCTTAGGGTTTTCTTGTCTCATATTCATTCTATCAAGCTTAGCAATCATTCTAGGGAAATCTAAAACTTCATGATCCATAGCTTTACAACAAAGACAACTAGGTCTTCTACCAGGGAATTCCTTAGCAATATGTCCCGGTCTTCTGCAACTATAACAAAGAGTTAATTCTCTCTTTCTTTGAAATGATCCCCAACCTTTCCTATACTGCACACTAGGATCATAGTAACTAGCCTGCAAAAATTTCTTTCTTGGATCCTGTATCCATTTGTTAGTCCAAACATTCTTTCTATGCATAGGAATAACATATCTTTCACTATTTTTGTCAGATCTACTCATATCAAACCTTCTTTCATCTATCCATGCCCTACTTTTCAATCTAGGGCAAAAATTATCAAACATACCTAGATCCATACTTTTGAAACAAAAATTTCCACTTATCTTACCTTTTCAATAAAAAAAATTCCCCGTTCTTACCTTTATAAGAGAACAAAGCTTTAAGATCTTACCTCTTTAACCAAAAAATCTTACTTTACTTTTATCAGAGCACAAAGCTTTTAGGTCTTACCTCTTTTCTTCTGATATGACTTTTCTTCTTGGCACAGAGCTTCACAGGTCAAGTAGAATACTGCACACTAGGGCAATAGATCTACGCACATAGATTTATCTTTTGTATAGTTCCCAACAATCACACTTTCAGGTCCCGGTGACAGAACCATTTGTTGGCACAGGGGAAGACTCAGGGTTCAATGCTTACAACAACGCACCAAAAAAACCCTAACTACCGACCCTTTCGACAATACCTGCGAAGTAGATGAAGTCTCACCTGAGATAGAGGCAGGGGTGGTTGTAGGACTCAGATGTATGCAACCTTAGCTGGGACACCAATATGTGATTGTAACACCTTAATAGATCACTTAGCAGTTATAGTTCATTAATATTCAGTCTTAATTTACAGTGCAGCTAAACCCTAATAATAGATCAACGTAGTATTCACACAGATCCAATATATTCAAGCACTAAGCATACCAACATAGATAAGATCTAGCATTCATTCACATTATTTAGCACTAAAATACCATATTATATTCTTCTAAGAATATATCAGTGCACTAAGAATTTAACCACATAAACAAGAGAACAACCATAAAGCACAAAGCAACCACAACACGGGATATACATGGTTCACCCCCACCCTGGGGCTACGTCCACCAACTCTTCTTCTTTTTTTCTTTTTGTCAATATTCTACATCCACAGAGCCATGGCATCTTACTCCACAGAGGACAAGAGATCTACGTGCACTCTGCTAGATCCTCCTTCCTTGAGTTACAACACAAAGCCTCTTCGCAGTCTATTACAATCACTTGCACTTAGCCTTGAAAATTTCACACAGTATGCACAAAGCATTTACAATCATCACTTGCACTTAGCATAGAACCAAAATCCTCTTCTCCCCCTTCTCTTACATCGCATAGAATTCTATTTATACATTACAAAGAGGGCCTAAACATGGGTAAACCCATGGGCCAACATCCCCATACCCGTTACATAAGCCCAAAACCCAAAAAGCCCTAAAAAGTGGTTGGGATCCTACGATCTCCGCTTCGACATTTGCTCCACCTTCGACAACCTATCGAAGTCCCAAAAATAGGTCAAACATGACCAAGGATCCTCAAAACTTGGTCAAGGGCCAACACCCGTGCTAAAAACCCACCAAATTGGACCCCCCATTAAAGGTAGAATGTCGGGGGGGGTCTGATATGGATCTTGAACTGTAGATCTGAGTGCACCAAGATCAACTGCTAAGATCCATGTGCTTCTTACCACATCGTGCCAAAAGTCACATCATACATATGACTTAGGATAGAAACCATTTTGTGGGTTTTTTTCCCACTTCCTTTCATTTATTTTTCCAAAATTCCATTTCATAGGGAAAACAACCCCGATCAATAATGTGTGTTAACACTGCTCATGATCTAATCATGAGATAGCTTGTATGGATATGATGATGCTACCAGTTGAATGGTATGTTTTTGCTCAAGACCATTTCCTTCAATACCTCTCTAGATAGGAGGGAGTGTTGATATTATGGTAGCTGCGGGAGGTATTAACCTCCATGTGTAACCTTGACAATAATAGAATATTTCGGGAAGAAAGAAGAAACCCTAAAGCATTGGACATAACCCTAGAATACAAGTCGTCTAAAGGAAATATTTAATATTGAGTTTTTATCCTCCAGAATGAGAAGTCGACCCAAATATCTAAGGAGGAGTAGTATAAATATAAGACGCCATATCTCATTTTACACACAAAACTCGCAACTGCAGAAATTTAGTTGTGTGGAAGTATGGAGAGTAGCTGCAGCTGCAACTACTACAACTTGTATTTTCGGTTTCAGTCTTGGAATCTCTCTTGTTTATGGTTTGGAATTTCTACTTGGTATGCTAACTTTGGAGGGTGATACGCTACGTTGATTGGCTATTAGGCCTAGGGTTTGATTATGGAATTATTCTCTGTCAAGCCTAAGGTGCTCGGGGGTGGCTTCGACCTATTGTTGGGTGACAATATTGCTATATTGTCTATGGTTAAACGAGCACACCTATTATTTCTAACAATAATCCCATCATCGAAATCATAATCATTAATCTAGGTACATGCATGAAATTTGATTAATTACTTTATTCCAACAACATCACATCATCAAGTCACCATCCTATGAAATATAAACCAAAATAATTGATTATAAGAAGCATGCAAAACCAAACAATCAAAGAATGGAAAATCATCAAACCAAAATCAAATATAAGAGAAGGCAGTAATTTCCAAAATTTAAAAGGGGGCCCCTTTATTTTTGCTAAAATTTAAGGGGAGATGTTCATGCCTCAACACCACCTTGTTCTCTTTTCCTTTGATATGCTTTATATCAAAGTCATACTCATTGAGGAATTCCATCCATCTAATTTATCTGACATTCAAACTTGGATCTCCAAACAAATATTTCACACCACTATGGTCCATTCTTAGCTCAAACCCTTTTCCCATAATATAATGCCTCCTTTAAGGCATGAACTATGGGTTCCAATTCTAAATCATGTGTGGTATACTGCCTCTCATGTTCCTTCAACTTACTTGACTCATAGAAAATAGTGTGCCCATTTTTGGTAAGGACTCCTCCAAGCCATTCCTTGCAGGAATTTGTGCACACAATGAAATCCTCATTTGGATAAAAAAGTATTCAAGATTGGTGCACTTGTCAACAAATTCTTCAAGTGTTGAAATATTTCTTCACATTCAAAAGTCCACTCGAACTTCACACCCTTGTTTTTCAAAGAAGTGATTGGATGTGCAATCCTTGAAAAGCCTTCAGTTAATATTTTGTAATAAATTTCTAGTCCCATGAATGATATCACCTTTGAGACATTATTTGGTGTTTTCCATCCTATAATGGATTCTATCTTCTCTAGGTCCACTACTATCCCTTCTTCTAAAATAATATTTCCCAAATAATGTATCTATCTATGATAAAATAAGCACTTGCTCAACTTTTCATACAACTAATGCTCCCTCAATACTCGTAGCACCATCCTCAAGTGATGTTCATTCTCTTCTTCAGACTCAAAGTAGATATGTATGCTTTCCAAGAATACAATGACAAACTTATCTAAGTAATTTCTGAAAATTCTATTCATCAAACATATGAAGACAACTGGTGCATTTGACAACCCAAATGACACCACTGTAAATTAATAATTGTCACACCTTGTTCTAAATGTAATATTGATGATATAATCTTCTTATTTCATGACAAATGTAACATGGAAAATGTTATTTCATGGTGTCAAGGGGTTGTGACACTTAGTAAAGTGCATGTGACACTTAGTAAGGTGCATACGATAGTTGACGAAGTGCATGCGACACTTAGTAAGGTGCATACGACACTTTACGACACTTGCGACACTTAGGTGTAAATAGGTATGACACTTAAGTGTGACATTTTGGTGTGTAATATATGCCTCCTAAAGTGTGAGGTCAGAAGAGAAACTGATGGCTGAAACAATTTACAAAAAATTGATGCAAGGGTACTAGATTAGGAGAACCTGGCAGAAGCTGCAAACAACTATCAAACAATATATATGTATCATTCCTGAGGCAGACATAACTATGCTTGGAATAAATTGACTCAAAGCATGACCTTTGACCAATACACTACATATCTATGAAACTACTGACTAAGGATATGGCCACCAGAGATATAATGTGGATCCATACCTCCATGAATCAATTAGGTCGCAGCCACAAAAAATACACAGTGGAGCTACGATATGGAAACAAAATAGCCATAAACCAATACAAAGTGGATCTATGTGACAATGTACAACAATAAGATTATTATTTATCGTATCCTAAGCAAAGCACATAATAGAGTGAGCTCCCAACACAAGGTCTTCATCATGCTCCCTAAATAGTATGAATCTAGACATGTGAATAGATGACTTGATGTCGAACATGGTAGAAAACACTTGATTACCAGTCATTAATGTATACCATTAAAAAGTGCAAGGGAAATCACCAATGATGACAATGACTCCCAAGGTACCCTAGTACATTCCAATGAATGTGAATAAATGATCTGAAGTCGAACATTCGTGGAATCATTCGATCAGAGGCCAATGGTGTAAAATTACTTTCGGAGGTGAGGAAACCTGCCATTGAGGCATGTAGGTTCCAAGGTGATAACTGGTTTCTAAGTCTAATTCCCATATAATGTGTTGAAGTCGATAGGAACAGACTCGTTGAAGGAGGGCCATGATCTATCCCCCATCATCGACACAAAACTAACACAAGAAAGTGATGTAAGATGATCGATTAAATGAGTGTCAACTGACATGAGGATGAAAGGTGGTAATACTATAGAATGGTTTGTTTGATATGAAACTTCCCTTGAACATTGTGAGGCATGACAAGTGACTTGGTAGCATTGAATCAACTGAGATATAGACCAAAACATAGTGAGACGATAACCAGGGCACTCCTCGGGTGAGATGAAGGAGTATGAGGACACATGGGATTGGTATGACTCGGAGACAAGCAAATTATATAACTGTAAGATAAGACACAAATAGATGACATGTTCAAATATGACAACAAACAACTTCCATAATGTTTTCCAAAAACTTAACCCACTTCTTTCAATTCCCCCCCTACCATGATTGGCGAGTACCTCTTTGTTTTTTAATGAGCTTGAGGAGGATAATAGATGCTCGATAGAACACATCTTTGATGAGTCCCTAATCATATGTTTAATGAACCTAAATAAGGATGGGTTTGGCCCCATATGGGTCCTTCAATGCATGTTTTATGAGCCCAAAGAAGGAAAACTCAATGGTATTTTCATGTTTAGAGAGTCTAAAAATATCATTTCATTTTTTAATGATCTTGACATAGAAACGAGAACTTTTCTCGAAGCTCTATGTTTAATTTTTTAACAAGCTTGACATAGAAATGAGAACTTTGCTCAAATTCGATTTCATTTTTTATTGAGATTGAAAACAAGAATAAACTATGATCGATGTAATACCCATGAACAAGCTTCTTCCCAACATGATGTTCAGAGGTTTGTACATTGATCGATACCTATTGGTGGGTTTTTTCCCAACATAGAGTTCACAGGTTGGTACTTTTCCCCCAAATTATCATAAGAATTTGGCAGTTTAACTCCAACATGATGTGTGAAGGTTGGAGACATGTTCCCCAAGATTCGGTTCATCCACTGAATCTTCTTCTGCACTTGCTTAGACTCCTAGTTACTAATAGGGATAAGTTCACCAGAGAGGGAGGAATAAAAAGGATCAATTGAAATAGGCAGAGGAAGGTAAGGTTTAGATACTAGATCATGTGGAAGACTATGTGACATGATGTCACCTAGTGTTTTAGTGGAAGATGGGCTAGGTGCTACCATAGGACTGAACAATTCATAGGATTGTCACACCGTAGCCATAATCATATTTAACATGGAAAGCTCATGTGGGGGAATTAGGGGGAGGTAAGGGAAAAAATCACATGAGTGAGGAATCCTTGAAGATACCTACCCCCACACTATTGTACTTAATATTAGACTATCTCAGGAAAGGGATATTATCCGATGAAGAATTATGGGGATCTGGAGTGCAATAATTAAGTTGGTAAACAATCACGATTTTCCCTTGATGGGGAAATTGTAAAATGTAAAAAATTGAAGAAGCGACGAAAATCATCGCATAGAAGCAACTACATCCAAGCAATAAATTATAATCCAGGTGCATGTCAACCACTTCAATTTAAAAAAAAATGACTCTTCCTTTTAATTCCATAGAGAAATATTTCAAGAGTTCATAAAGTTGGAAACCATGTCCATCTAACTCCTTAAGGGTGGTAGGAGGCTGGTTAATTTCAGGAGAACCAATGGCTCTCTAGCAAGACAAATACATGACACATGCATGTTATAGCAAGATTTGCCTCACCCTATGCAATCTTGCACATAAGGCCTTTTTCCATTTCCCTATGCAGACTTATCATCCCTATTTGTAAAATCCAGAGATAAATATAAATAGTTTTCCACATGTATGCATCTTGCCTACTATACAACACGTGTATACGCAGGCTGCTCCACTACAACCCATTTACATTGGAATTTGTGCCAGAAAATGAAAATTAATGTCAGATTTCCATGTCATGACAGGAGATCTATGATCCTTGGCCTTCCATATACTAGAAACGTTTCGACTTGGCCCTTCACTTCCATTTTGAAGGTTATAAATGGGCCAATTTCAAGCTATGGAAGAAGGAGAAAGAATTCAACTTTGAGAGAAAAGTTACTCTGGAGAAATTATTTACTTCATATTGAGTCTACATCCCTTTGTCATTTAAGTCTGAACACAGTGTTCAACCCCCAAGCTCTTCCCTTATTGATTGAGAACCTCATTGCTTCTCTATTATGAGCTTGCCCTTGGTGGAGGCCCAGCTGGAAGGAACTTAGTTTCTTGGTTCCGAACCGTGCCGACACAAAAGTATGTAATATTTTCACTTTTGCTGATCATTTATTAATAGAAATACTCCTTTCTCGTCCAATTGATATCTTGCAAATATATTGAGTTATTATCCATGGGCATATTTGTTATGTATATTAATGGATTATGATATCTAATGTGATAACCTTTTATATTATCACCATATGCTTGCTTTTCTTGGTCATTGAGAACTAGTTGCAGGTATATAGCTTTGGGTCTAAGTGCTCAATGGTGGACTTCATAGAACATTTGGACGAGGTAGGCCTCTTTCTTATCTCGATTGCATATTGGTTTATATAGCATGCTTTTGGGATTGAGTTGATTTTTGCAGTCATTTCCGTCTGTTGTGGTTTACCTTAGCCATAGAGAGATTTTCCTCATAACAGAATTGGCGACCATACTACAGATTGAATATTCTTTCTTAGGGTTTGGAGTACTTTTCTCCTTAGATTACTCTCATTCCTATTGTGTTTCTTGTCGTTTCATTGCTTGACAACCTCTTTTCACTCTGGGTCTGAGTTTTCAGGCTTCTCCCTTGCCTGGTCTTTCTTTTTGAAACATATATGCTCTTTTTTCTTTGACAGTCACATATATACGTAGGCCGTCCCAGGCCATCCCTCTACAAGATGCGTATCTATTCTCTATTTGCCTAAACAGTCATGTACATCAACTTTCCTTGATTTTTTGCTTGGTCTGGTGATTGTTGGGTGGGATTTGAGGTTTGCTGAGCCTTCTTGGGTCTTTTTAGTGCTTGTTAAGTGCTTGTGGGATGACAAGAAACCCATCTTCGGTTGAATTTATGGGTAGAGTCTTTCTCATCATATTTTTATTTTGATTGTCCTTGTACATTGGGCTGGGTGTTTTGTTTCTTGGTATCCTACTTGAGTTATCTCTTTCTATACACAATAGGGTATATATCAAGTTACTTTTCAGTCCATGTATTTTCATTTTTATTATATTGAAAAAAAAAAAAAATAGGCATTTTGCATTGCTTGGCATTTTGGTCTTTTGAGTCCTTGTCATTAGCTTAGTGCATATACTGAAAGATTTCATTTTGACTTCATAATTGTAGAGTTGAAATTGAAAATTGCATTTTTTATTAGAAGCATATCATTCATTGAAATTTGAATTTGGGAATTTGCATTACTTTCATATTTACTTTCCTTGTAAAGTCATAACACCATGAGTTTCATTACCATACCTTTTTGAGTAATCACGGCCACTAAAATTAACGCTGTAATTTAAAATTGATTAGTCACGATTTTATTTTCTAGGGTACACAAACTAGCTTAGGATTTAGTGCCTTGGGATAGGATTTTGTGAGTAAACTTCTCAAAGGAAATTAAATCAACATATGTGTCTGAGAAAGGGAGTGGAGAAATCCATTGTATAATTGGTAAGATCAGGAGGCTCCACTCACACCCAAGTTAATCATGAGGTCACACAAAGTCGGTTGAAGGGATATCCCCTCGATACCTTCTTAGTGTCAGAGATATTTCTGGGGATCTATTCGTATCTAAGGATCTTGCTAGTGCCTTTACCTTCGTGAGAGGCAATACTTTCAAGGTTTCAGGCTTTGCTACCCTTCCCATATGGTGGACTTGACTTACAAATTCTCTCTTGTGCATCGATTATAAAGTGGTTTATTAGTTTCTTGACTTAGGTGTCTCATAGGTTACTTGCAGGGGTTATTCCACAGGTACCCTAGGTTAGATAAGGGTCGGGCATCACACAACCTTTATGGAGGATTACCTCTCTGGGGGGATTTGACTGACTGGTTGTTAAGCCCACGAGGGCCCTTATAACTGATTTTGTTACCTCCGATATTTATCAAGGAGTCTCAGGCCCCTATTGGGTGAGACATACCTTCTTTAGGGAGGGAGGCCACTTTCAACCACTTTACCCCATTTGTGTGCATATTGGCTGTTTGAATTTTGGTGTGCTCTTTGATTACTAGTTGGCCTTAGGAGATTTTACCGAGTCTTCGTTATCATGGATAATGGAGTTACTTCAGCTCCCCCATTCACTGCTACCCCCCCATGATGTTTACTCATTTCATGGGGACAAATCCTTCCACTCTTCATAATGGCATGCATAACTATGAAACTCAGTTCGTGCCTTGGGTCTCTAGTCATTTTCCTATTGATATTCCTTCACCCTTGCAATCACCTCCCTGGTCCACTTATATGAATCCTAACATTGGATTTGGGGGCACCATGGCCCTGATGCCTACTTATTTATTGATATGAGTCATGTTCCTCAACCAGATTTCATGGTGGGAGGTTGGAACCTCCCTTATTATAGATCTAGTCCTTGTTGGA
>JZKD02S1803518.1:61682-74422 GCA_000966675.3 Picea glauca | reverse complement strand
TTTATTTATTACTACTCACTTTTGGATAATAATTCTACATTGATTTAACATTTGAAGAAAAAGGATTATAATTACGTTATTACTGATTCACCCCCCCCTCTCAGTAATCCAACACTCCCCAAACCAAAACTCAATCAGACAGTTCAGATCTAGAAAGTTTACATAAGGTCGTTCAGAAATTGTCTAATCAAGTCATAGATTTAAGGAGATCGGTTGAAGAAGCTTCTTCAAGAAAAGGTTCTTACAAACCCCCTTTTAGAAAACCTTTTCCCACAAACTGATCCAACTTAAATTCTGAAGGCCTTAATTTAGAAAGCCTACAATATGTGATACAGACAATCCTTGAAGCTCATCATAACTTAGTTCCCCCTCAGATTTCTAAAGATGTAGTTGAACAAGAAATAGTGGAAGAGGACGAATCCTCTCCCAACATCTTCGGGCATTTTTTGGATAGTATCTTTCAAGCCAATTTTGAAATGGTTCATCCTTATAATACCAGAAGCAAAACACAAAACAAACCCTCTTCTGAAATTGGAACTCGTGCACCTCAAAAACAGTTTAAGGAGACTGAAACTAAACAGAATTCAGCAACCCCAATTTTAGAGTACGATCTGATTGAATACCTTAAGAAACTTAGAGCTAATATTTCTGTTTATGAATTGTTGAAATTTCCTTTTCTTCTGCAAAAGATGCTTCTGAACATCGTAGAAAACAACAAAAAGAACAATCTAAAAAAAAACAAATTTGCAGAAAACAACCCTAAAATATCTCAAAAGGTTCTCGTTAAAATGACACTAGAACCCTTGGATAAAAGAGACCTTGCTGTAAAAAGTGTAACAAATGTAGATAGAATAATTCCTGGGACTGCCACTAAAAATCAACAAAGTTGTGTTGTTAACACTCGTAGAAATGTCTGTTGACCTTTGAAACTTTCAATAGGAATGTACATAATTGTATGGTAGATTCTGGCACATCATCAAATGTAATGCCTTGGTCTGTTTGCCAGAAAATCAATGTTGAAGTCCAACCTTCAAGTCTGAAAATTATCATCTTGATCGGACCAGTGTTAAGGTGATAGGTGAATTAAAAAATGTCCTTATCAGATTATCCTCTAATCCTAAAGTTCACCAGATTATTGATATTATTGTCATGGACATCCCTAAAGTATATGGTTTATTTTTAAGTAGGGATTGGTCCGAACAACTTCATGGTTACTTTGCGACTGATTGGTCTCATTTGTGGTTGCCAGAGAATGGAAATCCTAACAGAATCAAGATCAATCATGAGCATTATCTCAAGCTTACCATGACTGATTTAAATGACACTAATGAACCATTTACTGCTTCTGCTAATTCACCTGAAATGCAGGGAATGAACACCTTTTTCGGTAACTTCATGGAAGAAACTTCTACCATTACTAACCCGGAATAGCAGTCGGAACTCATGACATGCACACATTCGACAACTCTCCCTAATGTGTCACATTCAACTGATGAGACTCACATATGGTATCTCTACTTCGATGGGTCCAAATCTAAATAAGAAGCTGGTGCAGGATGTGTGCTCATTGACCCAATAGTTAACAAAACTTTGATCGCTTGTTGATTAGAATTTGAATGTACTAACAACATGGTTGAATATGAGGCACTTCTGCAAGGACTCAGAAAGGCACTAGATTTGAAAATATAGAACTTAATTCTATTCGGTGATTCAGAAATTGTGGTCAGGCAGGTAAGGAATTCTATTCATTGCCTATCTCCACACCTGAAAAGTTATCAAGCTGAGTTATGGAATCTAATGCACAAATTTTCTGCATTTAACATTAATTCCATTCCAAGATTAAATAATTCTGAGACTGACTTGTTGGATAATGTTGCTTCTAAACTGTTTCCCACAGAAATCCTTTCTCAGAATGCATTCTCCATTGAGTTGTTGTTCAGACCATCAGTCCTGGACAATATCACTAATTGGAGAGTGTTCGATGACGATCAACAGATCATCAGTTTCATGCACATGGAAGAAACTTTCCTAGGTGTGGTTATCGATGAAGGCACCCACGATGAAGACCTCCGCAATTTTACGGTAATATCGGACCCAAGGTCTCTGGAAACCACATCAGATATGGTAAATTCTATCCCAAAATATGTGGTAAGATTAGAAAAGTTTTATGATTTGCATGATAAATTCAGAAAATCAGTAAATTGTAAAATGAATAGTTCTTCCTTGACCCATGAAAAAGTAAATCTAGGAACTAAAGATAATCCACAATGCATCAATTTGGGAACGGGATGTTCTGAGCAAGAGAAATTAGTCTTTATTAAAAAATTTAAAGAATTTAAGGATGTCTTTGCTTGGACGTATGATGATATAAAAACATTCGACCCTAACATTATACAATTCATCATCCCCATGAAACCCTTGACTCATCCTTTTCAACAGAATTTAAGAAAGACGCACCCAAATCTAGAACCAACGGTCAAGAAGGAACTAAACAAACTATTGAATGCAAAGATAATCTTCCTGGTAAGTCATACTCAGTGGGTTTCTAACCTTGTCCCTGTGAGGAAGAAAAGTGGTGAAATCCAACCATGTGTCGATTTCCGAAACTTAAACTGAGCATTTGATAAAGACAACTACCCCATTCCTCCAATGGAACAAATTCTCCAGCAGGTATCCGGTTCTGAAAGATTGTCGCTACTAGATGGTTTTTCAGGGTACAACCAAGTCCTCATGACTCCTCCAGACCAGCTGAAAACCACTTTCCGTACTCTATGGGGAACCTATGCTTATAGAAAGATTCCCTTTGGGATTATAAATGTCGGTGCCACTTTCCAGAGAATGATGGATATCACTTTTCATGGTCTAATCAATCAATATGTAGTATTCTATCTCGATGATGTCACGGTTTTCTCCAAGAATAAGGAGGATAACTTAGCCCATCTGAGATCTATTTTACAACGATGTTGTAAGTATGACATCTCTCTGAATCCTAAAAAATCAATATTTGAAGTAGAACAAGTAAATATTCTTGATTTCATAGTATCCAATGAAGGTATGATCATTGATCCCGAGAGGACTCAAGTCATTTGAAAAATCCCTCCCCCCTCTTCCAAAAAATCTATGCAATCTTTCCTAGTTCAGATAAATTTTGTCAGAAGGTTTGTTCCGAGTTTTTCGGAAATGGTGAGGCCTTTACAAAACTTAATAAAAAAGGATGTGCAATACCATTGGGGACCTCAAGAGAGTCAATCTTTTGATTTAATAAAAAAATCCATAGTAGAGGCTCCATCCCTAATAATCCCTGACTTTTCACGAGATTTCACTCTTTACATGTTTGTCTCTGATCGATCTTATGCCATTGTGTTAACCCAAAGGAATGATGAAAACAACGAGGTTCCCATTTCATTTATGAGCTCAGCCTTTAAGGGAGTAGAGTTTGATTATCCAACTGTATATCAACAGGCTTATGCTGTTTTTAAAACAATAAAACATTTTGGATTGTATCTACTAAAATCTAGAACTAAAGTCATTGTTCCTTACCCTGCTGTTAGAAATTTATTAGTACAGAAAGAACTGGGTGAAAAACGGGCAAATTGGGTTACATCCTTACAAGAGTATGACCTCAAGATCACCCCAGAACAAATTGTTAGAGGCCAAGGTCTATGTAAATTGGTCACTGATTCGGTTGAAGAACAACAAAGTCAAACGGATATGTTAATTGAAGATTGAGATAATCAAAGTCAAATCTGTTGTGTACAAAATCCTACAAATCCTTGGTATGACGACATTAAGTTTTATCTAATACACGGTTCAACTCCTCATCACCTTGATCCCAAAAAGAGGAGAGCATTGAGATTAAAGTCTGCACCTTACCAGCTTGTGAATAGTGTATTATTTCACAAAAAAATTGATGAAATCCTTATGTGTTGTTTAGCAAGAGATGAAGCAGATAAAGTCTTATCTGAGTTGCATGCAGGAGAAGCTGGTGGGCATTTCGGTGGAGACACTACTTCCCACAAAGTACTAAGGGTAGGGTATTATTGGCCCACACTTTTCAAAGATGCCCATACATTATGCCGCAAATGTGCAATCTATCAAAAGGCTTCTGGACGTGTACAGAAGGCAACATTCCCGCTACAGCCTGTTTCGGTGGATTTCCCTTTTCAGCAATGGGGTCTTGACATTATTGGTCCAATAAACCCCACCTCCTTGTAGAAGCATAAATACATCATCACAACAACAGATTATTTCAATAGATGGTCCAAGGCTGCGCCATTAAAAGTGGTGAACACTAGTCAGGTAATATCTTTCCTTAATTCAAACATCATCACTCGATTCGGTATTCCTGAATGTCTAGTATTCGACAATTCTTCCTATTTTTCATCTCTCGAAATGAGTGCCTTTGTTGTAGAAAAAGGGATAAAGCTAAAATATTTTGCCAGCTATTACCCCCAAGGAAATGGTTTGGCAGAATCGACAAACAAAAAATTGATCAAGATTATCAAGAGAATAGTCTCTGAAAACCACAAAAACTAGCATAATGCACTATTCAATGCACTCTGGGCTGATAGGGTAACTCCGAAAACTGTTGTTGGTAATTCCCCCTTCTTTCTGTTTTATGGAAGGGAAGCAATTCTTCCTCTGCATGTTCTTCTCCCCTCTCTGCAGCTATCACAGAAGGTTCAGAAAGAAGACTGTCCTCCTCTGGAAAGTCGTATTAATGCTCTGTTGAAGTTAGAAGAGGTAAGGACTCAAGAAAAACAAAAACTGGATCAGCATCAATATATTGTCAAAAGCTGGTTTGATTTGAGTGCTACCTCAAACATGAATTTTGAGGTAGGTGATCTTGTCCTTAAGTGGGATAAACCTCATGAGGGGAAAGGGGAACATACTAAGTTCCAAAACCTATGGTTGGGACCATTCTTAATCACCGAAAAACTAGGTCCCAGTTCTTTCCACCTACATAATTTAGAGGGATAGCCAGACACCTTTCCGGTGAATGGCCAAGCTCTCAAGAGGTATTTTTCTTGAAAAATCCTAGATACACCTTTTGTACATAATCGTTTATGTTTTGGTTTTCTTTTTCATTATTCTTTCTTTCATTACTTTTTTGTTTTGGATTTCTGATTTAAACATGCCTGTATTACAGTCTAGTTCAAAAGGAAGGATAGAATGCTTCATTTTTAAAGAACTGTCAAGGACTTCCAGAGCATCAATTGATGTGTTTTTCTAAAAATGTAGACTAGTGAAAGATGGTATTTTGTTTGAGAATTGATTTCTTGGTTTCAATTTGCATTTGAGAGTAAACACAACTATCATTAAAAGCTCTTTACACTGTCCCTGCTTTTAAGAAAGCAACTCAATGATGCCTTCCTATCCTCGAAAAAATGGTTTCGTCAATGAACTATTTTCAGATCACGATGAAATTTACCAAGCAAAAATTAAAGCAGACATAAAATAACAAAATGTGCCATAGACTGAAATTTTCAGCATCACCCTGCTCTTCTGGATATCTATAAATTATATCAATAATTTCCCGAGAGTTATGGGAAGTGTTTGCAAACCCACCAGGACACTGAACAAGTCTGCTGGCAGTGGGTAAATGCATGCATGATGCCAAGACAACTTCGTCGGGGTACTGAACATGCCTACTGGTAGCGAAGCGATGTCAGGTTAAAGAAAATTCTCAGGTATAAATTTTGATTTTGGTCATAAGCATCCTTCATTCTGATTTGAAATTTCTTGGACAGGATAAAGGCGTCAGAGTGGGTTAATTGACATCCCTTCCGAGGCTATGGACACCTTCTGGAAGCAGTGGCCCTTTCAACAGTATTGGAGCCAATAACTTAAACATCGTGGCTTTCATTTGTTAATTCTGTCACCAGATTTCATTTTTTTAACAAAAGATATCTTAAGCTAGACCACGTAATGATTGTCAAAGATACTCAAATGTCTTTCAATTGTTCTTTGATTTGAAATCATTGAAATATTTCTCACCTGAACTCATCATTAATACAAATATAACTGCTTCTCCCATCAAGTCGCCATTGTTGGCAGCCCAACATATTTTTAACTTTTTAAAGCGTCAAATGATAATCTATGTAACTACCTACCTAGGGTCATACATTTCTGTCCTTCATAAGCAATTTTTGAAACTACAAATGTGAGTTTTCGATTATTCCTAGTGTTTTTGTTTTCATGATTCGTTCATGACTGAAAGCATGAAAATGAAGCATTAAAACTTATGATTGTATTACCACTTCATTTAAAAGTTTATGAAAGGTAGATGGCTCCACAGTTTTTGTTAATAAAGACTTTGTTTCCTGCTATCAAGCTCATCTTCTTTATTGACTCCTCAAATGTGAAGCATGCTTATGGATTGTTATTTGAATTAACAAGGGTCCTTTTAGTTTAAAAACGCTAAAGTCGAGGAGGTTCCATGGAGCCTTTTCTTCATGTCTCAAAAAATCAATTGTTGCGACAGAGGTATGCCTGTGTCTATGTTGAAAACCCAATGGCATGGCTTGCTAGCAGTCTTGAAAAAATTCATGACGTGTAAAGGTCGTTTTGGTTTTTTTTTTCTTTATCACCTATGTTTGCTCATGAATTTCATTAGGTTTCCATTAAATATGCCATATTACCTGTGGAGAAGCTTGTATAAAATGGAAAAGAGGTATAAAAGACAACAGTTGGATTCAATCTTGTTTCACCATGGATTAATAAAAATATTGTTAGTACACCAATTGAAGTTACAACATGATGAATGTAATGCCTTCCTAGCCCAAAACGGTTTCCTTGACTCGAATTTTGTAGAGCTTGACAAACTCGTGATAGATGAAACTGTAGTCCCTTCATCTACATAGGTCTGTCTTACAACCACCCTCAGTAAGCCTATATCCGACCCAAAATATGTTGAGCAGAGCCATCCTAATACCTCCATTAAGAATACAAATAGACCTGTGGGGAAGCCATCTAAAGGTGATATCGATTTAGGTTTTAAAAATAAAAGGGTAGGTAGGTTGATCTCGAGGAAAATTCAAAATAAATCAAACCCTCATGTGAGCTCAATCAAAATGATCGAGATCCATGAAAGCTCAGACTCGGAGATCGACATATTCCTGGCCGAAGATTACCCTCCTTCCTTCCAAGCAGAACCCCACCAGGCTTACAATTTCATGGATAATCTCCCACCTTGATTGAAGCACAGTCAAGGGTTTCCAGGTATTAGTTTTGATAACAAATCTAAAGGCAACAGTGAAGACAGTCCGGCACACAACCGTGGGTATTCTCAAATGGTCGTCACAGGTTTACAATGTGAAACGTGGATGTTCTGGATTGACAAGTATTACATGGACATACCCATTTTACAATCACAGATCAAAACCTCACTAATCTGGTCAACCCCCTAATAGAGGAAAATCATAGGCTCAAGTCCAGTGTTCAGAGACAAGGAAAATGTTTGAAAACAATAGGGAACATCATACTAAAAAATGTTGAAAGTATCACAGCAGTGATCAATTTTGAGATCATGTGAATCGATTTGATTTTCTAGTTAAAGGTAAGGATTTATTTTTTTCTTAAAATAGTGTTACCTTTTTTTTCATAGAATAAATTAGATTTTATTGCTAAAATAAGACTAGCTACAGAATCAACAGATTATGTAGCTAGTCTATTCTTATTCAAAATTTGGAAAATATTGGTTAAATGTATATCTGAATTTCTTTATTTCATCTTTTTATTTCAGGAAATTTGGGAGTTTATGGTGACTAAATGATCTGGAGCCTTTTTTGATCTTTTTAGCCATATCCATGGCTCATTTTTTGTGTAAACAGGAACAAAATATTTTTCGTTTTTAGAGATTTAGTGTGATTTGGGGTGGTTATATCCCCCTTATTTTTGTAATCAATAGATTATTATAGATATTTAATATTATCTTATAAGATAAGACAATTATCTTTTATGAACCCTTTATAAACTCATATTTTTGTAATTAAATCATCTTGGTCTGGGGCTGAAGTATGGACACTTAGTTCATAGACTTGAATGGAACAAAAATGCATATTATAGCTTTAGCTTCTTGTGTATGATGTCTTATTTTAAGTTCTGTTTATCTTGACATGATAATAGGTTTTGATATATTTTGTATTCATGCTTATTATGAGTTGGGATAATTCATTTATAAATACTATCCATATGTGATGTTTCATATATTATATAGAGTGGTCATTCGTTCAACCCAAATGATAAGATTTTTCTTTAACTTTGTTGAATGATTAAAAGCATGTTGTTATAGTTAGATTTATCTTATTTGTAATTACTTGAAATCACAAATACGACAACAATTATTTGCATCTCTTCGTTCTGTCGTTAAAATTCAACAATCAATATACTATTTTGCATTTATTCCGAACAGTTTCAAGATTCATTGCAGATTTATCTCTTGGACAGACTAGCTAAACATTCCATAATTATACAGATGTTGGATGCACATCGATTAACTCATTGATAGGTTAGTTTATTTATTTATGTTGTTTATTTGTTTACGAAACTTTAATATATGGTCTGGCTTTGACCGTCCACATACTTCTGTTTCATAGTATTTTTTTTGTTTAATCTTAGATTAATAAAGAAAAAACAAAAAAAAAAGTTTATGTGCTTTCTTTATCTACTTTTTTTAAAGCAACCATCTTTTCATAGATTTTCATGAGTTTAGATTAAAAATCGCAACTTGTACATCATGCACATAAATTAGATAAACAGATCTGTTGTGTAAATATTATTTAAAATAGTTATATAGATACGTATATACATATATACACTAAGTAGTTATTTGTTATTTTGTTCTTTTTCTTTTATTCGTTTCTTTTAGGACTTTAAGATTGGCCAATGGAGCCATTAAACTCATCGGAGCGAGTCACACCAAATGGCTTATGTTATTTAGACAACCCTAGACTGGACTCATTCTTCCAATTGACGGACGGTCATTTTCACTCGTCAACAAGGCACCAACCTGTATAACAGGGAACAATAGTTCTCCCTTGCACCACCCTGTCACCCTGGTTTTTCTGGCTGCAACCAGATGGAAGCTACAACTCCCTGTGTTCAAGCACCCACTTGAAACTATTAGGATAACAGTGCTCCCTAGCACCTCCCAACCACCCTAAAATATAAATATTTGCTTGTTTGAATCTATTACAGTGATACAATATTCATCAATGGCTTACCAGTCTCATCACTGTTTTGATACACTGCTCTACTCTGGCTGCTTCAGTGTCCTCCTCCTCGTATCTTTATAATATTTCTTATTGAGTATTATGTTTCTCTAGGATGATAAACTGTTATTTTGATGCATGTAATTTTTTTGACATGAGAATGTTGATTGTGCAAGATTATAGAGATAGATGAAAATTTGATTATGGTTGCACTCATAAAAACAGAAAGGAATGATGTTGTAGAGTGCATAAGAATATGTTGAGGCAAATATGGAATTTTTCTATTGAGATTAAATTCTATGACACATGCATTTTAATTTAACATGATAGCTAATATAATTGTGACTTTGATAATGCATACATGTGTAGGAAAATGTTAGAGTTGTTGAGGAGGACAACTGCCAATTATGGACATCCTCAAGTAGGATATAAATGAAATAAGGTTGTTGATAAAATATAACTATGAAAGGGATCGTGAGAGTTCCCGTGAATCACCATTGATGAGGTAAAAATCAGAAAAGGGTGTTGGCAGCCAGAACGTGTATAAAAATCTCATGCCCATGTGACATGAGAATTTAAAAAGGGATTGGGTAAGAATCCCTTATGAAATATTTTTATTATTTGATGATATACATGAAATTTTGAGTGGTTTTTGTATTCCATTGATACCCAAGAAGGGTATGAATTCAGGAAAGAAGAACCTGAAGGATAGAGGGAGGAGCCTCTAGTAGCCAAGGACGCTTGAGGTCCTTGCAAGAAATCTCATGAACAAAGTGTCATAAATACTTTGACCAATTGGGAATGATTGGGGACAGGGGTTCTCATAAGAAGCACATTGAATTGAATTCATTGAGGAAATGCATGTCTGCATGAGAGGGTAGGTAATGGACCACCCATTATGGAAGAACAATATTCTCATATTCTACAAGAGTTAAAGAATGGTAAAGAGAGGAATCGGGTGGCCTTAAATGTTGGCACCCTAGTTACTAGTAAAGAAAGAATTCTTAAAGGAATTCATGTGGAACTTTAGTTTCATGTATAATTATTTGAGGCTATGATCAACTCAAAGCAAGACGAACAATCTTGTTGTAATAATGAATGTGGATAGAGAATCCATGTGGTGAGAAGCTGGTTGAGACTCGACACACCATGGCAAGAGTGCCTAATATGAAATATGGTAATATGAAAATCAATGTAAGGGTGCATTATGTATGAATGTGGCCACAAACATTGGCACATTGATTGAATGTTTGATTGCATTTTTTAAAGGATTGGTATGCTAAAGTAATGAATAAGCAAGGAATGATATTTCCTTTTTGAGTAAATGGATGTGATTGTTAGTATGCACAGATTTTGAAAAATTGTTTGGAAGCCAATCCAAGTGTGCAAGGAAAATATAATGTGAATGAGAAACTAACAATTTGTTTGGTTGTGTGAAGTTGGAATTGCAGGAAGAAAGGGTCTTGGATAGGGTAGTGTTATAATCCCACGAGGAAGACTAATGCCTACTAAGCCAAACTGATATGAGAAGAAAATCTCATACTTGTGAATCTGGTTCCTGTATGGAACATATATGAAAATAGAAATATGCAATGAAAATATGTGGTTAACATATTTAAAAGAAACATTTTATTGAGAAATTGATAATAACATATCATAATTAATGTATGCACGTGGTACATGTGAGATAAAATATCTGTCCTGGAGGGACATATGATGGTTTTCAAGCTTGGAGAGTGTGGAAAAAGGATATTATTGTGACATGAGAACCATGTGATAATCCATGATTCCCTTATAATGATGCGTCATGGTGACATGGGCTAGAAGGATGCCTCAGCAAGAGAAATTTGGAGAGATGCCTCGGCTGTAAGAATCAAGGAAGTGTCGGAAATTATTCTTGTACAAGAAAGCCTTGGCAAAGAAATATGGATCGCCCAAGGGAATGTATAATAGAGAAGGGGATTCCTGAGACTGGGCCTAGAAGGTGAGTGACCACAAGGAAGAAGGGACTTCAATAGTTCTTGTAATATGTTTATTATGATCATGCACACAATTGGTATGTCAAACAAAATAGTGAGCCAAATTAATGAGACATCCATATGGATGAAAATCCATAATCTGCAGAGATAAGTATAATGTTGATTGGAAACTTCCTCTTGAATTATGGACCATAATAAAATGTTTATGCATGAAATTATGAATTAACATTATTGTTGTTTGAAATTTTTGTAGGAATGTGCTAAATTCCAAAGAGTTTGGAAAGGACCAAACCAAGAAGAGGAATAACATTGTTGAGGCAACTGAAAGAAGAAGACATGGTAGGTGTTGCTAAGAATTAAAGAACACTGAGGATGGTGTGTTGGACATATTGTCATTGATATCAACAAACCTGATGCACATGAAGTTAAGAAGGGAAAGCACAGTGCAGAAACGTGACCATGATCGAAATCCCCAAAGAACAAATTGTTGAACAACTAAGAGGGGGGGGGGGTGAATCAGTTGTTCCTGTGCTTAAACTATTATGCCCATTTTAAGCTCTTCATAGAAAACTCAATGACGATCACAATGATTTAGAGAAGTAAACAATAGAATATTAAACATCAAACACACACATGATATATACAGAGACAGATATTTCCTAAGGAAACCCATAAAGGAAAAAACCTCTTGTTCTTGATATGATAATTAATCGTTATTTTGTTTAAATTATCATACTTGTGAGCTCCAAATCCTCTTAAGGATACAACCTCTATTTTGTAGGATACAAATTGTTGAGAGCACCAACTCTTTGTTTTCTCTAGCAACTACTAGAAGGAAGCACCAACTCCCTGGTTTCTCTATGTTGGGTATGTGTTATATTCTTTGCACAAGTAGTAGTGTCTAAGCGTATGCGTCGGGCATGCAGGGGGGTTAGAGGGGGGGGGCAGGGGGGAGGAGCACCCCGCGCGGGGGTCTAGGGGTAGCGCCCCTGGAAAAAAAAATTCTACCTCAGGAAATGTGTCATGTATTTAGGTGGTTTTTTCGACACATGGTTTTTGCCGATGGTTTTCTATTTCCAGTTAAGGAATTAGGGTTTTGGACTAATCCAGGTCATTGTGTTAGGTTTTTGGATGATGTTGGCTCCTATATGTATATTGTATTGTAAACAATGTAACACAATGAATGAATATAATATATGTTGGTTTTTCTGGTTTGGGTTTCCAGGGGAAAAATCTCTATGTAATGTTTGTATTTGCCATTGTATCTTTTCTGTTCTTTTTTGAATATCTGTTTACAGTAGACATTGTACAAGGTTAGAATTTACATTTGGTATTAGAGATTTATTGGCTTCAGGGGGATGCCTTTTTGGTCAAGGGTTTGGCTCGGGACTGTGATAAGCCTTGTTACAGTGAGAGATATGCGGTATTGTTTTTAGGTGAAAAGAAATGGCAAGCAATTCAAAGATGGAGATCGAGAAGTTTAATGGGAAAAGATTTGAGCTGTGGAAGCTCAATATGGAATATCTTTTGGTGGACAGAGATCAGTGGA